>CAWUFW010012332.1:0-549232 GCA_963921515.1 Calotriton arnoldi | reverse complement strand
ATGTCCCATGTGTTGGTCGTGTTACGGTCCTCATGCCTCCAGTAATCCAGCCCTGTCCAGTTTCCCACCTGCAAGTTGTTCGTGCGTGCACTGTACTGGATGCCACATGGCTCTAAGCGGGGGTGCTCCATGTTGCAGGTCTGTGGGGGTGGGGGGTGTTGTGGGTCGTGGGGTGGCTGGACACCCACTGACACCGATTGCTGTGGACCGTGATGTCTGCCTTTCGGCTGTCGTTGTGCACTGCGGTGGCTGACACGTGGCTGTGGGGTGTGGGGGATGCTCCTCCTTGCTGTGCTGTGGGACTAGGGGCCTGGTGTGTGTTGTACTTGGGCTGTCCACCGTCCCACCCACTGCACTTTGTGTTCCTGCCACTTACCTGTTACTTGTCGGTTTGTGCAGCTGTGGCGGACACATGGGTGTGGTGGGTGCTCGTTGTGGCGCTTCTGGCATATTTGGGGACCTGTTGGTGGTTACGTGGCTGGCTGAATGTACACATGTCCCCACGCATCTTACAGTTGTTCTGTTTGGGCTGTGTGTGGTGGTGTCTGTTGCATGTGTGTGTCGTGTATTGTGTGCTGGACATGGGGGTGTTTGTCCCTGGGAGCTGTGGCATGGTGGTAGTGCATGTGAGTACATAGCGGTGTGCTGGTATACATTAGTTTGTACTCACCAGCCTCCACTCCCCTGCTAATCCGGCGAGGATCTCGGGATGTATGATGACTCGCACCTTCTCCTCCCACGCTTTGAAGGTCTTGAAGAGCGCGGGATTCCCTCCGCCAGTGACGGCAGCCAGCTCTCTGTTTTTGCCCTCCTTCTTCTTGACCAGGCTCTTGACGTCATTCCACCGTTTGTTAATTTCGACTCTGTTCCTGGGAAGGGTCCCGACTGCATTGACCTGGTCTACGATCCGGTTCCACATTCTGTTTCTGGTGGCTAGTGGTGTGTGTTGGACCATGTTCCCATAGATTTGTGGGTGCACCTTGATGATCTCGTCGACCATGACCGTCAGCTCAATGGGCGTGAACTTGGGCATTCTTTGTGGTGCCATGGTGTTTGTGGTGCTGGTGCGGTGTGTGTTGTGTAATGTGCAGGGGGTTTGTGGTGCCGGTGTTTGGTGGTGGTGGTGGTGGTGGTGGTTGTGATGTGTGCGTTTCTGTGGTGTGCTGCTGTCCTTGCTGTGTCACTGTGTCCTCTCCTCTCTGGTTTGCAATGTAGCAAGGGGTTGTGGTCTGTGGGAGTGCTGCTTTTGTACTTACCTATGTGGGTGTGTCCTCATGGTCTGTTGTTTTCAGGTGTGTTGTGTCTGGGGTTCTGGCCTTTGTATTTTTTGTTTGTCTGGGGGGGTGTTTTCGGGATATGTACTGTGCTTGTGTATTTGTGCGTGCCTTGCTGTGTGGACTTGTTGGCCATGTTGTGTGCTATTGGTTTTGTGTGCGGATGGTTTCTGTGCAGGTACGTGGGCGCCATGGCTTCTGCCGTGTCGATTCTCATCGGCGTTGTTTGCGCTGGCGGGCGGTATATTTGTTGTTTTTCCGCGCTCATGTCGGTGCGATCGTAATTTCACGTGCGGTGTGTCGGCCGTGAGGGCGGGCGGTTTTGTGTTGTCGTGCGTGTTTCCGTCCGTGGCGGGCGGTTTGTCTCCGACTCGGACGTTGGCGGGCGGTATTTTGTGTGCTTTTTCGCCGATGGCGGTATTCGGTTTGTGTAATCGTAATGGCGTGGTCGGTGTTCAGGCGGTGTGTGCGGGCGGATTTTTGCCGCTTCCATGCCTGGCGGAGTTATTTACGCCGGGTATCGTAATGTGCCCCTAACACTTTTATTTCACTTCCTTCTACAGGCTACAATACAAAAACAACATCAAAGAAATAGATTACATCAACAAAAAATAGTAAGTATTTTTTATAACAAAAAAATAAGTAAATAAAAATAAGGACTAACTAAACGAAACTAACAAACTGAATTTAACCCTTCAATAAAACTAACACATTTTTTTCAACCAGCAGAAAAAAAAGAAACCAGTGAATAACCCACAAACTTTGAAAAAGCATCAAAAAAGAAATGAAAAGCAAGATATATGTAAGTATAATTTAAAATGCAATATGCATACCTAAATGTTCACTTTTCTCTAAGTAACAATTAACATAAATATATATACACATACACATTCACAGACACACAAAGAAAATGACAGAAGGGGCAAAGTTCATTTCCTCTCAAAAGAGGAAAACTACTTCAATGCTACATGGGCTACAGTTGCACACAAGAAAAAATAACAGAAATTAAAATACATTGGAAATGTACTAAGGGGCCTATTACGATGGCGGTCGGAAAACCTCCCCGACCGCCATGGTAACGGGATAACACCGCAGGCAAGGCCCGCAACATAACCACCGGTCCTATTACGATGTTCCTTGCTCGAAATTAACCCCGAGCATAATACTTCGCTACGCTCACGGAGCATGCAAAGTTTGTGCTACTACGCAAAATGCACATAGCAGAGTGAAAAACTGTGCTAATTGGCATAGCAACAGTATAATAAACTCCTATAAATGCTTTGATAAAGCAATTTTCTATGCTAAAATGCATATAACCAATTCACAAAAGTGAATTTTGACAATAAAATATCAAGCAATGAGAGAGGTGATGATTTTGGGGTCCCCCTAACCTAGGGGAGGACCAAGCAGATGCCTTGAACACAAAAAGCATATCATGTGAACGATTCAGTGGTGGTCCCTTCCTCCTAGGACCACCCCAAGCACAGTTATGGGCAAAAATACAATCCCAACCAAAGGCCCTGCAAAGCATTATGCGACGAGATTAGCAGTGGGCAGTGAATATGATAGTGTCCAATATCAAAATAATTCTACAAAGAGCTGCAGTTCAACTAGTCCTTACTAGATGTCCCTCACGAGTCAAATGCAAAAGCATTGAAATTATTAATACATCAAGCTGCAGTTCCACTAGTCGTTACTAGATGTCCCTCACGAGTCAAATGCAAAAGCATTGAAACCCTTTCATGAAGCTTTTGCATCAATTTGTTTCAATGAAACTGAATACATTTTCCTTTTTGTAAAAAAACGCATCTTGACCTCCATAGTGAATCGAAAACGGAAACCTACAAAAATAAAAAAACAATGCCCTCCCACATAAACACATACAAACTCACACACATTGATTACAACATTTAATACAACAGAACACAATTAAATATCACATAAGTACCACTATATAACACTCTACTACTCTTAAAAACGACGTCAAACACATCAAACACTATGGGGCCGATTCCGATCTGGGTCGGAAAGCTCTCCGACCGAGCCGGATCCGGAGAGATTTCCGACCGAGCCGGACTCCCCCAGCCCGACCGAGCGAGTACGATGCGGCCGTATGCTGCCCGACTCGATTCGGTCGGACTCCCATTGAAGTCAATGGGAGCCGGTCGTACAACGCATACACGGGCTCCCATTGACTGAATGGGCCCGTCGAGAACAGGGGGGCCCCCTACAGTGGGTACGCATCGGTGCGACTCGCACCGTACATGTATGTGTAGGGGGGACCCTTGTGTCCCCCCTGTGTTCGACTCGTGCGGCTACGCGTGCAGGGGGGTCCGACATGGACCCCCCAAGTCCGGCTCCGGGTGCTTTTGCGAGCCGGACGCTCTGACTCGATCCGGCCGTCCGACGCGTGCATCGTACTCGCTCGGGAAACATCTCCATTGCGTGGTGCGAGCCGTGTCCGTACGAGTTGGTCGGAGCAGTTCGGACCCGGGAACGAGTCGGTCGGCGATTTCGCGTGCGCTCGCATCGTACTTGCTCGCTGGGACGACTGTACGAATCGGTCGGAAAAAAGGCCTCCGAATCGGATCCGGTAAAGCTGAATCCGATTCGGAGCCCTACCGGCCGAGATCGGAATCGGCCCCTAAGGGGGTGATTAGGATTGCGGAAGGACCGCCACCGCAGGGCCGGCGGTGGCAACTGCCGGCCCTGCGGTGGCGCTCCTTCCGCCATCAAAAGTATGCTGCCCGACTCGATTCGGTCAGACTCCCATTGAAGTCAATGGGAGCCGGTCGTACAACGCGTACATGGGCTCCCATTGACTGAATGGGTACGTCGTGAACAGGGGGGCCCCCTACAGTGGGTACGCGTTGGTGCGACTCGCACCATACATGCATGTTTAGGGGGGACCCTTGGGTCCCCCCTGTGTACGACTCGTGCGGCTACGCGTGCAGGGGGGTCCGACATGGACCCCCAAAGTCCGGCTCCGACAGCTCTTTGGAGCCGGACGCTATGAGTCGGTCGGGCTTTTCGAAGCGCACATCGTACTCGCTCGGTCGGGTAACGTCTCCATTGCGTGGTGCGAGTCATGTCCGTACAAGTCGGTCGGAGCGGTTCGGACCCGGGAACGAGTCGGTCGGCGATTTCGCGTACGCTCGCATCGTACTTGCTCGCGCGGACGACCGTACGAATCGGTCGGAAACTAGGCCTCCGAATCGGATCCGGTTAAGCCGAATCCGATTCGGTGCCCTACCGGCCGAGATCGGAATCGGCCCCTCAGCATAGAATATGCAACAAACAGCAAAAGAAAAGTGAGAAAATAGAAAAGAAAATGCCCGCTAATAAAAATTAAAAAGACTATCTCCTTACAGACAAGAATGGAGAATTGCAAAACAAATTCCAAAAACTTAAATATATATTTTTGTATTATGAAAAAATAATTAAAAAATATAGAAAATATGTACAAAAAATGTAAAATATATATTAAATAATATATTAACACAAAATATAAAATATAATATTTAATATATAATAATAATATATATGTCGTCATATATTTAATTTTCAACATATAAAATTAGCAAAAGACTATTGTTAATGCACAAACAATATGACTGTTTAACAACTAAAATATGTCTTATACAAACATATTTTTTTAAACATATTTGTGAATTATTTAATATATTATATATTATTTATAAAAAATAATATTTAATATACTAAATAATAACCCCAAAAATGTACAAACTATAACATTGTAAAATACATATATAATTTTATTAAAAAATAAAATTGTCTAAAATGTATTTAAAACATATGTAAAAACAAATGTACTAAAATGTTTGTTTTTCTTTAAAATAAACGAAAAAATCAAAAGCTTAAAAAGTATATAATGAAAATATCAAAAATATACTTATATTACTATAATAATTGTGTTTTGATAAAGTAAAAAATTTCAAAATTGTTTTAAAAAATTATAAATGTATTAAAAAATATATTTGTAATATATATGTATATTCAAAATATATGTTAAAATGTTTAATAATTTATAATGTATTCTGATTTACATTACAATTTGTTAAAGTTTTCTATTACTTACAAATGTGAACTTCTAAAATAAATACACTTTATTTTGAATAAAAATAATAACATAAGAAAATCACATGCGTCTCCTTTTTTTAATATAATTTGTGTATAAACTCAGGGAAAGTGCTGGATAATAAAGCTTAAAACATTTCTATTCCAATTCCAAACTAACTTAACTGAGGGAAAGTGCTGGATAATAAACCATTTAAATTTACTATTCCAACTCCAAATTAACTAAACTCAGGGAAAGTGCTGGATAATAAAAGTGAAAAAAATACTATTCCAACTCCAAACTAACTAAACTCAGGGAAAGTGCTGGATAATAAAACTGAAAAAATACTATTCCAACTCTAAACTAACTAAGGGGCCATTATGATGGCGGGCGGATCGCCCCGCCGGGCCGGCGGTAGTCACCGCGGGCCGGCAGGGGCGATCCGCCCGCCATCCAGACAGCAAAGACCCCCGCCATATTATGATGGCTGGGGGGTCCACAGCAGACGGAAAGACCGTCTGCCGCTTTTCCGCCGGTCGACTCGTCGACCGGCGGAAAACAAGGATAATATGGTGGCGGTGTCTCCAAGACACTGCCATCCATATTATGATGACTGCGGAGTGCAGCCTTTCCATGGCGGCGTTGCCGCCATGGAAAGGCATACGGTCTTTGTATATGGGGGCCCGTTGCGGGCCCCCACGGTGTTGAGGGGGTAGGGGGTGCACATGGGGGGTACCTATGGTACCCCCCTGCATATGTATGCACAAGGTGGCAGGCACCGCGCGGTGCCTGTCACGTTGTGCATGCACATGCACGACGTGCATTCACAGCATTGTGGAGGGCGGTGCGGTGAGCACCGCCCGCCACAATGCTGTGAATAGGGCTTGCCACCGCCACAGTGGCGGTGGCATCCTAATAGCATGTGCGGGACTGCCGCACCCCTTGCGGACGGTCCCGCATTCCGCTGCGGTGCCGCCATCGTAATGTTGCCCTAAATTCAGGGAAAGTGCTGGATAATAAAACTGAAAAAATTACTATTCCAACTCCAAACTAACTAAATTCAGGGAAAGTGCTGGATAATAAACCATTTATATTTACTATTCCAACTCCGAACTAACTAAACTCAAAGAAAGGGCTGGGTAATAAATCATGAAAAATTACTATTCCAACTCCAAACTAACTAAACTCAAGGAAAGTGCTGTATAATAAACCATTTAAAATTACTATTCCAACTACAAACTAACTAAACTAAGGGAAAGTGCTGGATAATAAACCATTTAAATTTACTATTCCTACTCCAAACTAACTAAACTCAGAGAAAGTGCTGGATAATAAAACAAAAAGATTAACTATTCCAATTCCCAATTACCTACATTTTGAGAAAGTACCCAAAAAATTTAAAATTAAAAAAATAATACATAAAAATTTAGAATTAGTACATTTAACACAATAAAATAACTAGATTATTTTAAAATCATCTAAAAATATTCAAAATTTTGCTGGAATTTTATATATTATTAATTACATTCTTGGGGCCGGATTCACAGAACTAACTTACGTCAAAAACGTAAAGTTAGTACTTTTTGGTATTCACAGGATACACTTACTCATTTTGGTATTCACGGAATGAACTTACTCATTTCGGTATTCACAGAAGTTAGTAGTCCTAACTTTAGGACTCTAAATGCCTTCTGTGAATACCGAAAGTCTTAAAGTTAGGATTTTTCTCAGTTTAGGAGTAGTAAAGTTCTCCTAACTTTACTACTCCTAAACTGAGAAAAATCCTAACTTTAAGACTTTCGGTATTCACAGAAGGCATTTAGAAGTCCTAAAGTTAGGAGTCCTAACTTTACTACTCCTAAACTGAGAAAAATCCTAACTTTAAGACTTTCGGTATTCACAGAAGGCATTTAGGAGAACTAAAGTTGGGACTACTAACTTCTGTGAATACCGAAATGAGTAAGTTCATTCTGTGAATACCAAAATGAGTAAGTGTATTCTGTGAATACCAAAAGTACTAACTTTACGTTTTTGACGTAAGTTAGATCTGTGAATCAGGCCCATACATTTTTTGGAATATTTGGATTTTTTTTTATTTGAAACAAAAAAAAAATCAATTCAAAATTAAAATTTATTCTAAATTTCCAATAATTATGAATTTTTTTAAATTTTCCAAAATCTTAAATATTTTTAACAGAAAATAATAATAATTTCTATTTTTTTAATTTATTTTTATATATATATTTTTTCCTTTTTACAACTACAGCCAATCATATTGTTTACATACAAATAAAAAAAAAAATTAAAATGTAATTTAAAAGATTCACTAAAATAAAATAATTTTTTTATTTTTTTATACATTTTGAAAATCAAAAAAATATCAACACCTCAAAACAAATTACATTTAAAAATAAATTTTTTAATAATAATTTTTAGAATTTATAAAATGTATTTAACATTTTCATTAATAAATTACAAAAAAAGTATTAGTTTAAACAAATATATTTTTAATTACTCCCCACCCTTATCGCCTATAAAACCAACATCCCGCATTTAAAAATAAGAAAAAAAAATTAAAAAAAATTTTAACATTAAAAAAATATTTATAGATATAAAATAACTACTACTAACATAAAAAAAATATTTTAAACATTATGCAAAAAAACACAACTAAGTAGTCGATATTATTAACAACTATATTTTTTACATTCATATTTTCTCATTTGATGTCTTACACAAATTTCAATATTTTTACAACTTACCTCGATATTCTGCATCCTCGAGATTCTTCACTCGATATTCATTTCACTCTATATTTCTACTTCAATATTCTGTCTGTTCATCCGATAGACGCTGGCCAAAGGAAGGATTCTTCGAATCAGATGACATAGTCATCTTGGAAGACTGCATTCGGCATGGAGGAGGAGATCCCAAGTAGAACTTCCCCTACATGCAAGAATGCCTTAAAAGATGGAAATGCCATGTTGAGGAAAAACCAGTAGAGTTACCCAAAGCAAAGATGCACCTGCTGCTACAGAAGGACACATCAGGGACCATCTATGTGCTGTGGGCTTAAATGGAGAAGGAAGGGCTAAGGACAAAGTTACTGCCATTGCTGGATGGAGTGGGGAAATGGATATCATGCTTTGAGAAGAACACAGCAGGAGTAAACCTAACGATAGGCAATATCAAAAGTCTGCTAAGTAGTCTTATCAGAGAGCAGACCAACACTGTGTTCGCCCAAGCTCACATATAAGCAAATACGCTGACAAACACTGAGCAGGACGGGCCACATTCAACTCACACAGGCACCGAATATGAACCGCCCTGAGGGAGTTGTGCCCTGACGTAGGAGGGCTAATGGCAGAGACTTTGAAGCCAGGGGAGACAATAAATGATTTTGTGGATAGTATGAGGGAACGTTGGGGACCGGAGACAGGACAGCCATGGACTGAGATGGACCAAGTCGCATTCTTTTACAATTTTCTCAAAAAGGGGCTGCCCACCGAGATACAAAGTGGATTGGACAGAGTGGTTGGGTTATACACCAAGCCCTGGAGGGAGATACAAGCCCATATATTATATTACCACAAAAAGAAGCAAGAGAAGGATAGAAAAACAGGAGCAAGCCCAGTGAGACACTGCTAAATTGGTCCAACACAAATTAAAAAAGACGGCCCTTGGGAAGGCCACACTGGTTACGAATGTTCAAATGGCACCAGTCTTTATGGGGGCTCCACCACAAAACCCCATAGGGTTTCAACCTAGCTATAGCGGCAGAGGCCATGGAGACTGACAGCAACCAGACCTTAGGGATGTTACTATTGCCGCAGTATGGGCCACCTGGCAGACCGATGCCAGTTAAAAGCATACCACGAACAGAGATCGATGGGCCAGGGTCAGCCACCACAAAATCCTAATCCACAAAGCCAAGCCCAGGGAAATCCGAATACACCTTACATTCAGCCGCAGGGAGGCCAGTCAGCCGCTGCACCCCCACAACAGGGATCAGGTAATTGGACACACACGTGGCAACAGCAACCGCAGACAGGGGGCAACGCCATAGCCTTGGCAGGGAGGGGTAACTGTCTGAGAAGGTAATGCCTTCACACAAAAACGGAGTCTAAATGTGCAGGAAGATAAAACACCAGAGTAAAATACCACCCATTTACCCATATCCCAAGAATTAACTGTACCAAACCCAAAAGAAGGACCAGTGAGGCAACAATGGGAATACAATCTTTTACTTGCATCTGGGGATTCAGGGCTGCTATATGTGTTCTGCTGATTCGGTATCCTCAGTAAAGTCCACCATTATGGGTGCCTGTGGGAGCCACGGCCCCACTCTGCTACTGATCCCCCAGGGTGGGGTTGGCTGGCAAGTACCCGGCCAAGGGCAGTCCGACACAGGGGCAGGGTGGCTCCCAGACCAGGGGGGTCATTAGAATGTCGGACGGAAGGGCATCCGTAGTGCTGGCGGAAAACAGAGAATTCTCTGCACCCCATGCGGTTATTGCGACCGCCACATTACAATGGGCCAGCATACACCATTTATGTACCTCTGCGGTGTTTCTGCGTCCGCACGTGTCGACCTCACGTAAGGGTGGCGGACGGAGCCAATAGAGCAAGAACAGCGTGCGGAATCACGTCTCCACAGCCAACCACATTACGATGTACCAAACAGCCAATCCCACCACTGCGGAAACCCCACCTCATCGCAGATGGTGGAAGCACAATAACAGCGAGGGAATATCCAAGCCCTATACACGTACACCACCAGAGCCGCAATGGATCCAACCCTACAGGCCTTACCGCTGCTGTACCTGATGCATTACCAGCAGATCAGACGCTGCCGCACACAACAGCAGAGGTACGTCCAACACCCATACACGCATGCAACCACGGTACAACAACAACTCACTGCAAGCGTGCAGGCAGGGCCTGCACAACCACGTCTGGGGAAAGATGCCTCCCCAATTCACATCAGTGATACTCTCACGGTCCGGAAGGTTGCCCTGTGCTGACGCCTCCTGCCACTCAGCTCCCCTCACACCCTCCCACCAGCACCACTCACACAGCTCCAATCTTGATCAAGGTGACAGATTAGCATTGGTGATGGGAGTGCATACACTGCTGACTGCAAAGTAACCAAGATGCCTGCCCAGGATGGCTAGCAGGCGCAAGGGAAACAGCTACACATTTTGCAAACATCCACTGCCACACAACCCTGGCAAACATCCATGCAGGAACAAGACAAGAGGACTGTGCTGCCAATCCATCTGTACTGTACCAAAGCAATCATTACTGAAAGCAAGAAGGTACAAATATCACACATCATCCACTGAAACAGTGCTGCTGGCCAGCATGCCAATGGAAACAGATCATCAGCACAGAGTACAGTGCCAGAACATGGAGGGGGGTAGAGGGTCATACATGTGCATGGCAGCCAGTGGCACAGGTCACGAATGAAGTGGTGTATACACCAGATCTGTACAGTTGAGGAGTGTCCCGAGCAAAAATCCATGTTTAAGTCTGACTCAATGTGCATGGCCAAATGCAATTACTGTCACAGCTATGAATCCGAACAACTCCAATTTGGGCACAGAAAGTGTCAAGTGACAGGTATGCCTGTGAGAAATCACATATCATGTCTGCAACCCACAGGCAGGGAGCACAGTGAGAACAAAGGTAAGCAAGACCAAGGCCATATCCCAAGACACACAACACAGACATTGCACTGACACACTCTGCATACTCACCAATGATGAGTCGAACATGCAGGTGCACCCTAGGCCTGCGAGGTCACAATGACACACAGCACACAGCTTCTGAACAAACCCCAACATGTCCACCAACACCCCACAAGGTGTCTGACCTTGGAATCAAACAGGCACACATCACATGGATCATACATGAGTGAAAGGGCAATGCCCAAGGGCACACACACATCAACATCTCAGAGAATCGCAGCACACTCACTCTGTACGATGACTCCAATAAGAACATGTACCTCCATCCATCTGACTATGAAGCCATACCCATCCAAGATGACAACATACTCACACTGGTGTGTACACATCAAGATAGACCACACAGATATGTAGTACCCTGCCCACCCCTCAAGTCATCATGTAAATTGGAAGACATTCACATGATGGAGATCCAACCCATCTGACATGTGTGAAGAAGGAAAGCACAGCCAACACAATGAACAGGACCAGAGTGGACCATCACTGACAAGTAGCCCGCCCCCATCAATACTCTGGGGCCGATTCCAATTCGGGCCGGAAAAAATACCGACCGACTCGGTACTGGAATTTAGTCCGACCGACACGTACCGGGGCCGTCCGACCCGGGTAGTACGATGAAATGCATGGGAACCATGACCGACTCGTACGGAACACAAGGCGAACGACCGACCCGGACGGAAACAAGCTATCCGGCCGGGAAACCACGCGAATCGAACCAACCGACACGCATCAGGAAATAACCCGAACGAAACGTACCCGCGAACTCCGACCCGCGCAGTACGATGCAATGGGTGCAAAATCAGACCGATTCGTACGGAGCCCAAGCCGTACGACCGACACGCATACAAAAGCCCGCCGAACAAACACAATACTCCGCGACCGACGCGTACGCTGCATATGAAACTGAGCTGAAACACAGCGGGAACGACTCGGAGAGGCGCGCACGAGACAACTGCAACATCCTACTCGGTCAGAAGAACGACTCCTACATGCACAATAATCACAAATGAAAAAATACAAAAAAAGGGCCAAACAAGCAATGACAAAGCCAATAAATACAGGGGTGAAAAAAATGGAACAAGGACACACCCCCAACTCCACCTACATAAATCCCACAAATCCCTACCATGATCCTTTGCAAATTCCACTGACCTGCCAGCACAGAACACCATCACACAGCAAACACAGACACACACACAGCTCATCCAACACAAAAGCCACACACCATTAGAACCTCAACAAATAGCACCCTCACACACACCCAGCAAAACCTACACACACACACCCTCACTTGCACACACACACACATCAATCACCACCACCACCACCCATCACCATGCAGCTAAAGAAGAATCCAAAGTTCCTAGATAGTGAATTGGAAGTCATGGTAGACGAGATCCTGAGGGTAGAGCCACAGTTGTTTGGAACATTGGTCCAACAGACCCCCATGTCGCAGAAAACCAAGATGTGAGCGAGGATCGTCGACAGGGTGAACGCACAATCACCATGTTTGCGCACAAAGGAAGACATCCAGAACAGGTGGTATGATGTGCACAGGAGGGTCAGAGACCTACTCAAGAGAGATTACCTCCTGAGCCAGCACACCAGCAGTGGCCCTCCTGCAAAACCAGTATACCTCAGGCCCTGGGAGGAGAAGGTGCGGGCCATCCTACCACCAGTGAGCGTATATGGACTAACAGACATCCCAGAGCCTGGTGAGTACACAACTAATATACACAATATTGTGTGCCAATACATACACATCACTATCAAGGGGACAGTCAAACCATCCACCCCTAGCTAATCAACAGCAACCAAAAGATAATCATCCCAAGATGTGTATGTCAGTTAGATAAACACAATACATGCCATCTCATAGTGATATGTAACTGTGTCATGACATGTACAAACCTAACAACAAATAGAGCAAGGCAGTGGCACAAATATAACCAAGAAACACTGCCTGATATTTTGCCACCACTAGAACACCACCTCACAGGGAAGCTCACTTAAAGGAAGGAATTCTGTGTATGCTGGTGAAGTCAGTGTAGCCAATAGCATGATGGGAGTTGTAGTCACAGATACTGCTCACCCTCACAATTAGCCCATCAACACCACTCTGAACCATGCTCACATCACAGGAAGTGGATAAGGACTGACAAGATGGCTGACACTGGCTACTGCTGTGGGGAGCACAAGGCCCTGCTGGGAACTGTGCACCAACAAACAGCACAACACCACTGCCTGACATCCTGAAAGCCAACTTGCACTCTCTGCAATGCAAGCACGTTGCATGGTGGGATATCTGGCTGGGTGGGAAGGAGGACTCACAGCACTGACCATAGTTACAAGCAGCTCACCTCACACACCCCCTCAACACAAACTCCACATAACCCACCTGGGAGAATGCAATTCCTCACATACCAAATGAAGATCCCACAAAGAACCACCACCCTGGGTAATGCTGTGTGAAGCACAGTGACACTCTTGGGACTTGTAGCCAAACAAACGCAAGGACAACACTGTCAGCCTTCCTGTCAGCACAGGCACACTACCCCACAGGGAAGCTGAGTCAAAAGGAAGGAAGTACGGGCATGCTGGGAAGGGGGGTGTAGGCAATAGCATGATGGGAGTTGGAGTCACAGATACTGCTCACCCTCACAATTGGCCCATCAACACCACTCTGAACCATGCTCACATCACAGGGAGTGGATAAGAACTGACAAGATGGCTGACACTGGCTACTGCTGTGGGGAGCACAAGGTCCTGCTGGGAACTGTGCACCAACAAACAGCACAACACCACTGCCTGACATCCTGAAAGCCAACTTGCACTCTCTGCAATGCAAGCACGTTGCATGGTGGGATATCTGGCTGGGTGGGAAGGAGGACTCACAGCACTGACCATAGTTACAAGCAGCTCACTTCACACACCCCCTCAACACAAACTCCACATAACCCACCTGGGAGAATGCAATGCCTCACATACCAAATGAAGATCCCACAAAGAACCACCACCCTGGTAATGCTGTGTGAAGCACAGGGACACTCTTGGGACTTGTAGCCAAACAAACGCAAGGGCAACACTGTCAGCCTTCCTGTCAGCACAGGCACACTACCCCACAGGGAAGCTGAGTCAAAAGGAAGGAAGTACGGGCATGCTGGGAAGGGGGGTGTAGGCAATAGCATGATGGGGGTTGGAGTCACAGATACTGCTCACCCTCACAATTGGCCCATCAACACCACTCTGAACCATGCTCACATCATGGGAATGGACAAGGACTGACAATATGGCTGACACTGGCTACTGCTGTGGGGAGCACAAGGCCCTGCTGGGAACTGTGCACCAACAAACAGCACAACACCACTGCCTGACATCCTGAAAGCCAACTTGCACTCTCTGCAATGCAAGCACGTTGCATGGTGGGATATCTGGCTGGGTGGGAAGGAGGACTCACAGCACTGACCATAGTTACAAGCAGCTCACCTCACACACACCCTCAACACAAACTCCACATAACCCACCTGGGAGAATGCAATTCCTCACATACCAAATGAAGATCCCACAAAGAACCACCACCCTGGGTAATGCTGTGTGAAGCACAGGGACACTCTTGGGACTTGTAGCCAAACAAACGCAAGGACAACACTGTCAGCCTTCCTGTCAGCACAGGCACACTACCCCACAGGGAAGCTGAGTCAAAAGGAAGGAAGTACGGGCATGCTGGGAAGGGGGTGTAGGCAATAGCATGATGGGAGTTGGAGTCACAGATACTGCTCACCCTCACAATTGGCCCATCAACACCACTCTGAACCATGCTCACATCACAGGGAGTGGATAAGGACTAACAAGATGGCTGACACTGGCTACTGCTGTGGGGAGCACAAGGCCCTGCTGGGAACTGTGCACCAACAAACAGCACAACACCACTGCCTGACATCCTGAAAGCCAACTTGCACTCTCTGCAATGCAAGCACGTTGCATGGTGGGATATCTGGCTGGGTGGGAAGGAGGACTCACAGCACTGACCATAGTTACAAGCAGCTCACCTCACACACACCCTCAACACAAACTCCACATAACCCACCTGGGAGAATGCAATTCCTCACATACCAAATGAAGATCCCACAAAGAACCACCAACCTGGGTAATGCTGTGTGAAGCACAGGGACACTCTTGGGACTTGTAGCCAAACAAACGCAAGGACAACACTGTCAGCCTTCCTGTCAGCACAGGCACACTACCCCACAGGGAAGCTGAGTCAAAAGGAAGGAAGTACGGGCATGCTGGGAAGGGGGTGTAGGCAATAGCATGATGGGAGTTGGAGTCACAGATACTGCTCACCCTCACAATTGGCCCATCAACACCACTCTGAACCATGCTCACATCACAGGGAGTGGATAAGGACTAACAAGATGGCTGACACTGGCTACTGCTGTGGGGAGCACAAGGCCCTGCTGGGAACTGTGCACCAACAAACAGCACAACACCACTGCCTGACATCCTGAAAGCCAACTTGCACTCTCTGCAATGCAAGCACGTTGCATGGTGGAAAATCTGGCTGGGTGGGAAGGAGGACTCACAGCACTGACCATAGTTACAAGCAGCTCACCTCACACACCCCTCAACACAAACTCCACATAACCCACCTGGGAGAATGCAATGCCTCACATACCAAATGAAGATCCCACAAAGAACCACCACCCTGGGTAATGCTGTGTGAAGCACAGGGACACTCTTGGGACTTGTAGCCAAACAAACGCAAGGACAACACTGTCAGCCTTCCTGTCAGCACAGGCACACTACCCCACAGGGAAGCTGAGTCAAAAGGAAGGAAGTACGGGCATGCTGGGAAGGGGGTGTAGGCAATAGCATGATGGGAGTTGGAGTCACAGATACTGCTCACCCTCACAATTGGCCCATCAACACCACTCTGAACCATGCTCACATCACAGGGAGTGGATAAGAACTGACAAGATGGCTGACACTGGCTACTGCTGTGGGGAGCACAAGGCCCTGCTGGGAACTGTGCACCAACAAACAGCACAACACCACTGCCTGACATCCTGAAAGCCAACTTGCACTCTCTGCAATGCAAGCACGTTGCATGGTGGGATATCTGGCTGGGTGGGAAGGAGGACTCACAGCACTGACCATAGTTACAAGCAGCTCACTTCACACACCCCCTCAACACAAACTCCACATAACCCACCTGGGAGAATGCAATGCCTCACATACCAAATGAAGATCCCACAAAGAACCACCACCCTGGGTAATGCTGTGTGAAGCACAGGGACACTCTTGGGACTTGTAGCCAAACAAACGCAAGGGCAACACTGTCAGCCTTCCTGTCAGCACAGGCACACTACCCCACAGGGAAGCTGAGTCAAAAGGAAGGAAGTATGGGCATGCTGGGAAGGGGGGTGTAGGCAATAGCATGATGGGAGTTGGAGTCACAGATACTGCTCACCCTCACAATTGGCCCATCAACACCACTCTGAACCATGCTCACATCATGGGAATGGACAAGGACTGACAAGATGGCTGACACTGGCTACTGCTGTGGGGAGCACAAGGCCCTGCTGGGAACTGTGCACCAACAAACAGCACAACACCACTGCCTGACATCCTGAAAGCCAACTTGCACTCTCTGCAATGCAAGCACGTTGCATGGTGGGATATCTGGCTGGGTGGGAAGGAGGACTCACAGCACTGACCATAGTTACAAGCAGCTCACCTCACACACCCCCTCAACACAAACTCCACATAACCCACCTGGGAGAATGCAATTCCTCACATACCAAATGAAGATCCCACAAAGAACCACCACCCTGGGTAATGCTGTGTGAAGCACAGGGACACTCTTGGGACTTGTAGCCAAACAAACGCAAGGACAACACTGTCAGCCTTCCTGTCAGCACAGGCACACTACCCCACAGGGAAGCTGAGTCAAAAGGAAGGAAGTACGGGCATGCTGGGAAGGGGGTGTAGGCAATAGCATGATGGGAGTTGGAGTCACAGATACTGCTCACCCTCACAATTGGCCCATCAACACCACTCTGAACCATGCTCACATCACAGGGAGTGGATAAGGACTGACAAGATGGCTGACACTGGCTACTGCTGTGGGGAGCACAAGGCCCTGCTGGGAACTGTGCACCAACAAACAGCACAACACCACTGCCTGACATCCTGAAAGCCAACTTGCACTCTCTGCAATGCAAGCACGTTGCATGGTGGAAAATCTGGCTGGGTGGGAAGGAGGACTCACAGCACTGACCATAGTTACAAGCAGCTCACCTCACACACACCCTCAACACAAACTCCACATAACCCACCTGGGAGAATGCAATGCCTCACATACCAAATGAAGATCCCACAAAGAACCACCACCCTGGGTAATGCTGTGTGATGCACAGGGACACTCTTGGGACTTGTAGCCAAACAAACGCAAGGACAACACTGTCAGCCTTCCTGTCAGCACAGGCACACTACCCCACAGGGAAGCTGAGTCAAAAGGAAGGAAGTACGGGCATGCTGGGAAGGGGGGTGTAGGCAATATCATGATGGGAGTTGGAGTCAAAGATACTGCTCACCCTCACAATTGGCCCATCAACACCACTCTGAACCATGCTCACATCACAGGGAGTGGATAAGAACTGACAAGATGGCTGACACTGGCTACTGCTGTGGGAGCACAAGGCCCTGCTGGGAACTGTGCACCAACAAACAGCACAACACCACTGCCTGACATCCTGAAAGCCAACTTGCACTCTCTGCAATGCAAGCACGTTGCATGGTGGGATATCTGGCTGGGTGGGAAGGAGGACTCACAGCACTGACCATAGTTACAAGCAGCTCACTTCACACACCCCTCAACACAAACTCCACATAACCCACCTGGGAGAATGCAATGCCTCACATACCAAATGAAGATCCCACAAAGAACCACCACCCTGGGTAATGCTCTGTGAAGCACAGGGACACTCTTGGGACTTGTAGCCAAACAAACGCAAGGACAACA
The DNA here is from genome assembly GCA_963921515.1 of Calotriton arnoldi. Classification (NCBI taxonomy): domain Eukaryota; kingdom Metazoa; phylum Chordata; class Amphibia; order Caudata; family Salamandridae; genus Calotriton; species Calotriton arnoldi. The sequence goes on along the minus strand of CAWUFW010012332.1, from coordinate 531,106 downwards.
CTGTCAGCCTTCCTGTCAGCACAGGCACACTACCCCACAGGGAAGCTGAGTCAAAAGGAAGGAAGTACGGGCATGCTGGGAAGGGGGGTGTAGGCAATAGCATGATGGGAGTTGGAGTCACAGATACTGCTCACCCTCACAATTGGCCCATCAACACCACTCTGAACCATGCTCACATCATGGGAATGGACAAGGACTGACAAGATGGCTGACACTGGCTACTGCTGTGGGGAGCACAAGGCCCTGCTGGGAACTGTGCACCAACAAACAGCACAACACCACTGCCTGACATCCTGAAAGCCAACTTGCACTCTCTGCAATGCAAGCACGTTGCATGGTGGGATATCTGGCTGGGTGGGAAGGAGGACTCACAGCACTGACCATAGTTACAAGCAGCTCACCTCACACACCCCCTCAACACAAACTCCACATAACCCACCTGGGAGAATGCAATGCCTCACATACCAAATGAAGATCCCACAAAGCACCACCATGGGTAATGCTGTGTGAAGCACAGGGACACTCTTGGGACTTGTAGCCAAACAAACGCAAGGACAACACTGTCAGCCTTCCTGTCAGCACAGGCACACTACCCCACAGGGAAGCTGAGTCAAAAGGAAGGAAGGACGGGCATGCTGGGAAGGGGGGTGTAGGCAATAGCATGATGGGAGTTGGAGTCACAGATACTGCTCACCCTCACAATTGGCCCATCAACACCACTCTGAACCATGCTCACATCACAGGGAGTGGATAAGGACTGACAAGATGGCTGACACTGGCTACTGCTGTGGGGAGCACAAGGCCTTGCTGGGAACTGTGCACCAACAAACAGCACAACAACACTGAATGACATCCTGAGAGTCAACCTGAACCCACTGCAAGGGTGGCATGCTTCATGGTGGGATAACTGGGCCAGGTGGAGAAGGATGGCCGGATGTCCACCAAATACAACCAATGCTGGCCATGCACACACCTCAACATTCATATTGAAATGCCCCAGGTATGCATGACAATGTGCTACACCAATATCAACCTCTTACTGTGACGACTTAGGACAATGCAATGTACATGCCCGCATCCTGAGGTACAGTCACAACTGTCAGGTGTGTGAACCATTGATGCCTGTAGAAACATTACATACAATGTGTGTCTCTTCCAAATACAGGTGATGATGATGGGGACACAGCAGCAGGTGAGGAGGAGTCCCTGTCCCAGGCTCCGGGGGACACAGAGCTCACTGGTGTGGAACAGCCTCTGCCCCCCTCGGATGGCGAAGACCTACCTGCCCCTCCGGTGTGAGTCATCATGCAGCACCAGCTGGACCAACATCTGCACCCCCTGCACCCAACCCTCCAACAACTGCCAACATAAAGACCACCCCCGCCGACACGGACAGACCACGGACCACCGCTGACAACAGCACAGGGCCCCAGGCCCACCGTGGAGCAACGGATGACAACACCACTAACAACCCCCAAGTGGGCCTCGGGTCACCTGTGCGTGCCACCGCAGGTCCTGCACGTGTCGCCAGGGGTGGTGGGAGGGGTGGTAGACATAGGTCGCTGCTTGCAGAGGGGTCTGGACTGCATGATGACCCACAACTGGCACGCATCGCTGATGCGTACCAGCATAGCACCGGAGAGGTCAGACAGGTAGTGGGGATCCTCAAGGACATACAACAGCAGCAGGCTGCCCATCATGCCCGCTTGGACTCCCACATGTCCCGTGTGGAGACACACATGTCTCGCATGGAGTCCAAGTGGGACACATTGCAAGAACTCACAGCGGTGCATAGGGACATATTGACATGCCTCCGCCAGATTAGCACCAACATGGCCACACCTCCCTGTGTGCCCACAACATCTGGTGCTGCAACAACTGACACCGCCACAGGGAGGGAGGAGGACTCTGGCGGAGACTCCCTGCACCGCAGCAGCCTGCACGTGAGGGTCCCCCCAAAGAAGAGGGGTCGTCCGAGGAAGGAAAACTGGGAGGTTGATGGCCACGTACATCCCCCAGGAAGCCAACACCTGTTCCGGAAATTATCCTTTGTGTGCAAACGTTTCACCCTGTCGAATGCAACAGTACTTTCCCACATGACATGGGGAGTTCAAGTTGGACTAATGTATCATATGACTGTGGACTTCACTCAGGACATTTATGCTACCAAGACTTCCAACTCATCTGGGAACTTTGGATCACAATCCCAATGTACAGCACCCACCATCCTGTGCACTATACACACACACATTTCTGTAAATAAAATCACTAGTACACCATACTTGCCACTGTTGTTATTCAAATGTGGATACTGTTATGGTTATGATGTTCTGCCAAATTACACTGTGTATGCTAACTACTACAGCAAGTACAACACCGTTGTGTGAGTCATGGTGACGTGACACATATGAGGGAGACACACCACTAGGCCTACACAACACAGACACCAGGGCCATCGGACTCATCGCCCACAGTGATGTTGCCAGGAAATACAGTGGAATGCACAGACACCACACCTATTCAGAGTCTGTGTCAACTAGCCCACAGGTGCAGTAAGCAAATGTCAGTCAGATGTGTGACCACAGACAACGCACATCCCAGAGTGAAGCACAGGTTTATTACACATTAGCAACATGTTGTTTCCACTACAAATGCAAGGTTTACCCACGTGGCAGTGGCCACACAGTCAACAAGTGCAGAAGATATGAAGTCCAGGGGTGTGTGGCACATCACTTGTAGGAAACTACTGCTGCCACCCTGAAAGCTGAATCATGGTGTCGGGGGATCCAAGTTGACCAAAGTACACAGTAAGCACCCTGTGAAGGACAGACATGACACACAGTTAAAATCACTGTAGAACAGGGCAGTACTGCAATACTCATGCCCAATACATGTCACAAGACAACTACACAAAACCAAGTTAGCATGTCAGAACTGTTGGGGAGTTCAGACTACCTGGAAGGACACATTGCTGCACGCATCCAGTCAAGTAGCACATGGCCACACTCAAACAGCACCAGAGCACCACCCACACATATCATGCAAACTCACGTCATTCACATTACATCTCCCTGGATACTCACATTCAGCTGAAGAAGTTGGTGATGAGCTGTGTGCGGACATCACCATCATCATCATCATCATCACTGGCATCGTGGTCCAGGCCAGGATCCTCCACAGTTGGCGGACGTTGGTCATCGTCATCCAGGATGAGAGGCAACTCCTTCTGCACTGCCAGGATGTGTAGCATGCAGCAGACAATGACAATCTTGCACACCTTTGCTGGGGCATATGGGAGGGCCCCTCCTGTCTTGTCCAGGCAGCGGAAGTGGCTCTTCAGGAGACCAAAGGTCCGCTCTATCACTCTCCTGGTCCGACCATGTGCCTCATTGTAGTGCATCTGGGCTGGTGTCACAGGGTTCCTGAGGGGTGTCAGCAACCACGGCATGTTGGGGTATCCGGAGTCACCTACGGACAGACAAGTGCACATTAGCTGATTTTGAAAAGTGGGTGGAATACTATAGATCAGAACACACACAATGGTACAAAGTCAGTACACACCGACAAGCCAGGCACGCTGGTTCTGCATCTGTGCCATCATCCTCGGGATGCGACTACTCCTCATCACGTAGGCATCGTGTGCTGAACCAGGGAAACGGGCACACACATGTGTGATGCTCATATCTGCTAAACATACCACCAGAGCATTGATCGAATGGTAATGTTTACGGTTCCGGTATACCTGCTCATGTGCCTGTGGTGGTATCAAAGCCACATGTGTCCCATCAATGGAGCCAATGACATGTGGCATCCTCCCCAGGGCATAGAAGTCACTCTTGACATCAGTGAGTTGTTGACGTGTAGGGAAATAGATGTACTGGTTCAGGCATCTCAACATTGCCTCCAAAACATCGCGTAGCACACGGCTGAACATAGTCTGTGACATCCCACCGGCAGTCGCAACAGTGTGTTGAAAGGTACCGGTGGCAAAGAAGTGTGGGGCTGCCATTACCTTCACCTTGGGGGTCAGCGCCTTAGGGTACGTCCGGCCAGGTTGCAAATGTGGTGCCAAGCGCACTGCCAAATCCTCAATCAGCTGCCTGGTGAAGCGGTACCGTCGGATGCTGTCACGTTCCACCATCGTTGCCACGTCAGGGAATGGTCTATGGACAGCTGGAGCCCTGCAGGGCATAGGTTGAAGGAAAAAGATTGTCAGTCACCCCACATATGTGCCATTCACCATACACAATTTCACATGATACATCATTACGTGACACAAGTACTTGATGTGTGTGCCGTTCTGTCAGACATAACTCGCACCTACATGGCCATCATCTAACTTCTCAGTACAACATGTGTGCACAACAGGTACCAGGTTGTGCTATGGGAAACCATTAGGCTGTGTCACAGTACCCATTTACTGCTGTCACGTTCCACACACACACCACAGTGACATGTCTGGACAGATGCGCCACAGGCATCACAGCTCATTGACAGGTAGATTCCCAGTGAGCCTGTCTTGCCACATGGACACTGGCATGACATGGAGTATCATGTACACGTCAGAAAAACAAACATGACTCCCACAGGTAGTGGCCCCTGTCGCATCCGCAGGACAGACATGGACGCCAGTGACGCACAACATCAAAGTCCATGCACAAACAACGTTGATGTGGCGACTGTCTCCCATCGTGCACATGGAATCAGAGACATCGGAAACACAACATGCACACAGACTGTGGAGGGACATCACTATTGTGGCAATGGGTCATCCTGTGACGTACATGCCTTCCCACATGGGACTCTGGGGGTATGTGACATGTCATACACATACACAACCTGGAAATGTGACCATGCCACATGCTCGTAAATTAACTGTTGCACATCACAGTGGTCATGTGCACAACACACAAAGGACCCTGTCCCCATGAACACATGCACAGCCTGGGTGTGGCTGCCCACAAGTGCCACCACAGAAACCACATGTTAACCCCATACAAAGAGAAGGAAATGCAGCCTTACATGCCTTAGGAAACAGTGTGGACTGGGTGTGGTGTTGTAGGTGTGCCCCTGAGTCTCTGGCAGGTATATGTGGCTGGCATACGTTCACCAGTGACAAGCATGGTGACATATGCGACTGACCTGTACAGGGACGCGTTGTACAGCAATGGACCGATTGGTGTGCCCGGCCGGCCCATTGCATGTGTTGTGAGCGGGTACGCATTGTATCCCGAAATACGCGTTGTACACCAATCGACCGATCGGTGTGCCCGGCCGGCCCATTGCATGTGTTGTGAGCGGGTACGCGTTGTACAGCAATGGACCGATCGGTGTGCACGCATTGGCTGAGGCCTGGCATGGCAACGGACGCGTTTTCGAAGCTCCAACGAGTCTGATGCAGTGAATTCAGTTGGCCAGCCACAACAATGTTGCAAAATAATGGGTGTCATGAAGTTGAAGATTTGAAGGATGCTGTGGGCGTGTATTAGTGCTGCTATTCCATGGATTGGTCAGATTCAGAAGATGCAAACGACTTGGACCTATCACTTTGGACACATGGGACAGTATCTGCCTCTGCAGCACACATATAATGCTGGCTGTTCCCCTGAGAGCTCACTTGCCTGCACTACATGCTCCAGGACGACATCTTCCACCAACACTGCTGCTGTTTCTGCATCCTCTGGCCACTGCAATGGCACATACTGTGGAGAGAGCCCCAGCCTTCAGCCTTGAGGAGAACCAGGCCCTGCTGGACAGCCTCCTTCCACAGTACAGCAAGCTGTATGGGAAACCAGGGGAGCAGGTGAGTGTGCTGTCCACTGCCTTACTAATTGTGCATGTTGTCTGACTAGCAGGACTTACAGTGTGCACACCACTGACTAGCATGCTCACTGAGTAGTTGTCACACCCCAAAGTGTGTAGTTACATGCACTGAACTGGTACAGTGCAGTAACAGTGCATTCCAACTAGGTTTACTTCCCATGCAATGATACCATGTAGTGACTGCTGGCAAACTGTTCATAGCCATTGTTGCACTGCCTGTGTACATCATATGCCCCTGTGATTGAGACATGTATATCCAACTGTGTGATGCACGTATATGTTGCATGTGTAGTAATGGCCTTTTCACTTTGTCATCCTCACAGGTTGATGCCCACCAGAAGCAGGAAATCTGGCTGACCATCGCCCGGGAAGTAAGATCCGTGGGGGTCTACAGGCGCAGGATCCGCAACTGCCAGAAGAGGTGGCAGGACCTTCGGGGCTGGACCCGGAGGATCGCAAGGGTCCAGCTGAAGCTGTCGCCTCCTCGCAGGAGGGGCGGACACCGGACCCTGACCCCCACATGCTCCGGATCCTGGCGGTGGTCTTCCCTGACCTGGATGGGCAGCTGAAGGGCAGACAGCAGCAAGGAGGGGGTGAGTCCATGACTGCACTGTGCACTTTGTCTGACATGCTATGTGCCCTCCTCTGGCCTGGTTAAACTTCCACAGTACATCAGTCATGTGGTCCAGGACCCATGTCCCTCATTTGTGACATGCCCACTTCTCCTCTGATACGCATATGTGTGGCCCTTAAAGTCAGGAAATTGTGTCATTTGGGGACTGTGTCATTGCATTTAGCTTTGCTCAAGGTGGGGGACAGCATTTGTTCCTGTGACTATGTTGTGCGACTCATGGGTGGGTCAATTGCTTACACAATGCCTAAGTTCTGACATGTAATCTGGGTGTAACTTTGATATGTGGTCCACTTGCTGATCTGAATCACCACATGTCCCTGTGGAATTTGGCACACACCCATGCTGCTGGTGGGAACAATGTTTGGGCCTCAGGAGTATGTGTATCAAGTGTGTCACACATGCTTAGCCACCTGCCTACTGTCCAGGACTCATCCCTCTTACAGGTGGAGCTGGACAGTCATGCCTACTCCAGGGCATACAATACACTCTGTACTCCCACTCCCGTGTATCATCTGGCATGTTGTGATCAGTGAAATGTACCCTCAGGTGTCTGCCTCTGTCTCATTGTGCTGTGTCTTCGTTGTCAGGACTACTGGTATGTTTATCGGTTAGGGCTCAGCATGGCATCGGAGATGTGACCATGATAGACGATACTTCTGTGACTTATAGGTGTCTAATCACTTGACTGTGCACACAGGTGTTTGCGACTGTCCGTACAAGTCCAGGCAAGCAATGGGTGACCAGTTGTCACTTATCACGCTGTTGGGACTGTGATTTTGGACTGGCCATTGGCCTTAGTTTCTTTGGGACTTCAGAGTTTTCCTTGCCATTTGCTGAATAAAGCCTCTTTTTGTTTAATTGTGGCTTTACTTTTGATGTACATGATGTGCATGAGTAGCATCCTGCATTTGCAGTTGTAATAGTGTTCATATCAGGAAAATGAAGTGTTGCTGTGATGGACTCCATGTGGTCCATGGGATATGTGTCCTGCTGTAGTCTGGATCTATGGCATCCTTTGCTGCAGTCTGAGGGTGTAATGTTCAGCATTTGACCCAGGGATGTACATTTTGCATTTGTAAATGAACATCTTTGTCTTACACTGATGAACATCTGGTGGGCTTACCACTGTTCAATGTTCCGATTTCCCTGACTGTGTGCCCAGCTCCACTGGACATGCAGTTTTGCACATCAATGTCGAAGGACTCATCTGTGTATACAGTGCAACTTGCCTGGTACGTGTTTTGTGTGTATGCAGATGACTGACGTGACACTCCCGTACCCAGGCTGATGTGTGTTGTGGTTGTTGACTCACTGACGGAGTGTTCTGCTGACATGTTTGGGTCGTGCACAGACAAGGTTTGGCACAGCGGACCTTCCACAGGAGTGGAGTGCCCTCATGGCAGTATGTAATCCCGTGACATTGCGTGGGCCTGTGTTGTGTGTTGTGTAAGCATGTCTGTGCGTGTTCCCTTCCCTTTTCCTACACAGGCTGTGTCCCTAGGGATGTTCCTGTTTGTGATGCTTGCTGAGTTGTTCTGTGTTCATCCAGCATCTTGGACCTGGTTTCTCCGTGATGTGGGTGCATGGCAAACTAATGTTCATGAGGTTGTCATACCAGGTTGTCTTTGTTGTCAGGGCTGGGGATGTGGGCAAACGCAGATGGGACACATTCAGGATTCCCCTTGGCACTTGTTGTTTACACAAGTCATGTGATTTTCAGTTTGTGGTAGCTTTCAGTGATTGTGACACGTTGTGTGTGTGACTGCTGCCACTCCTCAGGGTCAGAGCTGCAATGTTGGAAGTTGTGTACGTGTGTTCTTCGTGTGTCACCTTGGCTTCTTCGTTGGTGTGTGACTATGGCCAGGATCCCATTGATTGCAGTGGATTTCACATCATGCCCATGTACGGCATACTGTGCTGTGTGTCAGACATTCACGAGTCTTGTTGACTGGCCATGTGTGATGGGTTTCTGCACCTTAGTTCCCACCACCACCCCTGGTATTGTCATGGGTGCATGTCCAATGTCACCAGTCCATGTGAGCTTCACTGCTGCACATTGGTGGAGATCAGGGTGTGTGGTGTTGAGTGTGTGTAAAAGTGAGTTGTTGCACGGCTAGACCCCTACCTCCATATTGGCCTTGGCTGGCAGGCCGTGCTGATTGATTGGAGCTTGTGTAGGTGTGATGGTAGTTTGTTGCTCAGGACACATGGATGTGGTTCACAGTGTGAACGACATCTACCTTTGTCATCACAGTGGGATTATCATGCAGGCTAGTGTCAGCACAATGTGGGGTCCCTGGGGGTAGTGCTGTGGTGGGTCTGTCTCTTGCTGTGTTAGTTGCTGTTCCTACAAGCTTGTGTGACATGTGTAATTTGGGCTCCCTCTCATCTAACAATGCCTGATTGCCCACATAGGGGTATCCGATCCATGAGTAACTTTTGTATGGCACTGTATACACATCTGTGTGGTTGGAATTCAGGCCTCCTCATGTGTTGTGTGGTTGCCTGGGGACACTGGCACACCACCCCATCACTTGTTGTGTTTGATATGCAGTGTGAGTCTGCCTGTTTGTGTTTGTGCCTTTGCACCACTGCATTGGCATATCTTGAGTGTGCCATTGGCTGTATGTTGTTTGGTGGCTTTCCCCTGCTGTCCCTGGGACTCCTAGGTCATCAGTCAGCACAATAATCATGGTTTGTATGTCCCATTGATGCCATGGTATGGTATTTGTTCACCTGACATCTACAGTCTCCACAGGATATCTACATTTGTGTGTCCATTGGTGCAGATATGTGGGTCAGCATTATGATGGTCACTTCTGTCATTGGGTTATTTGTGAATGTTGACAATGTGGGCCAACATGGGTGATGTTTGTATGCACATGGCCAAAACGATGTTTCAGTGACACTGCACTGTTTGCCTCGACCAATCTATGTTGCTATGGGACACAAGCACTACTATGCCACTGATGTGTTTGTTGTTGTGTGACCAGGATTCATCCATGCAGTTTGGCTTTGGCAGCTTTTACCATGACTACACTTCCCTTTTGGTCACTGTGGTGATGGGGCTTTAGGCCCCATTGCCACACTGTTCAAATTGTGCATCAGCTATGGACACCACACTTCCCTTTTGGTCACTGTGGTGAAGGAGATTTAGGCCACATTGCCACACTGTTCAAAATGTGCATCAGCTATGGACACCACACTTCCCTTTTGGTCACTGTGGTGATGGGGCTTTAGGCCACATTGCCACACTGTTCAAAATGTGCATCAGCTATGGACACCACACTTCCCTTTTGGTCACTGTGGTGATGGGGCTTTAGGCCACATTGCCACACTGTTCAAAATGTGTATCAGCTATGGACACCACACTTCCCTTTTGGTCACTGTGGTGATGGGGCTTTAGGCCCCATTGCCACACTGTTCAAAATGTGCATCAGCTATGGACACCACACTTCCCTTTTGGTCACTGTGGTGATGGGGTGTTCGAGCCCATTGCCACAGTGGCCATGGTCTGCTTGCATTGTGGAGGCCACACACATTTATGTGTGACACATGTGCTAAGGGGTCACATTGTATGTTCAATGTCATGTTTTGTGTTGTAGGCATTTGACACAGACTACACACACTTGTCATGGTGTTGGGGGGGATGTAATTTTCTGTCATTCCTTATGTGGGAGTATGCTAGTTGTGTCATGCATTACCCGTCCTATGAGTAGGGGTGGTGTTAGTGGTAGGCATCCATCCCCCCATGAGTGTGGATGGTAGTAGTGACAGGCATCCAGGCCCCCATGAGTAGTGGTGGTGGTAGTGGTAGGCATCCATCCCCCCTGAGTAGTGATGGTGGTAGTGGTAGGCATCCATCCCCCCATGAGTGGGGATGGTAGTAGTGACAGGCATCCAGCCCCCCCTGAGTAGGGGTGGTGGTGGTGGCAGGCATGTAGCCCCCCCTGAGTGGGGGTGGTGGTAGTGGTAGGCATCCATCCCCCCATGAGTGGGGATGGTAGTAGTGACAGGCATCCAGGCCCCCCTGAGTAGGGGTGATGGTAGTGGTAGGCATCCATCCCCCCATGAGTGGGGATGGTAGTAGTGACAGGCATCCAGCCCCCTGAGTAGGGGTGGTGGTGGTGGCAGGCATCTAGCCCCCCTGAGTGGGGGTGGTGGTAGTGGTAGGCATCCATCCCCCATGAGTGGGGATGGTAGTAGTGACAGGCATCCAGGCCCCCTGAGTAGGGGTGGTGGTAGTGGTAGGCATCTAGCCCCCCTGAGTGGGGGTGGTGGTAGTGGTAGGCATCCATCCCCCATGAGTGGGGATGGTAGTAGTGACAGGCATCCAGGCCCCCTGAGTAGGGGTGGTGGTAGTGGTAGGCATCCAGCCCCCTGAGTAGTGATGGTGGTAGTGGTAGGCATCCATCCCCCATGAGTGGGGATGGTAGTAGTGACAGGCATCCAGGCACCCATGAGTAGGGGTGGTGGTAGTGGTAGGCATCCAGCCCCCCCTGAGTAGTGGTGATGGTAGTGGTAGGCATCCATGGCCCCCATGAGTGGGGATGGTAGTAGTGACAGGCATCCAGGCCCCCCTGAGTAGGGGTGGTGGTAGTGGTAGGCATCTAGCCCCCTGAGTGGGGGTGGTGGTAGTGGTAGGCATCCATCCCCCATGAGTGGGGATGGTAGTAGTGACAGGCATCCAGGCCCCCTGAGTAGGGGTGGTGGTAGTGGTAGGCATCCAGCCCCCCTGAGTAGTGATGGTGGTAGTGGTAGGCATCCATCCCCCATGAGTGGGGATGGTAGTAGTGACAGGCATCCAGGCACCCATGAGTAGGGGTGGTGGTAGTGGTAGGCATCCAGCCCCCCCTGAGTAGTGGTGGTAGTGGTAGGCATCCATCCCCCATGAGTGGGGATGGTAGTAGTGACACGCATCCAGCCCCCCCTGAGTAGGGGTGGTGGTGGTGGCAGGCATCTAGCCCCCCCTGAGTGGGGGTGGTGTTAGTGGTAGGCATCCATCCCCCCATGAGTGGGGTTGGTAGTAGTGACAGGCATCCAGGCACCCATGAGTAGTGGTGCTGGTAGTGGTAGGCATCCATCCCCCATGAGTGGGGATGGTAGTAGTGACAGGCATCCAGCCCCCCTGAGTAGGGGTGGTGGTGGTGGCAGGCATCTAGCCCCCTGAGTGGGGGTGGTGGTAGTGGTAGGCATCCATCCCCCAAGGGTGGGGATGGTAGTAGTGACAGGCATCCAGGCACCCATGAGTAGTGGTGCTGGTAGTGATAGGCATCCATCCCCCATGAGTGGGGATGGTAGTAGTGACAGGCATCCAGCCCCCCTGAGTAGGGGTGGTGGTGGTGGCAGGCATCTAGCCCCCTGAGTGGGGGTGGTGGTAGTGGTAGGCATCCATCCCCCCATGAGTGGGGATGGTAGTAGTGACAGGCATCCAGGCACCCATGAGTAGGGGTGGTGGTAGTGGTAGGCATCCAGCCCCCTCTGAGTAGTTGTGGTGGTAGTGGTAGGCATCCATCCCCCATGAGTGGGGATGGTAGTAGTGACAGGCATCCAGCCCCCCTGAGTAGGGGTGGTGGTGGTGGTAGGCATCCATCCCCCTATGGGTGTGTATGGCATTGGTGTTGGCCATCCCACCCCTATGGTTCTGCTGTTGCTAGTGTACGTTATTTGTGCATCCCTATGTGTGTGTGACATATTTCGGGTACGTGTAATTTGTTTGTATTGTTGGTGTTTGACTTACCGTCTGCGCCGTACGCGTCCGTGCCGGTCCCGGTAATAGATGTAGAGTATAGGTAGGACCTGCGCAATGGGATTCATGCTTGGATCGTCTCGTTCGGGTTTCTCGTGTCTTCGACTCGTACTCGTCGCTGGCTTGTTCGTCTCGTAGCCATGGATCGTCTTGTGGCTTGAAACGGAGCTTATGTACGGCTCGCCCGGATGCTCAAACGTGCCGGACGTAGCGACGGGTTCGGCGCGTACGGATTGCGCATCGTACTAGTCCGGCCGGAAGGTGCTGTGTATTTGCTTCCGTGCTGCTCGATTCGGCGTTCACGGATCCGGCTCGGGCGGGGAACAGGAGCTAGATTGGGTGAGTACGGCTCGCTCGGAAACTGGGTTGTTAGACGCATCGTACTTGTTCGTTCGGACGAGTGTACGAATCGGTCGGGAAACACACATTCGACTTGTATTTTTTCCGGACGAATACTGTTAGGTGCCCTACCGGCCGAGATCGGAGTCGACCCCTCTGAGTCAAAACATGACAGCATTCTACGGAACCCCTGGTAACCCCTGTAAGATCTAGTACAGTACATGAGAATGGCAACGTATGACTTCAGAGCATTGAACCCATGAACACATGCACATACATTGTACAGCAACATTTGTAAGGCCAGCGACAATGTCAAGAACATGAATAACTTCATTCAAACACAAACTCGGTATCAGCATGTAAAGTGCAAAACATGAAGGGCAACTGCCAGTCAAAACTCAAGTCCGCACATGTGTGCTTTGGTAATACATACAGATCAATGTAACACAGTCCACAGCCATGTAAACATCACCAGTACAGGGCTAGCAAATGGTCAGCTTAGGCACCGCTAAGGGAGGAATGGGCTGGGAAGAGGGACCAGCCATCAAATATGTGGAGAACTGGAACTGTGTGGGGGATGACTGTCTGGGGTAGTCTGAGGACCTGGGAGGGGGAGAAGTGGCACAGGCAGAGGGATCCCTGGATGTGGGAGCCTGAGGGCTGGCAGGACCCGGTGGAGTCGTCACACGGGAGGTGGTGGCATGCACTGGTGATGCTCAGTGGCTGATGTTGCATGTGAGGGCTGGGCTTCACTTGTTTGGGGATACGATAGCCCACAAGTGTCTTTGGAGAAGGGATAGGTGAGGTGCCCACAGCTGCTCCCTTCCCCCCAGAAAATGGAGCAGGTGGCCGTGGATCCTTTCTTGCAAAACCCTCAGACCTAGTTCTACGCTGGGGGGCTCCTACCATGCCTCCCCTGTTGTGGAACAATCACAACCTCACTGCTTCTCTGTCCATGCTTACCAGGGGGGGTTTTAGTGGGAATGGAAGTACTGGGCACAACATCCCTCTGAACTTGGGGCGGGGGGCAGTTGTGGAACGCAACAGCCCCACACCAGCCAGGGCAAATTCTTGTGCTGAGCCTGGATCAGTAGTGGATCCTGGCAGGGTCTTGGACTGCTGGGACTTTGACGTCTGCAATGTTGAGGCATGTCGTTTGTGTTTCGGCTCCGCACTCTCATGTGAGGTTATTATGGTGGTGCTGGCATCTGTGCTCCTTGTGGATGATGTCTTGTGTCTCTGTCGCTTGGACTCCTGTTGTCGTGTGCTGCGTGGGGATGACCTGGTGCCTAAGTGTACAGGTGTGTGGCTCCTCTGATCATGTGGGGACACTGGCAGGGTGGTTGAGGAAGGAACAGGAGCCAGACTGAGAGCCTGTGACTGCACTATTGCAGCCGTCAGTGTGGAGGCCAGACACTGGACACTCTAGAGCAGGCCACCTACGTCAGTATGGATGCCCTCCATGAACGCTATTACCTGTGACAACTTGTTGCCATGATCCTGTAGGACATTCAATAGCAAAGTCTGACCCACAGACACCTGACGCAAGATGTCAATGGCCTCCACACTGAGGGCAGCAGGGGACACAGGGGCTGGGGCAGCTGTGCCTGGGGAAAAAGATACCCTACCCTTCTTAGGGCATCGTGCACGGATGACATTTGGGGGAGCATCAGGGACTGTGGACACAGGACGGGGTGTGTTGGAGAAAGAAGCACAGCTCAATTCTCCTCTGGCCGACCACACCGAGGAGTTACCACCTGAGTCTGAGGAAGTGGAGGTAGGCGTTTCAGGAGCTGACTCATCCAGGGCACTCCGGTCCCCCTACGATGCGCTGGTACCATCAGTGTCGCTGTACTCCAGGGGAGCAGTGATGCCAGTAGGTACACCAACTGTTACGTGCCCATCACCTTCTCTGATCTCAGTAGATTCAGCAGGAGACAGAGACACTGTTCAGTGATGTGGCCTGACAACAAACATGATAGGCAAGATAAAAATAAAAGCATGTACCCAATGCACACATGTGACTGTCCATGCACAGGCTGCATTAGTCTACAAGTGTTTCCATGCACAGCCCATGGATGTTAACATGCAAACTGGCAGTCATGCTCCAAGTAGCCATCATACAGCAAAATTGCTCGTCATGTGGTGCCATATCAACATCACATCCTATTGGTTGTCGGCACATCCACATGCCTTCAGCTAATAGAGCTACACATCAGTATACACTTACACTCGTTTGGCTACACAGACTCCAACACGTATTCATCATCCTTTCTGTAAGAAACACGTGTGATGTTTCAGACATGTTGAGCAGCAACATTGAACAGTGTGCCATCCTCCCCACACACTCAAGTGCATCAAGTAGTGCGTAATGAATGTGAAATGCAGACAACAAAATCAGAATGCTGCCCTTTTGGCAAGCAGTCCGAGGCACACAGCACTGTACAGCCACATGTTTTGACCCTCGTGACCAACATAAGTAAGTGTGGCATACACTTTCCAGCCCCTCTGGAGCACCATATGGCCTCCCGTACTGTCCAAGGAACTCTCCTACCAAGACACCCAGCTCCTCTGTGGTTAAGGGACGGGCCCTCGGGTTCTCTCTACGATACATGACTGGTTCCAGAGATGACGTACAGCCGCTGTTCATGCTGAGGTATGGCAGGCAGCAGTGTCTCTAGGCGAGTGACAGGTGTGTACATATCACATGCATATATATAGTCCCCTAGGCTCGTTCAAATGTTGGTCTGCTGTTACCATTGGCCAGCCGGCTTAGCATCCTTCATATGGGGCCAATGTTTGGCCCCACAGGGGCCCAGCACGCCTACCGCGACATTCCAAAATCACTACCGCTGCCGGTTCCCATTGGCTGATGGCTATACCTCATTGGCGGTCACGCCCCGCAGAGGTCACGCAGCGGCCACCGCTATCCGGCACCATTCGATTGGGGCCAATGCTTGTTACCTCTGTGGATGCCAGCTCTAGCGCCTGTAAACACAATTTAGCTTTAGCATGCACGCTTTGCTAACTGCATCATTCACCACACATCATTTGCATAAGGTCAAATGTGCAAACTGTTAAGGTTCCATGGCGTGTGACCTATGCCTTACGTCCTGACACACATGGAATGTCCATGAAAAGGAGAGTGGGAAGACATCACTCGTATTGTGTGGTGGCCAGCATGGCATGAAAAGAGTAAATGAATGCAAAAGGACAAAGGCCGCTATCACTGTACTCACATTGTGTACTGAGACATAAAAGATGTTAACACGTCTGGAGTAACACTTGCTACTTGACGGTCGGACACTTGTCCATGTTCTGTCTCATGAAATGCCAGTGATGTCGGCTGACATCCCTAGCTGGGCATTGTCATTAAATCAGACCTACTCTTCAGCTCCACACTTTCTACACACGTACTGCTGTGCCAAGCTGTGTGCTCACCTGCAATTGCCTCCATGTGTGTACACATCAGGGCAATGCACCTGTCTCAACATACATTGCTGGATCCAACATAAGTTGTCCTGTCAAGCTATGTGTGCATGTATACACTAAACACGTGTATCTGTTCAAATACACTTTGAATGTGGCAATATGTGTCACGCAGATTCATCACACAGTCCTGATGGGCTGACCACATAATGCACTTTTAACATGTCTACTGTGCTGCATACTCATGTGATGTTGTCCAGGTGACACAGACTACCCTCATCCCGTTGTGTTGCTGTGTATTGTTGGACTTGAGATTGAGGACGTGCAATGGCTGAAGATACATGCAAGTCAGCATCGATGCTGGGAACCACATGTGCTGTGCCAAACACACAGGACTGATCACACCCTGATGTAGCTGGGTACGACATGTCATACACAATGTCATATTGTTGATGTACTAGGGCTCAGTATGAGGAGTGGGTGGAGTGAACCAAGGTCTTAATGCATGTCACTTGTGTCTTTTCACATGCTCAAGAGTCATGTCAATGTTGTTGCCGTGTGAGTCTCTGGTGAAACTGTCACACACATCACATCAATTTTTACCGACTTCTGCATGTGTCCCCGGCCAGAGTACGTAGGAGGAGC
This sequence comes from Calotriton arnoldi, assembly GCA_963921515.1. Lineage (NCBI taxonomy): Eukaryota > Metazoa > Chordata > Amphibia > Caudata > Salamandridae > Calotriton > Calotriton arnoldi. The sequence continues at coordinate 514,487 of CAWUFW010012332.1, read as the reverse complement.
ACACCTATCTATCACCTTGTCCCAGTCCTGGCAACCATGGAGGACATTACAATCAGCATGGAATTCCATCAGGATCACCTCACAATGCGAGAGCTATGTGCTCAGTTGGAGCCCCACTTGAAGTCCAGGTGAACATATCCTCCGGCATTGTCAGAAAAAGTCAAGTGATGGCTGTACTGCATTTTTTGGCAACTGGGTCTTTCCAGTACACCGTGTCCAGCGCTGGAGGCATGTCACAGCCTATGTCCCACATGGTGTTGCGTGATGTCCTGTCTGCATTAATGACATACAAGATTCACTACATACAGTTCCCAAGGTGCAATGATTTGGCAGGTGTGAAGGGGATTCCTATGAACTTGGACGCATTCCACATGTACTGTGCGACGTTAACGGAACCCACATTGGCCTAGTTCCACCACAGGCACGTGAAAGTATTTATACTAACCGAAAAAATGAACACTCCAGAAATGTGCAAGTGGTATGCCAAGCGGACCAGACCATTTCACACGTGTGTGCCAAGTATCCTGTGTCGGTACATGACACAGTCTTTCTGTGCCCCAGCAGCATACCACAATTGATGGCTAATCTACACCCAGATTTGGCCTGGATTTTTGGTGAGTGGGCTGTGTCAATGAGTGTGACGTATGTGTGACATGCTGCTCCACTCACATGTCACAGTTACATTTTGATAAATGTGTTTATCCAGGATAGGTAACTCTGGCTATCCCAATCGTCCCTGGGTGCTGAGCCCACTGCGGAATCCAACTACGCCAGGGGAGGACCACTACAATGATGCCCATGGGAGAACACGTTGTGTGGTTGAGCGCACCTATGCACTTCTGAAATCGAGTTTTAGGTGTCTGGCCAAGACTGGAGGGGCACTTCTCTACTCACCCAAGAAGGTGTGCGAGATAGTAATCGCATGCTGCATGCTGCACAACCTGGCGTTGCGCAAGAGGATACCCCGGAATCAGGACGATGATGACCAGCAACAGCCCCCCGCTGCAAACGCACACATGCCCAGGGATTATGCCAGTGGTGAGGAAGAAGGTCTTGACCTGCGTGACCAGCTCATAGCCAACTACTTCCAATGAGTGTAAGTTATCATCATGCAACTATGACTGTGTCTGTGCGCATTGCTGTTGTCTCCCAAAGTTGGTGGATTGTAGCTGTGAATCTAGACACATACACATGAAAAAGAACATGAATATGGGATTTGGGCAGGCAGTGGAAGAGTCAAACAAACAACTGGGTAAGCATTAGCACTGGCAACAGTAGCTCTGTCACTCACCGACAGTGTAACAAGCGCCAAGACACCACATAGCCCAACACTGCCTGATCCCTCTGTAATCCAGGTAACAGGACACACACTCTCGTCCTCACTCTCATACTTCTCAACACTGATCACAGTAAAATACAAGTTAATGTGCGAAATGTTTATTACTATTAACGTGTCCTAACGTGCAAGATATGTGCCACAACATGCAGAATAATGCATCAGACCAAAACAGGCAGCATAGGAACATGTTCAGATGTCATGGAGGGAGATGTCACATTAATGAGCACTCAGTAGGGAGTTCTCCGATATGATCCCCCCTTCCCTTGCTGGACAAGTCATGTGATGGATCACATTAGCTCAATGCCCTTTGTCAGAGGAGCCCACTCCTCAGCCCATATGATTTGATATGTACTGTACTCCAGGACAGCGCTGACTGAATATTCTGCTGACAGTAAACAGGTGAAAGACTCAAACTAAGATACTTGCAGTACAACAAAGGCATGTAAGAACTAGCTCAACAGCTGCATAATGGCAGCAAGACTGGTACTAGACGGCAATGTCCACTACGGGCAGGAGACAGCCTCACCTTGCACAGGTGTGTGCCAACAAGCGATGCAGGCCGCAGAGGTAATCAGAGTCCAAGCGAATGCAGACATGTCCATTGTCAGTGCTAAATCTGTGATCAGTTCTGAAAGATGCTACTGTATGTTGATACATCTGTAATGAGTCCCAATCAGTTGTGGATGCAGGTAAGTAGTTACTCATCCAATAAAGCTATTGGAGCTTCATAGGCAATCAGTTCCAAGAGTAGATCCTGATCAGCTTCAGCAAACAGGACGGCGGCCCAATCCAGCAATATGAATGAACAGATGTGCTCCTCGCACCCCGTGTCCGTAAGGAGCATATCAGGCCAATAGGGGAGCGGTTCAATGTAGTCATTGCACACGAGAAGTTGTGCAATCGCACATGACCAGCTGCCAGCACTTATGCCAAGTTGTAAGGCATCCCATAGACGGGTATCCCGGACACAGTCCCGGTCGTGGACCAACAAAGGACTCAACCACATGTCATAATCCAGTTCAGCAATCGATGTGTTGGATAGGCAGACATCCATGGCCCATTGAAAGGGGCAGCTGCGACAGTCGAAAACAGGCTGCACACAGGTGAAATAAGCATAGCGGAAGCTTAGCCTATAACTGATGCGCAGCACAGCCAATGGCAACGCTCCCAATATATTCAGCATTCGTTCACGGTACAGTTGCACATGACCGGGGATATGCAGGTCCAGAGGATGTGCAGCCATTGCGTTGTAGCTGTCGTTGAACCTGCACTCTTCAGAACAGCAGGAGGAATGTTGCTGAAATGCCACATGTCTGACAAAAAGTTGTTTGAGTGAGCACCTGTTGTACTCCTGAAATGGTCTGAACGGAAGTGACAAGGCCATTCCCCACAAGGGAAATTGTGATATGAGCAAGGACTTCTGTGTGTGGAGTGTATGAAGCTTGGTGTATCAGTTGCACTGAACCTAGTGGGAGACTCATATTCAGCTTTTACAGTATCTCACAGGAGGTAACAGCCACCTGGTATTCGAAGGTCAGAGGGGCAGATGTGAGTCCGCCTTCTTGTCAATGCAAATGGGCTTTCAGCCCTGTTGATACTTTGAATCTGCTTACATTGTTGGAATGTGAGCCCACAAATTACTGTTGACATTCACATATGGGGGAGTGATGAGTTCATCCCTATGGCAATGGACACGTTGAGTAACTCTTTCTGCGTACGTGAGCCCTGCACGCGAAATACCTCTGTTTGTGATGTACATGACTCGATCAGTTCCTTCTGGTACATATGAGGGGCGTGTGAGCCTGGTGGCTGGGACTGGTGTACATTGATGTATTTTGCCGACAATCAACTTAGATAGTTTACAATACAAGTGGGACTGTACTTGTCTTGCTGAACGCAATAATGTCCTCAATCTAGGTTTGACATGATTCGTTTGGTTTGTGCCTGTTTTTGGGACACTGCTGAGTGCTGCATTGTGATTTGCTGTGTGAGTAATTGACACTGCAGTCATTCCCATGTAGATGGTTGTAGGGGGGTGGGAGGACACTGATTCACCTACCAGCACAGTACATCCCTTAGCATCCATGAACGTGCACTTACGTCAAATGTGCATACTTGTGATGAAACAGAAGGGTTTGACTTCAGTTTGACAGGGAGAGGTACAGGGAGCTGAGACAATGGCGGCTGCTTACTCACCTTACACCTATTTACTGGATCTTTTCCCTACTGATGAAGGATGATATCCATGTACACATGTGACTTGAGACTGACAACACTATCCCGCTAATACCTTGGTGTATCACCACACACGGGAATCTAGTTGGCATTTAAGCTGAGGTGCATTTCCCAGGTTGCTAAGGTGTGTAATGTGCTGGGAGATGTAGTGCTGTGCTCCCATCCCCCTCCTGTCCATGTTGATGTAGTTGAGCAGTGTAATCTGGATTGCACGTGTACAGTGTTGCCTGGTGCTGTGCTTTGGCTGTCATGCCATCATATGTCAACCACATGTCATGTTCTTATGTCTTTCTAGGTACCTCCGCTCACACAATGGATTGTGGCATTCAAATATGGAGAGACATTGAAATGTGAGTTAACATGCTATTTACTCGGTAAAAAATGGTACTGACACAAACGCTCAGTGTTGTGAATGGTGTTTATTTGTACATGAGTGACAGGTGAGGGGTGAAGTTGAAAGTGCTGGCACAAGAGTCATCAGGGTAGGACACACAAATCTGGTATGACACAGTCCAACAGTACACTGCCAACATTGTGGAAATGTGGGTTCTGATCTGCAACAAAGTCAATGCTGGCGGCAACACTGCTGACATCATAGTTGGTGCATGGAACAGGTTTTGAGAGGTGCTTTGCCACGTGATCCTCCGTCTGTCTTCCTCGGACGTCCCCTCAACCGTTTGGCTGGGGGGGAACCTGCTGCATGCCCGGATGTGTCTGAGGAGTCTGTGCCTGCTGCCTCATCCCTCCCTATGGCCGCTGTGGTGGTGTTCTCAGTATCGTCCGGCTGGCCACGGGGTGGGCGATTGGCTAGTTGAGCAGCATAGATGTCCCTCAGAACACCCACGAGCTGGCCCATGTAATCAGTAATGACACCCAAGCGGGTGTCCATGGCCCGTTGCAGCAGGCGGAGTTCGTGCAGTTCTTCGACGACCTGGCCCATCTGTCCCTGGGTCTGTTGGTATGCACCCAGGACAGTGTTGACCGTGGCCAGGGCCTCAGTCTCGGTGTCATCCTAGGACTGTCCCAGGGGGGCCCTCCCACCTGCCCTGCGTACACGGATATGTGGCGGAGCCTGTCGCTGCCCCCGCACACTGTCCCCAGCATCCTGGGTGTGGCTGGTGGGATTGGGTGCAACAGCCACGGGGACAGTGTTGGAGGCAGTGGTAGTGGTGTTGGTGCTGGCTGGCACACAGGTCAGCGTTGTTGCTGCTGTTGTGGGAGTCGAGGTGGTGGTGGGCACAGTGAAGCCCGGAGACTGGGGTTGCCTGGCCACGCCTGAGGGGCCAGGTCGGTCCTCCTCATCTGAGGAAGGGAGCAAATCGGCATCCGTGAGTTCACCTTCATGGGGGGGAGACTGGCTGGGCTCGTTGGTCACACTTCCGACAGGTGTTGTGATTGGATCACCTGTTGAATAGTGGTCGTTATGTCAGCATGTTCAGTAGACAGCACAACGTATATGTTAATGTATTGCACATTTCTATTGAGATGACCAGACTTTTGACAGTGACATTACTTTGCATTGTCCACAGTTTTGCATCAGTCGAACATGATGTTGAGGTACATGATTTGTCAGTTAGCGATGTGACATCACGTGGGCAACAATTTCATATGTGTGGATCTTGTTTTTCAATGGACATTTCCTCGGGTATCAACTTGATGCACATCCACTGCAGTTTATGCTTGGACCTTTCTGACATTTATCTGACTAGCTGTCTACTGTGCTGCCACTTCATGATTGGTGTTGTGGGGTTTTTGACTGACTCTCGCGGTGGACGTGCTCCGCCACTGCGGTGCCAGGCATTGACACCAATTGATTTGTGCAGCCTTGCGATGGTCGCTTCCTGACCTCCGCGGTGCGTCACCACCTATGAGGAATAGCCATCAGCTAATGGGAACCAGCAGCGGTTTCGATTTTTTGAAATGCAAGGTGAACGTGCTCGCCCACTGCGGTGCCAGGCATTGTGCGCTCTGGATGATATTGTTTTCTACTTCGGTTACAAAGTCACATCACTTATGTAATTGCCAGTATGCCTCAGGTGCAATATTTCTCTTGTGCTGTTTTGTAGTGGCCTCCTCTGTATAGTGATGTGTGGCTGAGTCTCCATGTATGTGTGGAGTTGATGTGTGCCTTTATGCTTATGGACAATGTGACATCGACATTTGAATGTGGTTCTTTGCGAATCTTGGATTAACTATGCAGTTACATGTGACTTCTTGGATGACAGTGTGATGAATGTGAGCTCTTAATGGCATTAATCTGTGTGTGCACTGGCTACAATTTATGTTGTTTTGCAGACTTGGCAAACATGTGCGTGATGTGCTGGGTATATGGCACCATGCTATTTGGAAGGGAGGCCAGGGTGCATGAGCTGACTATATACGTGTGTAGTGCTGCAGAGGTGGGTGATGGCTGCCACGTGTCTCTGGGGTGGGGAGGGTGCTCCATGCTGTTTGGGAGGGTGGGCAGGGGGCCTTGTGGGAGTGGTAGTCTTGCTGTCAGGTCTCAACGACTCCCTCCACAGTAAGATGGCTACCTACCTGTTCTGTGAGGCGGAGTGAGGAAATGGAGGTCTAATGCGACATTCATATTTTTTAACGTGCATTCTCAATGTGTTCGCTTGGGTCTGGCAAGCGAGGCTCACTTGTTGTGCACAACAGTACGTTACAGTGGTATGTGAACATTTACTTTGTACTTACCAGCCTCCTCTCCCCCCTCGATTCCGGTGAGACTCTCGGGATGCAGTATGGCAAGCACCTTCTCCTCCCATTCTGTGAATCTCAGTAGTGGAATGGGAGGCCTTCCGCCCGTTCTTTGAGCCAACTGGTGCTTCCTCTGTGCCCGTGCCTTGACCCGGAGCTTGAGGTCATTCCACTGCCTTTTGATGTCACGCAGTGTGCGTGGGATGTTCCCCACTGCTTTGACTTTGTTGTAGATCCTAGCCCACATCTGATTTTTGCACACATTGGGTGTCTGTTGGACCAGGTTTCCATACAAATGTGGTTCTACCCTGATGATCTCATCTACCAGCACTTTCAACTCTGTGTCAGTGAATTTAGGCATTTTGCTGTTCGGCATGGTGCTAATGGATGTGAGGTGCAGGGTGCAGGGTGAATATGTGGATGAGTGAGGTGTGTTCGGTGTGTGGTTGTGAAGGGGATGGTGTGTGGAGTTGTGTGGGTGTGGTGGTGTGCTGTGTCCTCTCTGTGCTATTAGTTCTGGTGTCCCTCTCTCTCTCTCTCTCTGTGGATGCCCCTCTCTGTTCCTAATTTGCTAAGGATGCTGGTCCAGGAAGGGGTTGGTTTATATACTGTGGTGTGTCCACATGAGTGATGTCCACCTGGTGTGTCTTCCATGCTGTCCATGGCTTTCGTCTCTGGTATGCATTTGTGGTGTGTCATTCTTGCGTGTCTGATGTAATTGAGGGCTGATGATGATACAGGCACACTTTGTGACTTGTGGTGCATTTTGTTACTTCCGCCATTATTTTGGCCTGGGTGCCACCGCTGCGGTGGGTAATGCCATGATCCTTACACCAGCTCCGCTTACTGATCGTAATTAGCCGTGCGGTCAATCCGCGGGAGGTGCGGACGTTTTGGTCCATAGACCAGCTTTCCCCGTCCGCCGAGGTAGCATTTTCGGATATTGCCATCATTACGGAAGGTTTTTTCTGTATTCCGGCTGCCGCAGTGGGACTTTACGTGAGTTGCATCGTAATCTGACCGGCGGTATTGCCGCGGGACATGCGGACGGTCTTTTTCCACATGCATGGCGGTTGGGGTCCTTTTCCGTCCGCCATCGTAATCGGGCCCAAAGTACTTAAAAAGCAGGCACCTGGGGGTGCGTGGCCAGCAGCTGAAGAAGATGATCGCACTGCAGCGCGGCTCCTCACTTCTTTCCCCCGTAATATCTATCAGTAATCCGCTGCATGAAACAGAGGAAAAATAAACCCAGATAAAATAACTGCTTAGGCCAGCGAAAGACATCGAACTCACTGCTCATCGGAAGCGAGTGGAGCTAGTGGGGATCAGCGGCCGACGAGCGTGATTGAGCCACGGAGTGAAGTGGGCGTCTTCCCCGAGGCGACGGCTCCGTCTCCTGGCCTGCCCGAAAGTACGCGGTTGGGTGTGGAGATCAGCGCTTGACCCTCAGTGCTGTTGGCGAGTGAGGATTGTGGGGAGTTCAAGGCCTCAATCACCCTGGTGTGGGAGCGAAGTGATGCCCGCTGCCGAGACCGGACTGGCAGCAACGGCGTGCGTGAGAGAAAACAGCTGCAAGAGACAACGGTAGGTGAACGAGCCTGGCGTGCGGGCGGACCCAGTGAGCCGGTGGCATGTATTGATGAAAACAGTTGCGTGCAGTAAAGAGAACAGAGCAGCACTGCACCAACCGGTAACAGGGAGATTAGAATGCACCATGAGTACTGTGCAGGCGGGGGTGCTCAATGGCTGAACATCCTGCAGAGAGGTGGCTCCCCCACCCAATGAAAAACACAGCAGCGCACAACTAGAGGCAGTGACACAAAGAGGAACATGCACCACATAAACTCACCGCCATTACAGAAACCAAAGGGTGAGGAGCAGACGCCAGTGCAAGAGTGGGCTGAGGATTAAGGAAGGCACCGCAGGGAGCGTCACCCAGTGAGCCGACAGAAACCAGGTGGGGACACAAGTGGAGGCGAGAGAGCTCGGAGGGGGAAAACCAACAGGCCGCACAGGAGACTCTCCCAAGGCAGGCGGCGGTGATTACCCTCGGGCCCCCTACTTAGAATACCACCACTTCACTGATACTATAGCGAAGGCGGAGTAATGTCGGGCAGCAGAGGGGGGCGTGGCACACACCACCCGAAACTAGACAAATTGTCCTGGCAAAAACATCAAGAAGGAGCCCAGTCCCAGACAGAACCAGCACAAGAGGCACATCAAGCACCGGTGGAAAAGGGCGCCCCTACCCTGACGGACATAATGGCCGCTATTACTAATGTGCGCACCTCCTTGGAAGCTCGCATCGACACGCTTTCCACAGAAATCTCCCTAATCCGAGCAGACCTCCAGAAAATGGACATCAGGGTGAAAGAGGTGGAGGATGTAACACACGGCCTTGCAACAGAAACAGCTGCTTTGAAAAAACAAGTAAGTGAGCTGCAAGCCACCAGTATAGCCCTGAGTGAACAACTTGACAATTATGAAGGTCGGTCGAGACGAAACAACATCAGAATCCTAGGGGTTCCGGAGAGGGCGGAGGGGCCTGCCCACCGACCTCTTTGTAGAGGAACTGATGGTACAACATCTACAATCCTGGAAACTCTCCAATTACTTCTTGATTGAAAGGGCGCACAGGGTACCAGGAAGTAAACACAGGCTGGGAATGCCCCCCAGGCCAATACTAGCATGGGTGTTCAATTTTAGAGCTAGAGACGTTATACTACAAACTGCTCGTAGTGCCCCACCACTCAAATACGGGAATAAGACCATAACATTTTCCCAGACTTTACCATGTAAGTCAAAAAAGCCCTAAGGGAGAAAAACTTGAAATATGCTATTCTCTTCCCATCCAAGCTAAGGGTAGAGGCGGAGGGCAAGACATGGTTTTTACTGAGCCAGAATCAGTCTGGTAATGGCTGGATGGGTGGCGAAGAGTAGGCGACCCAGTTAACCCGGATAGGCGTAGGCGACGGATAGTGAAATCCCAGACATGAACGGATTCACTCCAGGAAGAAAGAATCCCCTCTGATGACGACCTGCACCTTGGCACATGATACAACGAACTGCACCGCCCTTGGAATATCGGCAGCGGGCAGTACAGAACCCTGGGTAATGGAAAAAACTCAAAGCAATCGAGTATCGAACTGTGCAGTGCAATCCAGAGAGAATAAGTAACATAAGGAGAAATGGACATGTCCAACACCACTGCCTAAGCAATTACTGATGAATATATCCCAAGATTGGGTTACTAAAATGTGATTGTATCATGCATGATCATGGTTGAAGGGGGCGGGGGATGAACAAGTCTACGTCTCATCCTACATGGGGAGGGGTGGGCGACGGGCACTCTGCAATGTTGGGGGATCGGGCAGTTCAAGCACCGCCATGCAGGGAGGGGCAAAGTCAGGTTGTGGGATATAGTAGTTGTTGGTTAAGATGTAGTATTTAGAAATTGCAGCGGACCAGTTTCTTTTTCTTAAAATAAGACCACATTTCCAGATCCATAAAATATCACACATGCCACACACAGGAAAGATATTTACACGCCCCATCGGGGAAGTGAATCCACAGAGACGATCAGGTTGGGCCAGTAATACATTTAGCGACGGGGAGAACAACCGAGACAGACAAACATTCGAGAGAAAGGGGGGAGGAGCTATCACTTAAATTACTCTCTTGGAACGTCAACGGGCTCGGGGACAAACTTAAGCGGGAATAGTGCTTCAATATATTAAAAGACAATGACCAGATGTAGTTCTACTACAAGAAATGCACCTGGTTGGTAACACTTGCAGGGTACTTGATAGGTGGGGCTATAGACTGATGATACACTCAGGCTTCACCTCAGGGTCCAGAGGGACAGGGATACTCTTGCGCAAAAACTTTCCCTTTCAAGTAATGCACTCCTATACCGACGCTCAAGGCCGCTTCGCAGCGGTGTCTGGAAGCTGGAAGGGGAGGTGTGTCAATATTATGTCGGTATATATCACCCGGCCCTCCATGGCACGGCATTAGCCGACATAAGCAAGTCGATCCTAGATTTACCTGAAAGAGACCTAGTAATAGGCGGGGACTTAAATATGACCCTGTGTGACCGTATAGACCGATTCCCGCCTAGGGACACCACACGCAGTACATCCGTTATGGCCGACTTCATGAGTCCCCTGGGCCTGGTGGATGTGTGGCGCGAAGCTAACCCCCAAGAAAGCAATACACATTCCACTCCGTAGCACACAATAGCTTGTCCCGAATTGACCATGTCCTGATGCTGGTCGATAAGAAGCACCACTTCGCGGACATAAGTCATCTAGCTAGGGGTATCTCAGACCACTCTCCAGTATGGGCAAAATATGTCTTGGGAACTGCATCTAAGTACAGAGCGATCACGATTAACCCCTTGTACTTGAAAATCCCACGTATCAAAAAGAGCTTAATTAAGTCCACGGATGACTATTTCAAAGAGAACGTGGGGTCGGTCCAGTCTACCCAAGTCCTCTGGGAGGCTTACACGACAGTAATAAAAGGTCAAGCACTCTCCCTCACGGTGGGACACAAGAGAGAGAAGAGAAAGAGATTCAAGGAGTTTGAGCAGGATATTTTAACCACTGAGCTGGCTAGCACGCTAGCGCATGATGATGCACATAACACACCTGAGAACTAAAGCGACAAGAATACAAAAACTTGACATCAGAGGCGGCCAGGGACAGACACCAGACAATGCAACATAGAGTATATGAGCATGGAGACCAGGCAGGTAAATTATTAGCCTGGCTAGATAGGCGAGAATGGGCAGACCGCTAGATTGCGGCTCTACGAGGGGAGGATGATCAGCCCCTGAAAGAGCCACAGGCTATTGCAGAGGCCTTTGCGAACTATTTCACACAACTGTATTCTCCCGTGGCTTCAGCCACGATAGAGGAGTCGAGAGAATTGTTAAAGGACCCACCGGTTCTAATGCTCTCGTTAGAGGACCAACAAACACTAGAGGCAGACCCTACAGATGAGGAAATAGTGCCGGCAATACGCAATATACAATCGGGGAACGCGATGGGCCCTAACGGCCTCCCAATTGAGTTTTTTAAAATGACTACAGCTAAAGTGGCGCCGCACCTACGTCAAATGTACTTGGAAAGTAAATGGGTGGGTAAGCTGCCTAGAGATCAGAGAGTCGCCTCTATAGTGGTGATTCATAAGAGAGGGAAGCCAGCGGAGGACTGCAGTTCCTATTGCCCTATATCGCTGCTGAACGCAGAGGTTAAAATCCTGGCAAAGTTATTAGCGACGTGACTGCTCCTAATTGTGACCAAATCGATACACCCGGACCAGTCCGGATTAATGCCAGGTCCCAACACTGCCCTCAATTTGCGGCATCTAAATAGGCTGCTCGGGCGTCAAGACTCCATAACAGAGGATGCGGCAATATTGTCACTGGACACTCGCATGGCCTTTGACATGATCGAATGGCCAGATTTGCTTGCTGTTCTCCAACGTATGGGTTTCGGGGGAAACTTCCTCAATTGGATCCGCCTGCTGTATGCAGAGGCACAGGTAGTGGTAAACGGGCACACCTCGCAAAGGTTTGCCCTTGGTCAGGGAACAAGACAAGGGTGCCCTCTGTCCCCAATAATATTTGCACTGATTTTAGAGCCCCTTGCGAACTGGGTAAGAGGGGATCTCTTGATCGGAGGACTATGATGGACAGAGGGCGGGGAAGATAGAATCTCCCTGTATGCAGACAACATGCTGCTATACGTGGTGTCGCCGCGGTCATCTATAAATAGGGTACTCCAGATCTGTACTAACTTTGGAAAGTACTCCATATATACCATCAACTGGTCCAAATTGGTAATCTATCTCTTGCATGGCCTCGCCTTGGTCCTACCAACCAACTGTGCAGCTAGGATAGTGACGGTGGGATTTCAATACCTAGGGATATTTGCTATGGCAAGTCCAGAACTATTTTATGAACATAATCTCCTAGGCCTGCTAAAACGTCTGCAAGGAGATGTACGTCACTGGAGAACGCTGCCATTGTCCCTACTGGGACGTTCGGCTTTATTTAAAATGATGGCACTACCCCGTTTTCTGTACGCCTTACAAAATACACCATTCGCGATCCCCGAGGCGTACTTCGAAACAATTGATGGGGAGGTCAGGACACTACTCTGGTTTTGTAAGCCACCTTGCAATGTGGTTCAAAAACTGGTCAGAGAATGGTATGATGAAGGGATTGCGCTACCGATTATTCAAGCATACTATTGGGCTTCGCATTCCTGTGTTCCTATGGTGGCGGTGAAGATCTTTGGCCGAATTAAGGAGCACACACCCCTCCCCCCTCCGCTGCTGTGTTCCTGGAGGTGCCGCTGCGCTGAGGGTCTGATCCGCCCTGCGGCTTGACCTCCATACCACCTCTTTTTACATTGTTGACCTCGCACCACAGCTCGGTTGGTGCCGAGCCCCCGGGGCTGGGGGCTCGTCGTGAAGCACCCGGCCTCTGAAGCGGAGTCTGCCTGCCGAACGTCCGAGCTTCGCATCCGGGAGAAGTAAGGAGCACATCCCACCTCCCCCGCCCCGCTGCCGAGATCCTGTAACGCCGTTGACCCGAGGGTCCGATCCACCCGTTTTGTCCTGCCCCGAGGATGAAAATGACTGCTAATACACTGGAATGAGCACTACCGGCTGGAGCGCCGCACACGTCTCTATGCTCTAGGGCCGATCCGCCCTGAGATGCTGCCAAGCTGCTGAAGATCTCAGAACACATTGCTGATGCTGGCCGCCGGAGGGGTTGTGTGTTTATCCCCGGGGAGCTGCAGAGCGCAGCTCTGTCAGGTTACAATGAGCACGGCGCTCGAAGGTCCAGAGCGTCTCGCTTGAGGGGAAGCAGTCCCGCTGAGGTGCGGCGTAACAGTCCCGTGCTCGATGAAACATCCAGAGCATCTTGCGGAGCCTGAGCGACGCGCTGGATGGATCTGAACAACTCGTCGAGATCAGGTGATTGCTGTGGAGTGATGAGTGCGTGGGGACTGTTCGCCTGCAGTCCGTGTGACTCCCCCTGCTGCCTTTGCCTCCTGCTAGTGTCAAGTGTGGTGAAAGAAAGACTGGCATGTGGGTACAGATCTACCCACTTTCCTGCCCTAGCTCGCTTGGTTGCCCTGAGCTCAGTTAATTACAGGATGGGCACCCATTTTGTTCGCCTCTATCAGTGTCTTGGTGAGGTTAGGTATCCATTTTGGCCCCCTCCCTCAGGAGTTGAAGAAGAGTGCCCCCTTCCATGAGCACTAGGTACGGCCTGCCATGGAATGAGAAATGGGACTGATCCATTCCCAGCATTTGGCGGCCATCTTGGAGTGGGTTCTTTCTCATGTATCCCACACAGGGGCTGGCTTAGTTTGCCCCATCACCGCAGAGTGGGAGATGGTTATCTCCTCTAAGGGCTTATATGAAACCGCCAGCCTGTACTGCCTACCTGCTGAAGATGTAAACTCCAGGATTGCCTTCTAGCCACTACGGTCCAGTCTAATGTCTTTGCTTGGATAATCTGACCTCCCATATTGGCCTACCCAAAGGTACCTGAGTGTGTGTAGCCTGCAAGTGGGTCTCTAATGCGTAGTGAGCAAGTGGGATGCAATTGCACACCAGCTTCCTATCTTTCAGCCCTGGTTAGCTGGCTCTCATATGTGTTAGTACACCTGAATGAACCCGAGGATGCGTGGCTAGTAATATCATGCAATTGCTCATCCCAACATAACCCCATGACACTCTCCCGCGGCGTACACAGCTAACCACCTTGATATGACCACAACCTCTGCCCAGTCTAGTGGCCTCCCTGCGCCTCCTATGGTCGGCGCACACCTCTGCCCAGTTGATTTGCTTATCTAGACTTCCTTGGTGTGGAGACATGGCGGTGCGGTTATGGTGTCGAGACCTCCGAATCGCATCTCTCCCAACCTAGAGCTGGCTGGCCAGAACGCGTTCAGAATCATAAATCCCCCGAACCTCTCAAAAAATGCTGCAAAACACTTTAAACATAGACTACTCAAAACCCATCCGGAAACCCTGATCTCAGACCCTTCTTCTCCATTAATAAAGGTGCTACCATAAATGATCTCATCTTATACACTAAACGGCATGCTCAATGGCGGAAGGCCATCTACTCTCTCCTCAAGATCTCCACTTCCCATAAAACTACTCATGGTCTTAGATTGTTAGTTGCGCCCTTCTCAGCCTTTAGAGCTGAAGCCACCATCTCACTTTACAAAAACTGAACCATCCTTATCCAAGCTTCTGACCGCAATCTTATGTTGTTTGACAACCTTTTCCCCTCCATCTTGAAGACAGTCGCCAACTTCAGTGCCGCCCCCCTTGGAGTTGATGGCCCCTCAAGGGTTCCCCTGACCGTGCAAATTCTATCTCCCGCCTCTCCACCACCAGCCGTGAACCCTACATCTGTTCCGAAGGGCCCCCTGCTAGCTACCTCCACTCAGATTATCAATTACACTGCTAACGAGCTGCGACAGCACAGTCTTCACGAGAGTCCACATGCACCCACCCCCTCACGGTTAGATGGTTCTAAATATCCTAGCTCCACTGTACACAACGCTGCTAGGATTCTCCCCTGGATCCCTTCCCCCAGCCCAACCCGCAATCCTGTCACGGTCCGACAGACTGACAAGGGTCCCCTGCTGTCCGTCCCCTCCTCCCCTATCCTACACATTCCCCCAAGCACACAGTTCCATTTCCATGAATCCCTTGCCCCGGGGCCCACTCGGCCTCCACCTGCCCCACTTTCCCCTTCCCTCACTAGCTATCCTCTGCCGCAGGGTTCCCGGGACCTAGCCTCACATCCCCATTCACACACTTGATTGGAAGCCCGACTTAACGAGATTGCACTCTCCCTACAACAACTTAAGGCAGATGTTCGTAGCCTATCACACATTACTGAGTATCTGTTAGTTAACTCCCGACTAAGCGGCTCCTTTTTGACTAATCTCCATCTACGCTCGCTCCCAGACAGTGGCTGTTCCTGACGCCCTTCCCCCCACTATCCTAGGCGAACTGCATCCCACTCCACCCACTCACCCCCTAGTTGGCCCTCCGCTCCGCACCCTAATGACTCCTCTCGACCCTCCAGGTGTAGAGCCTCCCTGTCTGATAGTGATATTCATTCTCTACTACTTTCATACGATCTGGCACTTCCTTCCCCCCCTTCAAA
Organism: Calotriton arnoldi; assembly: GCA_963921515.1. Lineage (NCBI taxonomy): Eukaryota > Metazoa > Chordata > Amphibia > Caudata > Salamandridae > Calotriton > Calotriton arnoldi. The sequence continues at coordinate 498,999 of CAWUFW010012332.1, read as the reverse complement.
CTTGCATGCAATTGAATCAATCCCTACGGATCCCTTCAGGGTACCTAGGCCAAACTTAAGAACTTTAAATGAGAACAACCTCATGATAGTCACCCCTACTCTACCTCCACAAAAGGACACCCCCGTCAGTCTCAAATGCGCGCTCCTAAACTGCAGATCGGCTGTTAAACACACTGCGGATATTGCCGATCTCATTCTGGTCCAGGATCTTGACCTTGTAATGCTGACGGAAACCTGGCTAAATGACTCACCGCTCCCATCCATGACCTTCTAATGCCTCCCAACTTTGATATCATTAGGTTGGACAGAACTAGTGGTCACGGGGGAGGCATCGCATGCTTACATCGTAGTAATCTGCTAGTGAAAGTCATTCATGCCGACCTACTGCCCTCTTGTGAATAACTATGCATTGAAGTGACTGGGGGCAACAATCACCCTTGCAAACTGCACTCGTTCTACCACCCCCCTCGCGACAACCTTCCCTTCACAGAACAGATCATGGACGTTATTTTGGCCAATGCGGATTTCCAGGGCACTCAGATCTTCCTGGGTGATTTCAACCTCCACTGGAATGATGTAAACGATGTGCTGGTCAATAGCCTTAAATCCTTCCTACTTGACCTTAACCGTATCCAAATATGTGACAGCCCTACACATATCAAAGGAGCCACGTTAGATCTTGTCATTGGTAAGCCCAACTCCTTCAGCCTGGAGGCGATCCTCCCTTGTGACTGGACAGACCACTATTGCATCACCTTCCTCGTCCTTGAATCGGTAAGAGCAAGCAGGTCCCAACCTAAGAACCCAAAACAGTTAAAAAGATGTTTACGGAACATCAACTCGCAAGACCTGACGGAGCTCTGTGATAACATCTTGCCCCCCCCCTTTGAACATGTATGATGTCCATGACCTGACGGCCCACTATAACCATGCAATGCTTAATGTACTTGACTCAGTGGCACCACTTCAGCTTAAAAGAGTGTCTGCTAAGCTCTCCAAACCATGGTTCAATGATAGTCTTAATGCCGAAAAAAAGAATTTAAGACTTGCAGAAAGGAAGTGGCGATCGTATCCCTCCCTTGAACATCTTTTTCACCTGAGATCCTTGTGAAGCATATACAACAAACGCATCAAATGCTCGAAGGCTACCTTCTTCAGAACTCAACTAGATCAAGCAAAAAACCGTCAGAAAACAATGTTCGAAATGACCAAGTCCCAATCTAATAATTATCCTAACCTCTCAGCCCCGGGTCAAGGGTCACTGCCAAACTGTGAAGAATTTGCTGTTTTCTTCATGGAGAAGACTATTAAGATCGAGTCTGAACTACGCTCGGCCCATGATCACATCTCGAGCGGGCCGCTGTTGACACTTTGCCCCTCAGAGTCGAATACCACTGTACCCTCACAGCCCTGCCGCCTCAAAAACAATGCATCCTGGAGTTTGTTCCAAACCGTGGACGAATACACTATACACAAAATGCTGTTGACCTTGAAACCTTCCAATCACTACAACGACCCCCTGCCATCGAACCTGTTCCCGGAACTGAGATCCGCCTTACTAACACTCTAGATGACAATCGTCAATGCTTCTCTTGTGCAAGGAGCTATTCCGGATTGCCTTAAAGCAGGTCAAGTTACCCCGATCCTAAAGAAATCAAATGCGGATCCCACGGATCTTCTTAACTTTTGCCCAATCACTAACATCCCCACCTTGGCAAAACTCTTGGAGAAATGTATGCTTGCCCAACTTTGCCATCACATTGACCATTTCCAACTCCTGGATCAATGCCAATCTGGTTTCCGCCCAGGTCATAGTACAGAGTCGGCGCTAACGCACATCGTGGATGATGCGCTTAGAATGCTGGATCACAATGTGTCGTGCTTACTGATCCTTCTGGACCTTTCGTCAGCATTTGATACTGTCAAACATGATCACCTAATTGACCTCCTAGAACACAGGATGGGGCTGTCTGGGCCGGTATTAAGCTGGTTCTCTTCCTTCCTTCAGAACAGATCCCAAAGCTTCAAGGTGAACCAATCCTTGTCCCACCCTGCACCAGTCACCTTGGGGGTGCCACAAGGGTCAGCATTGTCCCCCACACTCTTTAACCTGTTTATGGAGCCTCTGACAGAAATCCTAAAATCATCCAGCATTCGCTATCATATGTATGCGGACGATACCCAACTATACCTGAAGATCGCCTCCCCCGAAGACATCCAGTCCCTCAATTCAGCCCTGCTGGAAACACAAAGCTGGCTGACATGCAATCACCTGAAGCTAAATGCTCTTAAAACGGAATTCCTACTGATCTCACCCCACAACCAATCCCTCGTCATGGACCAATGGTTGAATCAGCTGACTGCCCTTAACTGTAGACCGCACCTTGTAGACTCGGCATCATCTCTGGGCATCATTCTAGACAAAAGCTTGAACATGCAGAAGCACATCAGTTTCCTCACCAAAGGAGCGAACTTCCAACTCAGCTTACTTAGGAAGCTCAAACCCTTCCTCCCTGCTCATGACCTAAAGGTTGCAGTTCAAGCATTAGTGATCTCAAAGCTGGACTATGGTAGTGCAACACTTTGTGGCCTGCCCAGAGTGAGGACGGCTCCTCTTAGGGCTACCCTCAACTCCGCTGCGAGGCTCTTAACTGGCACAAGAAAATACCACCACATCTCCCCGGACTTGCGGGAACTGAATTGGCTGCCATATGAAGCTCGGATACAGCTAAAAATTGCATGCATGGCTCACAAAGCCATCCACTTCAAGACGCTGTTGTACCTTGCGCAGAAACTGGAACTCTCCTGTGGTTCTAGAGCCTCCAGAAGCGCCAGCTCCCTTTTGCTTAAACCTCAAAAATTCAAAATAAAAAGACCTATAACCAAGCCTTCTCAGGGATGGCTCAGAGGATCTGGAACTCCCTTCCCCCTGAAGTCAGGGTGATCCCTACTGTCTTCTTCAAAAAAGAAGTCAAAGGGCTCCTGATGAAGACATTTCTGCCTTAGCCTGATTCTGGGCCATACCCGTTGACTCTTGCCCAGCCACCTTGTTCATGAGTCTGTCGGGCAATTCTATTCTATGATCTTTTATTCTCCCTCTGTTGTTTATGATGCGCTTTGCTGTGCCTTCATGAGAATGCTGGACAATTTTTACTTTGAATTTGTCGTTTTGGTTATTCTGTTTTGTATGCTTATTATCTTGTGATGCATAATCTGTAAAGCGCTCTGATACCCTCGGTGGTCATGTTCGCGCTATATAAAACTTTCAAAATAAATAATAAATAAGTTGTCGGTCATTATTAAATGGATGCATCACCCACAGGACGAGCCATCCTGTTGGGTGGACAGGTGTCTCATGGGCACAGGGGGATATAGAGAAGCTTTATACACAAACCCAAAGAGACAGCTGCTTACTGGACCGACTGCCTAAATGATCGCTCTATGGTACAAAGTCACAAAGAAACTGGGTTGGAATAACAGGGTGACGCTGGCTACACCCCTTTGGGAAGCTGAGAAATTAGGGAAATTGGGCAGATGCAGGAGATTTGACAAATGGGACGTCATAGGAATATCTAAAATAGGTGATTTGTGGGTGAAGGGAAATATCATTTCCTTTTTAGATCTAGAGAAAGAATATGAACTATCGGATAAAGAAAAGTTTAGATACCTACAAATACGACATGCCTTAAGGGCGGCCGTGCAGGCCGAAGCCGACATTCCGGAGGCCTTGCCACTAGAAGATAGTCTCCTGACAGGTTACATGGACAGCAGGGCCACTTCACTCACATATCAAAAAATAATAAATCATCTACCCGACCCACTCCTACGTCTTAGCGAACACTGGCAGGCAGATGTGGGAATCTTGGAGGAGGAAGACTGGCGTGATGAGCTCTCTTCCCCACATGAAGTAGATATCTTGGCAAGGTTAAGAGTGATCCAACTAAAAATACTCCACAGAACATATTTCTCCTGTGCCATGTTGGCAAAAATGGGAAGGAGGGAAGAGACAGGGTGTAGAATACTATGTGGGTTGGAGGGCACATTCTATCACACACTGTGGGACTGCCCGGCGATCCAGTTATATTGGGAGGCAGTGGTAACATGTATAAAAGATGTGATTGGCGGAGACTTTCAGGCATTTCCTACACTGTGTGTACTTAACATATGGGAAGCAATGGATATGACCCACATGGAGCAACTCTGGGCCACTATGGGATTTATAATCGGCAAACGAAACATAGCTCGAAGGTGGGGAGTTGCGGAATTGCCAACCCGGGTGGAATGGGAGCGAGGTATGGATTGGTGTATGATGGCTGAAAGATCAGTATATAAAAGTAGAGGGTGCCCCCAGAAGTGGGACCGGATCTGAGGTAAATGGAATACGTGGAGAGCTAATATTTGTAGTTCCCCCTCACTCCAGGGGAATAGTTCAGAAGACGAAAGGAGCAATGTGATCGAAACAGAAATGTAAATGGTCTGCTATTTGGGATAGACAAAGCTGAAAATGTATGTCAACTGTATTTCCGTTCAAGAATGAAGTGATCTTTGTTTTCTGCTGTCTTGTTACCAAAATCAAAAAAAAGATGTTTAAAAAAAAAAGGAGGCACCCACATCCCCACATCCAAAATCAAAGGGACGGGTTCATTCTAACCAGGACAAAAGGTCTCCATTCTTGGGCATTAGGCCCAGGACCCATGTTTCCTGTATGGCGAGTAGTTCCAACAGCGCCCCCAAAAACTAGAAGGCTCCGGCCAGATGGAGATACCCTTTCAGTTTCAAAATGAAACTGTCCTCATGTGGCAGGATCCAGGATTCCCATACGCCTGGGATAGTGAAGACCCCACAACCTCCACAGCACACGCACAAAAGTCAATAAATTATGAGGCGGCTGCATAGCGTAGAGTCAGTCGAGAGGTTCATCAAGTTGACCAGATGTCCATGAGTTTCCAGGCATTCCCGGTCCAGTCATCACCCTCAGGCAAAGTTTGGCGAGGGTTCCTAGCCTTGGCCCCGGCTCACCACGTTCTTATGATCTCAGCAATGCTTTCTGCTTTTTTCATACCCCTCCAATAAGTGACAGGAGCACATGTGCTAGTTGAAGGCCCCTAGCCACAAGCCAAGAACCGCAGATCCAAGCATGACTGAGAAGATGTGGTCCAAAGGAGAGGGGGGTTCCTGGGTGAGTGGAGGCCGCAAAGTTCATCACAGCTCCAGGTGAGAGTAGATCACAGATGCGCTCACCTCTGTGTCAGGCCCAGCAATTGACCAATGCACCAGGCCTCACATGCACCATCCAGAGAAAGCCCCTACCTCGGACACCGCAAGACGGCAACCAGGGGTACATGGGAGACACGGAACGACTTTCCGACCCCCACCCCCTCCGCCTCATGATAAGTGAAATAGCAGATCGCGTGAGATCTAGGGAAGTGGCCAAACCCAAAAAAGTAGCCCAAAGTTAGGCCAAAAAGAGACGCCTCTAAATAAAGGGTGGAACCAAGATATCTGGTGCCACAATCGAGGGGCACATTGCACGCTGCATTCTGAGAGACACATGATATCAGGGCACGCTGCAACCACCTACAACACTTTACAGCAACACACCCCCTCCTCGTACAGTCCCGCACACGTATAGGTTGAAAGTTACCTGCACCGATAGCTCCCCCAGACACACATTAGGAGAGACAGAAACTGGCGACGCCCATAAAATCCTAGATAAAAAATGATAGCTCCATCCCTATAATCACAAGAACACTCACTAAAACACTCATCCAAGCACCCAGTTAAGTACAAAGACTCATAAAATAGATGAATCCACCTGATTACCCATAAGCCGCCTTTTAGATTTTTAACCATCAAAAAGATGCAACGACTGGAGCTACCTTACGGGCCCCTAAACACAAAAAAATGTAGAAAATGGAGTGCGTGAACACACACCTGAGGGAAATACAGGAACCCCAAAGAAACAATCATTAACAACGGCGCACATGGACTGTTTTCTGATTTAGCAAACAGGCCTGCAATAGAATCACTAAGTGCACCAGCTTTCAGCTGCCACGGCATCACCCAAACACGAATCCAAAGTATGTGAATCAAACTTACGAACTGAACTGTGAACTTTTTTTGACCAAACTGTTAAACATAAACACCCGACAACCAGAGGACCACAGACATCAACCCTGGATCCATAGCAGAGAACTGCAATGTTCAATCACAAGTTATGTATTTTTGCACTTCTATGTACTTTCTGTCTAGTTTGGGTGCTGCCACACCAATTTGCTGCCAAAGAGCCACCTGGTCAAATGGAGTCTATTCAGAAACTATCACAGTGCTTGCCTAGGGATCTTTCTCATGTCACTTATAATTACACCAACCTAAAAACTAGCATTCCCCATGTACTACACAGTGTCCTTTTACAAAACACTCCTTGGGGAGAGGATGTAGCCTAACGACTACGGCAGTAGACCTCAAATCTGGGGAACCGGGTTCGAGTCTCAGCAAGGACGCGCAACATCCTGTGATTCTGGGCAAATCACTTAATCTCCCTGTGCCGAACAAAAATGAATGTGTCCTCTTGTAACACAACTGGTACTCGTGTAAAGTGCTCTGATACCTTTGGGTCAAGTTTGCGCTATATAAAACTCCATAAGGGGCTTTAAAACATCAGCCAGGTTGTGTTACACTGTTTGCTGATACTACATGCAGCAGGCAGAGATAGGCTTTACTTGTCCTAAGAGGTAGCCCCCGAGAAAGCAAAATGCATTCTCCATATACATATGCAGAAACAGGTCCAAAATCCAGCCCAACAAGGTAGAACCCCACAAAGTAGCAGCGAATCTGACCTGATATGAGACTAACCCAATGACTCTATACCTTTTCACCGAGCCTAGTGATATTCATACTGAGCTAGACAGGATGCGCAGAAGAGCGCCATAAGGTAGGATACTGTTTGGCTCTGAGGCTTCACAGAGAATAGAATCTTGGAGGTAGGAAAACCTCCAACTCAATGCACAAACACATCCACTCCTGCCTCCATTTGTAGTCCAAAGGTGGCCCTTGGAGTATCCAGGGCAGTCTGCCTTAACTACAAGTGAACCCCCAGCATGTAGTTCCTGTGTAGGGCCATCCAGCTCGATGATACGAAGGGAAATGGGTCTCATAGTGGAGGGTTGAACAAAAGCATTGACACCCCATGTCAAGAAATCTGGGAAACCAAGGTGGGTGGGTGGATACACTTAGCTAGAAGGGAAGGGGCAACCCCTAATTGTACAGAGACTTACACTGTATTCTCTATGTTTCAGAGGTAAAGCAACGCTTCCACTGGGCATGAATGAAAACTGTGGCACAGTCTTGCACATTCCGGATATGCAAAGGTGTTCCTCCATGCTGATGAATGTGTACTGGCAGTGCGGCGAGTTTGCCTACACTCAGCTCGTACCTGGATGGCACAGACTTTGCTCTCTCATCACCATACACACCCCTACCCTGTTCACAGAGAAGAATTATCAGACTTGTACCAGAACCCACTAAGGAAGAAGACAACCTTGCTGCAGCAGGCTCATGAAAAAAGAAATGTGGATTATTTTGGCTGGGTTCAGTACAAGGACATTCACTGTCCTCGGTGGGAAGGTCCATACCATTCTTCACAGTACAATCAAAAGTCAATGCCGGCTGGCTTGAAATCACCAGATGGGAAATGCTTAAAATGATGAACAGCACTGAGCTCAGCCTTAATTCGATCAAGGAAGAACTGATAGCAAACTGCCTCATGGTGATGCAGCATCAGCATGTGTTAGACTCAATACCCTCGATGGAGGGAGGGGTGTGTGCCAAGATTGTTACGTCCTGCTGCACGTTTATCCCAGGGAATGACCTGGATAACTGGACATTGACTCTTGCCATCCAAGCACTGCACCAATTACATAGAGACATATGTGAGGAGGGAGGTGCCCCTGAGCAGGAGTGGTTCTCGAATTGTTTCTCCTGGCTCCTCCATTGGCTTTCTGGATTGTGCATGTCATCGCTACTTTTTTTCATTGTGTTCTTGTTTGGTGTGGCTCCATGCAATTGGAGATTTCCTGCTATAAAAACGCAGTCCTCAAATTTGGTTGAATGAAGTAACTAGGAAAGTAATAATTGTCAAAACCGAAGAACATCAGTCCCTCAATAAAGTAACCATTATGAAGAATGGGTTAGATAGTAAAGTTGAAAATTCAACTAGACGGGGGAATGTTAATATTGAAAATTTCAATGTCAATATGAATAACGAAACATTCATACTTAAAAACAAAATTGCATCTTAATTGACAAATTCACCCGTTGTGAACTCCATGTCAACCCCGACTCAGAAATGTGTAGCTAAGCAGGCCCTTAGACACAGACCCGAGGTCACTGATTGACAGATAACAGGTGGGGTGGCACATAGCTATCATAAAAACACGCAAACAAGAAATCCCAGATCGGTCCCCCAGATAGGCACAGTGACACCACAATAGTCCAGGGAGATTGGCCATAATAAAGTACACATGCCCGGAGGGGTGTGCACATTCCCAAAGCACCATAAAGTGAGATGCCATATGAGGTTAGTCAAGACACAGCACACACAGTACACACAGTGATCACGCGCTCCCCATGCCGGACATCTGGACACGTTAACAACTGGCCGCATTGTATCCATGCAAGATCGTGGCCCACCTGGATTCCTCATCCAATACCTTAATTTATGCCTTCAAAGACAGAGGTACACATTCCTTACCAAAAAGGGATCGCAGGAAACATTTTATTATATTCAACAAACTTTATAAAACTCTATGTTAGACCGATTGTAAATTGAAACAGTCCTCAGACCGTATGCCTGTGACGGTGCTCCCAGCCGCATTCTTAAATTAAACAAACTGTTTCAGTTTTGCCCAATGCCTCTTGTTTACTCAAGATATTTCATGTTCAAGCAACATTTCCATGCATGTACTCCGGTTTCTATGTGATAGATTATATTAATAGGAGTTAGGTGTGAATACACACAAATGGTTGGCATTATTAATAGATGAGCAACAAGAGATTAGTTATTTTCAAGTTGCAGGGTATGACTTTTAAAGGATAATTTGTGATCTTTGAAATGAGGTGTAGGCCATTTGCATAAATTCAATAGGGATTAAGGCAAGCATGCGTCTGAATTGGAGTAAGCTGTGCTCAGAGAAAGGAGGAGTGTAGAAATTCAATTGTATTGCTTGCATTCTTGTGCCTGGAGGGTGGACACTGTTAGAAATGGGATTTCTGGTTGGCTAGGGCATGCACCTAAGCCAGGCAGAAACCACCACTCTAGACAGGGCAATGAAGTTACACATTGAAGATAACCCCTGCTCACCCCATTGGTAGCTTGGCAGAGCAGTCAGGCTTATCCCAGAGGCAATGTGTAAAGCGTTTGCACAACACACACACACAGCAGCGACACACTAGGCACACCACAAAAGAAACTCCACACAAGGTTATATAAAAATAGCCTTAGTATTACTCATAAAACACATTAGAACGTAATCACATATATACACTGTGCCACCTGGCACTAGGTATCACTTTACAGGGGTGTATATACATTACAGGACCAATCGGGCCACTGTCATAACCATTAGAACACACAAGTAGTGAAAATAAAAAAAACAACCAGTAACTACTGGCAAGAGGCACTTAGCATAAACTCATTATGCATAAATCATGAGGCATGAGGCGTAACATCATAGTGCTAGTGCACCACAGTAACACCATGCACACTCAGTAGGTGCACACATCACCTAATGGCATTAGGTCCCACTGACCCTAGGGCACACCGTGGCCAGTCGCATCCTCGGGGGCCTGTCCTGGGATTCCCCGCAATGCCATTGTTACAAGTAAGGGGCTTCCTAAACTGCGTGTCCTTTTCCGTGGACACGGGGCTTCCACTAGCCCCCTAGCTGCAGACGCAGCCGAACCAATGCCCCCAAAAAGATCCACAAAGCAATTAGGGGGTGCCGGGTGCAACTCACCCTTGATTCAAAGCTGGAGTGCCCCCACGTTGCAGCTGCCCGCGATCTGGCGGCGCAGCTGTGAAAACCGGCACCAACAGTGTGCCTAACAAGCCCCACTCACCGGGGCTTCCCTCCTTTCGTTGCATCTACCCGCAATCTGGCAGCATAGCTGGACGTGAAGACAGGCACCAACAGTGCCTTTCAAGCCCCACTCACCGGGGCTTCTCTCCTTTCGCAGGGCAAATCGGCAAACAGGAAGGGTGCAGCCGCAGGGAGCCCACGAGGCTCCGGTCCTCTCCCACGGGGTCCAGCGAGCCTGCGAGGCTCCGTCTTGCTCTTGGCTGCATGGGGGCTCTCCTCAGCACTAGGGGAGCTCCGCCTTGAACCAGGCACAGGATTGCCTGACTTCCGCTCCGGCAGCACTTCCTCCGGCCGGACCCCAAACAGGCCGCAACCTCCTGACTTTTTTTCTGGGGCCCTGGACACCCACGAACGCGGGGTAGGCTCCTGCTCAACTTCGCTGTTTGGCACGGACTCTGCCTGACTTCTGGCGGGCCGTCCCACCACCAGACAGCACAGGAGAAATCCCCACGCCGGGATTCTTTCCGAGGGGGATCGTGAAATGCAGTGGGCTTCGCCGCACAGCACCTTCGAGCGCAAAAACCCCTGAGGCACTCCTCACGACTCGGGCAGTGTGGGCCCCCACCTGGGGCTCTGGCCACCTAGGGGAGGGGGACGCTGCCCACGGTGCAGGGCACAAAGCGCTCCTCTCATCCTCTGGCACTACGGCAATAAACATGAAGTGCTCACAAGGCGCTAAGTCCCCAGATCCTGATGGTAGAGCTGGGCTCAGGCAGCCCAACATGTAGGGACCCCAAGGAACCAACAGCTGGGTCCCACGGTGGTTCCTCCTCGCCCAGCAGTCCTTCGGTTTCCGCAGGTAACCCAAAAAGGGCTCCTCCTTCATGGGGTCACAGCCCTAATATTTATTTATACTACATGTCTCTTTGTTCTGCCCTGGCACAGGTCTTGGGACCCAGCCCAAACCAGTTCTGGGGGGCACTTAACAAGTGCACAACAGTCCCCATTATTAGTGTAGGCTCTGGCCCCAGACACACCACAGGGGGGCGGAGCCAGCATTGTGTAAGGGAGGCACGGGCCTATTCATGGTCAGGGGCTACTCCTCCCACTACTCCAAATGCTGGTCAGGCCTATTCAGCCTAGCACTGACTCACCCAGCCCCTCTGGAGGCACTGCACCTCCCCTGTCTCTTTCAGTCCAGAGCCAGACATGCAATACACAACAGGCAGGCACAAAGACACATAGCACGCAGAAATGCCAACTTCTAAAAGTGGCATTTCTAAAATAGTGATAATAAATCTGCGGACACCACCATGCAGCATTTATCACCACTATTCCAAACATACCAAACTTGACCACGCTACTCCTCTCCTGTCAGGAATTACCACTGAAACACATACCAGGGAATCCCCAGTGCATTCCTATGAGAGGGCAGCCTCACAGTAGTGAGAAACCAAAATGGCTGTTTGTCACTACCAGGACATGCCACACAGTTAAGGCAAATGTCCTAACTTTTACCTACAGCGCAACCTGCCCATAGGGCTAGCTAGGGCCTACCTCAGGGGTGACTGATATGTAGTAAAAGGGGAGTCACAGACGTGGCACCCACTTTATGTGCCATGTCACAGCGGCAGTAAACTGCTCGTGCAGGCCCAGCAATGGCAGAGGCCTGAGACAGGTTTGAAAGGCTACTTTGGTGGGTGGCGCAAGCAGCGCTGCAAGCCCACTAGTAGCATTTAATTTACTGGCCCCGGGTATATGAGATACCACTTTACAAGGGACTGATAGGTAAATTAAATACGCCAAACAGGTGTAGACCAATCTTACCACGTTTACCATAGAGAGCACATGCACTTTACACTGGACAGCAGTGATAAAGTGCCCAGAGTCCTAAAACCACCAACACCAGGTCAGAATAAATACTAGGAGGAAGGCAAAAAGTTCAGGAAAGACCCTGCAAAAAGGCCAAGTCCAACAGAGACCCAGACAATAAAGTGAGGAGGATTTGAGCAATTGAATTAACTTGGTTAACAAGGGGTGAGGAATAGTTTCTTAAGAAGCACTGCTATTTTCTACATGGTAGGACTGACGGGTGGAACTGCAGTTTCTGTTGTTTGAGATGAAAAAGTTTGTAAGCTATGCCTACCCTTTGTCTGTCCACAGTTGCTGCTTCAGAATGACCACCAAGTGCAGGGATCTCACACATAATTGTGCCCATATTATGGGTACTCCTGCTTGGAGCCAGCCTCAGTGCTACTTGATGTGAGAAGCATCACCTTACACAAAGGCAGGGAGCCTGAGAACACTTGAAAATTAATCAAACCAGCTCCACAACTCCTCAGTTAAATAGCGCACTAGGCGCAGCAGGTTATGCTCATTCTGTATCACATTAATACCCAAACAATTCTAACTGAGCATTTCATCCACCAGGTACTGCTAACATCAGAAAGAGAGACCATTGCAAACACCTGAATGCAAGAACTTCATAAAATAATATGATTGTCCTTAGACATGCTCACACTTCTTTAAATCCAATGGCTGAACTCAAACAATACTTTGCATGATCTAGTGCTCTACCTTTCGGGTATGCACATCTTGGTCATGGTGTTAATTTCAAAAGCCAGGGTGCATGAAATTTTCCATTCAATTTAATGGTAGAATGAGTATGGTGCCAGCGTTAAAGTTCATGTACGTCCCTCGTAGGTTTGGCAGTAGAAGGCAGTGAACCCCTAACTGTTACTGTCCGTGATCCTTTGTTTATAACTTCAACCCCAGCTGTGCCTTTCAAATACCCCATTTTTGCATACCTGATGTAAATATGTATATGTATGCAATATGTATATGCACACACATGTTACATTCACCCAGACACATGCATTTAATATTCCTAAATATCAATGAATAAACACATAGGGCCTGATTACGATGTCGATCGGAAAGCATTCTGAGCGACGCCTGGTCGGAATTGTTTCTGATCGAGTAGGGTTCGGGAGTCCGACCGACCAATTATGATGTTTCCGAACACCGTTCAGGTCAGACTCCTCAATGGGAGCCTGTGTTCTGACCGACAACACAGGCTCCCATTGAAAAAAGGGGTGGTTCCGGAAAACCTTGCACCTTGTGGCGGGTACCACATGGTGCCTGCCATACTGTGCATGGTTGTACAGAGGGGTCCCATGGGTACCCCCATGTGCCCCAACTGTAGGCATCCAGGGGAAGGGGGCCTGCTACGGGCCAACAGACGTTTTGTGTCAGACAGACCGATTTGGAAAGGCTGTCAGAATCCAACATTGTAATACGTCGGTCGGAAACGCGGTCCATAGACTTGTACGATTCAGCTCCAACCGACTCGGAGTCTCCGAATGCCGGTCGGAACAATCTTACCACATTTTCCATTGGGGGCACATGCACTTTACACTGGGCAGCAGTGATAAAGTGCCCAGAGTCCTAAAACCACCAACACCAGGTCAGATAAAATACCAGGAGGAAGGCAAAAAGTTCAGGGATGACCCTGCAAAAAGGTCCAAGTCCAACACAACTCCCTTCCAGCCTAAAGCCAGGGTAGACCAATCAATACTTTGATGGGCTTCCCTGATTGGGGCGATAGAACACAGACGCGGGCCCGCAACTGCAGGGGCACACTCCAGTTCTATGTTATGTTATGTTATTATAATTTGTATAGCGCACTAATACCCGTGGGTGTCTAGGCGCTTCCGGTCCTGCATACTGTGTCAGGAAAAGCTAGTTTCTAAAAAGCCATGTCTTGAGTAGTTTCCTAAACTCAAGAAGGGAGGAAATCCTCCTAAGATAAAGTGGAAGGGAGTTCCATTCCTTGATGGTATTGTAACTGAAACTCCTCCCACCCCAGTTCGTCCTTTTGAATCTGGAGGTGGGCATCAAGTTGGCATTGGCCGAACGTAAAGGTCTATTAGGAAAATACCAACTGAAAATGTCCCAGAGAAATTGTGGGCCTTCTCTGTGCAATGCCTTATGTGCAGTGCAGAGAGCCTTGAATTTAACACGCTGACCAACTGGCAGCCAATGCAATTCCTGGATATCTGACCTAATGGACTGATATTTGGGAACGTCCAGGACTAGTCTGGTGGCGGCGTTTTGCACCGCCTGCAGCCTTCTGAGTAGGTTGGATTGTAGGTTGATATATAGACCATTACAATAATCCAATTTTGATAAAACCAGGGAGGTCATCACCGTTTTTCTGGTGTTTTGGGGAATAAATGGAAGAATCTTGCATAAGGTTCTAATGGTAAGGTATGAGGAAGACACAAGCTTAGAGACCTGAGACTTAAAATTAAGTTTCTCGTCTATAATGACCCCCAGATTTTTAGCTTTGGCTACTGGTGTGGGAGGGGGGCCAAGGGTGTCTGGCCACCAAGCTGGCGACCACGGTGGAAAAAGGTTTCCAAACAACACCACCTCAGTTTTGCTTGAGTTCAACTTCAAGCAGTGCCTAATCATCCAGTTGCTCAGTGTGATCATGCAGTTATGTAATTTGAGGGAGTAATTAACTTCCTTGTCCACTGTAGAAATTACCAACTGGGTGTCGTCGGCATAGGAAGAGGGGATTAGATCAAAACTTCTAATCAGAGGAGCGAGTTCGGAAACATAAATGTTAAAAAGCGTAGGGCTCAACGAGGAGCCCTGCGGTACCCCACAAGGCAAGACAAAAGGTGCTGACTTAAAATCGCCCAGGTGTACTGTTTGGGTTCTATCTGATAGAAATGACGTTAAAAGGGAAAGGGCCTTACCGCCTATACCTATGGCTTTTAATCGTTGAACCAGAAGTGTATGGTCCACGGTATCAAACACCGCAGATAGGTCGAGAAGAATAAGAGCTGCCGACCCTCTGCCATCCAGCGCAGTGCGAATTTCCTCCGTGGTCTTTATCAGAGCCATCTCAGTGCTATGACTCGCTCTGAATCCAAACTGACTCTGGTCTAGGATTTGATTGTCTGCAATAAAAGTGGAGAGTTAAGCATTTATTATTTTCTCAATAATTTTCGCAGGAAGAGGGAGTCTCGCGATAGGACGGTAATTGGCCGGATCCGTTATGTCCAAGTTGGTTTTTTTTAGAAGCGGCAATATACAGGCCTGTTTCCACATGGTAGGAAAAAGTCCTTGTGAAAGCATCTGATTGAACATACTAGATAACTGCGGACTAATGAGATGGCTAATGTTTTGTAGGATCCTAGGAGGACAGGGATCGTCCGGGGATCCTGATTTAGTCGTTGAAAGAAGCGTAGTTATTTGAGTTGAAGATGTAGGGGTAAAATTTTAAAAAGACGCTTTGACTCTAGCTTCCTGTTCTGTAACATTGGTGTTAGATTTGTGGTTAGCAAACTGATCATATATTTGATCCACCTTTATTTTAAATGAGTGAGCAAGTGTGTTGCAGAAATCTTGGTTACAGTTGACGGAATCATCTTTTATAACTGTAATCAAGTTCTTTATGATCTTAAAGAGTTCTTTGCTGGAATTACCAGCGTTCTCTATTTGCAATGTGCAATATTGGCTCTTCTCAGCAATTAACTTTTTCTTATAATCTGCCAACATGGATTTATACTGATCTTTTCTGGTGCTTCGTAATTTTTGCGCCAGATTCTTTCTTGCCAATCTGAACCCATGTGGTTCCCTCTGTCTAAGCTCCCAGGACCAACTAAGCTACCCCACTGGGACTCCTTAGCTGCCGCGGCCAGGACCAGGCCATAGGCCATCCAGATGTCTCTGGTCCTTGACATCTCACAGAGTGGGGGGCAGTAGCCCCAGGTACATAGTATCCATTCTCCACTCTACCTCTCATCAGTGAAGTTCTAAACTGCCACTGATCCTCCAACCCAGGATCTGCACCCTCAGGCTGACTAGAGGTCACGGGCGTTGCTCTCTTCCCCCTACCTCTGCTTCTGGGGTTCCACACTCTCCTCCTAGGAGAGGCACCCTCAGAACCAAAAACTGTCGGGGCGCTGGAATCAGGCCTCCCACACAATTCTCCCACCAGTTCAGGACCTCTTTCCTGCAACTGGTCTCCCAACCTAGGATCTAAACCCTCCGGTTGAACCGGGATCAGAGGCAAGGACTCCCTCCCTCTGCACCCCCTTCCAGAGTTCTGCACCCTCCCACCTGGAGTGGTACCCCCAGAAGACAAAACTGTAGGGACACTGGTTACAGATGTCCTTCCCTCCAGGTCAGGCAGAACCTGAACCTGTCCTCCGAGCCCAGGGACTACACCCTGCAGCTGAACACTTGCCTGGCACACCAGGACTTCCGGGGGAGCACGCAGGCCCCCCCAAGGGTAACACATACCTCATGTGCTGTGTGACAGTCTGCCTGGCGCTGATCTCCCAACCCCTGTCCACCTGACAGTGCGCGAAGACCTCCCAGGACAGAAGTGGTGTCACCATGGTCACTCCTAGAAGGCTCAACCCTTATGGCTGGCTCCTGACCCACTGGTTCTCCCACTGGGGACTCTCTCACCCCTCCATCTGGACTCCTGCACCCTCCACTCAGGAGCGGCACCGCCAGACACCAGAACTGATGGAGTTCCACTTACAGATGCTCCAAGTTCTCCTGACACTAGGAGATCCTCCTCAACGGATGGGCTACTAGTACAGCCTAGGCTCCCCACCTGGTGTTCCCTTAGGGAATCCTCCAGGCCCTGAGACTGGGTTTCGGGCACCTTGGGACGCATCCCATTCTCACTCCACTGCGGAGACAGGACGTGAGTCCCTACACCCCTCCCACTACACTGGGACCTATCTGGGCTACTAAGAACCTTTCCCACCACCCTGGGCTGGGAAATACCTGAGCCACTCCTCTCAGGGTCTCTCCCAAATGCCTTCCCAGACCCTCTGGCACTCACCCAGAGGTCTGTCTCCAGTGCAATCTCCCTGGGATCAGAGAACTCACACTCCAACAGGTGTTGGCGTAACCCTGGAAAACAACAACGGAACATGTGCTCTCTGACAATCAGATTGAACAGCCCTTCAAAATTGTTTGCTGTGCTACCCAACCTTCCAGTGCATCACAACATTCATCCACAAACTCCCCCCAAGACTGGTGAGACAGTTTCCTACTGCCCCTGAACCTCAACCTATACCCTTCAGGTGTGATACCCTCTTCCTGGGAACTAGGTACCATGCTCTGGGATTTGGGGGTGGGACTTCCTACACTGGACTCACGTTTGCTGCCACCACTGGACCCCACCCTCACTGGTGAATCCAGACCACTAAAACTACACTCAGGGGACATATCCTCAAGCGCTAGCTTTTCTCTGGCGAAGGCCCTCTCTTCCACTGCCATCCTCTCCTGCGCTAAGACCCTTTCAGTCTCTAGCTTTTTCTTTTCAAGGACCAACTCCTTGAGACTCAACTCCTGAGCCAACAAGGCCTTTTTCTCCTCCACACCCAGCTGCGCTATCTCCTTGGCATGCTCTAACCTGAGCCTTTCCAAAGCCAGCTGGTGCTCCCTTTCTTCTCTCCTATCTACCCACTCCTTTGGGGACAGGGAAAGGGATGGGGCACTGCCCCCGGCACTGGACCCAGCAAGGGACTCCCTCTCTACGGGGTCCTCACCATCTACTGGTGTCCCTGCCCAGTCATTTTCTCCCTCCTGTTCAGACTCTTCAGGATCCCCCCCAGACCCACCGACCTCTTGGTGTGCGGACTGGGAACCCTTCCCCTCATAGTACTCACGTCTCCATTCATCCTCTTGCCATTGGAGCAGGACTTTCTGAAGGCTTAGCTGAGTATCTGACCCACTCACTGCTATGTCTCTCTCCTCACAGAACTCCTCCTTCTCCCCCCTACTGTATTAGAACAGATCACGAAAAAGAAAGGCAGATTCAATTTTGGCAAGGCACTAAGACACAAGTGCAACACGTGAGACCTAGGTGTAAGAGCTACAACAGGAGTACACAATTCAAAAATGACACTTTTGAGGAGAAATAATAAAATCAGGAGAAATCCCCAAATACATTATTGTGTAAATGCAGAGTCTGTAGTGCAACCATGCATCGCTGTGGTACTGCGCAAATGCAAGTCCTATCCCACCGCTGCCACCAATGTTAGAAATGGGATTTCTGGTTGGCTAGGGCATTCCCCTAAGCCAGGCAGAAACCACCACTCTAGTCAGGGCAAGGGAGTTATACACTGAAGATAATCCCTGCTCACCCCCTTGGTAGCTGGACAGAGCAGTCAGGCTTATCCCAGAGGCAATGTGTAAGGCATTTGCGCAACACACACACACAGCAGTGACACACTAGGCATACCACAAAAGAAACTCCACACAAGGTTATATAAAAATAGCCTTAGTATTACTCATAAAACACATTAGAACGTAATCACATATATACACTGTGCCACCTGGCACTAGGTATCACTTTACAGGGGAGTATATACATTACAGGGCCAATCGGGCCACTGTCATAACCATTAAAACACACAAGAAGTGAAAATAAAGAAACAACCAGTAACTACTGGCAAGAGGCACTTAGCATAAACACATTAGGCATAAATCATGAGGCATAACATCATAGTGCTAGTGCACCACAGTAACACCATGCACACTCAGTAGGTGCACACATCACCTAATGGCATTAGGTCCCACTGACCCTAAGGCACACCGTGGCCAGTCTCATCCTCGGGGGCCCGTCCTGGGCTTCCCCGCAATGCCCTTTTTACAAGTAAAGGGCTCCCTAAACTGCGTGTCCCTTTCCGTGGACACTGGGCTTCCACTAGCCCCCTAGCTGCAGACGCAGCCGAACCAATGCCCCCAAAAAGATCCACAAAACAATTGGGTGCGGGGTGCAACTCTCCCTTGATTCAAAGCTGGAGTGCCCCCACGTTGCAGCTGCCCGCGATCTGGCGGCGCAGCTGTGAAAACTGGCACCAACAGTGTGCCTAGCAAGCCCCACTCACCGGGGCTTCCCTCCTTTGGTTGCAGCTACCCGCATTCTGGCTGTGTAGCTGGACGTGAAGACCGGCACCAACAGTGCCTTTCAAGCCCCAGTCACCGGGCCTTCTCTCCTTTCACAGGGCTAATTGGCAAACAGGAAGGGTGCAGCCGCAGGGAGCCCGCGAGGCTCCGGTCCACTCCCACGGGGTCCGGCTAGCCTGCTAGGCTCCGTCTTGCTCTTGACTGCACGCGGGGCTCTCCTCAGCACTACGGGAGCCCTGCCTTGGACCAGGCACAGGATTGCCTGACTTCCGCTCCAGCAGCACTTCCTCTGGCTGGCCCCAACCAGGCCGCAACCGCCTGACTTCCTCTCTGGGGCCCTTGACGCCCACGAACACGGGGTAGACTCCCGCTCAACTTCGCTGATTGGCGCGGACTCTGCCTGACTTCGGGCAGGCCGTCCCACCACCAGGCAGCACGGGGGAATCCCCACGCCGGGATTCCTTCCGAGGGGGATTCTGAAATGCAGCGGGCTTCGCTGCACAGTGCCTTCGAGCGTAAAAACCCCTGAGGCACTCCTCACGCCTCGGGCAGTGTGGGTCCCCACCTGGGGCTCCGGCCACCTCGAGGAGGGGGGCGCTGCCCATGCTGCAGGGCACAAAGCGCTCCTCTCGTCCTCTGCCACTACGGCAATAAACATGAAGCGCTCACGAGGCGCTAAGTCACTAGATCCTGATGGTAGAGCTGGGCACAGGCAGGCCAGCACGTAGAGACCCCCATGAACCAGCAGCTGGGTCCCACGGCGGTTCCTCCTTGCCCAGCAGTCCTTTGGTTTCCGCAGGTAACCCAAAAAGTTCTCCTCCTTCATGGGGTCACAGCCCCAATATTTATACTACATGTCTCTTTGTTCTGCCCTGGCACAGGGCTTGGAACCCAGTCCAAACCAGTTCTGGGGGGCACTTAACAAGTGCACAACAGTCCCCATTGTTAGTGTAGGCTCTGGCCCCAGACACACCACGGGGGGGCAGAGCCAGCATTGTGTAAGGCAGGCACAGTCCTATTCAGGGTCAGGGGCTACTCCTCCCACTACTCCAAATGCAGTTCAGGCCTATTCAGCCTAGCGCTGACTCACCCAGCCCTCTGGAGCCACTGCACCTCCCCAGTCTCTTTCAATCCAGAGACAGACATGCAATACACAACAGGCAGACACAAAGACACATAGCACACAGAAATGCCAACTTCTAAAAGTGGCATTTCTAAAATAGTGATAATAAATCTGCGGACACCACCACGCAGCATTTATCACCACTATTCCAAACATGCCAAACTTGACCAGGCTACTCCTCTCCTGTCTGGAATTACCACTGAAACACATATCAGGGAATCCCCAGTGCTTTCCTATGAGAGGGCAGCCTCACAGTAGTGAGAAACCAAAATGGCTGTTTGTCACTACCAGGACATGCCGCACAGTTAAGGCACATGTTCTACCTTTTACCTACAGCGCACCCTGCCCATAGGGCTAGCTAGGGCCTACCTTAGGGGTGACTGATATGTAGTAAAAGGGGAGTCACAGACGTGGCACCCACTTTATGTGCCATGTCACAGCGGCAGTAAACTGCTCGTGCAGGCCCAGCAATGGCAGAGGCCTGAGACAGGTTTGAAAGGCTACTTTGGTGGGTGGCGCAAGCAGCGCTGCAAGCCCACTAGTAGCATTTAATTTACTGGCCCCGGGTATATGAGATACCACTTTACAAGGGACTGATAGGTAAATTAAATACGCCAAACAGGTGTAGACCAATCTTACCACGTTTACCATAGAGAGCACATGCACTTTACACTGGACAGCAGTGATAAAGTGCCCAGAGTCCTAAAACCACCAACACCAGGTCAGAATAAATACTAGGAGGAAGGCAAAAAGTTCAGGAAAGACCCTGCAAAAAAGGCCAAGTCCAACAGAGACCCAGACAATAAAGTGAGGAGGATTTGAGCAATTGAATTAACTTGGTTAACAAGGGGTGAGGAATAGTTTCTTAAGAAGCACTGCTATTTTCTACATGGTAGGACTGACGGGTGGAACTGCAGTTTCTGTTGTTTGAGATGAAGAAGTTTGTAAGCTATGCCTACCCTTTGTCTGTCCACAGTTGCTGCTTCAGAATGACCACCAAGTGCAGGGATCTCACACATAATTGTGCCCATATTATGGGTACTCCTGCTTGGAGCCAGCCTCAGTGCTACTTGATGTGAGAAGCATCACCTTACACAAAGGCAGGGAGCCTGAGAACACTTGAAAATTAATCAAACCAGCTCCACAACTCCTCAGTTAAATAGCGCACTAGGCGCAGCAGGTTATGCTCATTCTGTATCACATTAATACCCAAACAATTCTAACTGAGCATTTCATCCACCAGGTACTGCTAACATCAGAAAGAGAGACCATTGCAAACACCTGAATGCAAGAACTTCATAAAATAATATGATTGTCCTTAGACATGCTCACACTTCTTTAAATCCAATGGCTGAACTCAAACAATACTTTGCATGATCTAGTGCTCTACCTTTCGGGTATGCACATCTTGGTCATGGTGTTGATTTCAAAAGCCAGGGTGCATGAAATTTTCCATTCAATTTAATGGTAGAATGAGTATGGTGCCAGCGTTAAAGTTCATGTACGTCCCTCGTAGGTTTGGCAGTAGAAGGCAGTGAACCCCTAACTGTTACTGTCCGTGATCCTTTGTTTATAACTTCAACCCCAGCTGTGCCTTTCAAATACCCCATTTTTGCATACCTGATGTAAATATGTATATGTATGCAATATGTATATGCACACACATGTTACATTCACCCAGACACATGCATTTAATATTCCTAAATATCAATGAATAAACACATAGGGCCTGATTACGATGTCGATCGGAAAGCATTCTGAGCGACGCCTGGTCGGAATTGTTTCTGATCGAGTAGGGTTCGGGGAGTCCGACCGACCAATTATGATGTTTCCGAACACCGTTCAGGTCAGACTCCCATTGACCTCAATGGGAGCCTGTGTTCTGACCGACAACACAGGCTCCCATTGAAAAAAGGGGTGGTTCCGGAAAACCTTGCACCTTGTGGTGGGTACCACATGGTGCCTGCCATACTGTGCATGGTTGTACAGAGGGGTCCCATGGGTACCCCCATGTGCCCCAACTGTAGGCATCCAGGTGAAGGGGGCCTGCTACGGGCCAACAGACGTTTTGTGTCAGACAGACCGATTTGGAAAGGCTGTCAGAATCCGACATTGTAATACGTCGGTCGGAAACGCGGTCCATAGACCTGTACGATTCAGCTCCAACCGACTCGGAGTCTCTGAATGCCGGTCGGAACCGAGTCGTAAAAAGTGAATGGTTACCATCTATTGTAATCGGTTACAAAATTCAGACCCCTTGCCAACCCTTAAATACCTCTTTTATTACATATAAGTCACCCATAAGGTAGGCCCTAGGTAGCCCATAGGGCCAGTATGCTGTGTAATTAAAAGGTTGGATATGTACATTTTACATGTACTGGTAGTGAAAAACTCTTAAATTCGTTTTTTCACTACTGTGAGGCCTACCCCTCCCATAAGATAACATTGGTCATTTCTTATTACATTTAATATGCTGTAATTTTATTTGGGAGCAAGTAGCTATATCCTGTTTGGTGTCTTTGGAATTGTGGTGAAAAGCCCTGTTTAATGGTAAAGTCTGATTTTTTTAATCGTAATTTTAAGAATACCACTTTCAGAAAGTTGGTCTTTTTCTGTCCTGAGTCTTTTTCTGCCTGCAGCCTGGCCTGGGTTACATGATTGGGTTCAACTGACAGTTAGACTTTGTGAATTCCTCCCAGACAGTCACACAATGGCAGGAATAAGTGTGACTGAATGGGCTATCTGTTGTCAGATTGAGGGGCAGAGCTTAGCACAGCCCCACCTGCAAATGAATAGCCTGTGTTCTGCCTTCAAACAAAATGCCTAATGACCCCTCATTGTCACTGTAGCCAGCTTGAAGCCAGGGCAGGGGAGGCAGGAAAATGCAATTCAAAGCCACCGCCTAGAAGCTTTTCCCACCTTCAAGAAGGATGGCACCAGGGTATAAAAAGGGAACCTCAGACCAACTCTTTAGTACACTTCTGGACCTGTGGCTACTCTGCCAGGAAGAAGGACTGCTGTGCTGCTGTAATGACTGCCACTTTGCAGGACTGCTGCTTTGAAGGACTGCTGCCCTGTTGCCCTGTTGCTCTGATGCCCTCTGCCCAGGATACAAGGACTGGATCTTCATCTGTCCCAGGACCTCCAGAGTGATTCACAAGGGCTTAATTTCTGTCCTCCTGTTCAGAGGAACAGGGGCACATAAGGCTTCCTCCATCTTGAACTCGCACCTGGACCCAGCCTTAATGAGTCCTGACCGTCCAGGTGCTTCACCTCTATTCCTGGACTATTGGAAGTGGGGCTAAAGGTGTCCAGATAGTCAACATCCAAAAGTGGGGACTTGGAACATTTTTGATCAGAAGCTGCTCTGAGACCCAGGAGGAGACCAGGACCAACCTGCTCGCCTATCTGTCGGAGGTGCATAGCCAGTCAGATTGACTTCATGGCTTTTCCTGCTGCGTTCTTCCGCAAGGGGATATCCGGCCTCGTTAAACTCTCTTAAGCTATGTCCCTCTGCCTCAACTTCCATTTCAGAGACTGTGGGCCTGATTACGATGCCGGTAGTACCGGCTTCCGCGGTCCTGTCGGAGGTGGTCTGACCACCACAGTCTCGTCGGAATTGGCCGGTCCGACCGCCAGATTACGATGCATGCCTTCTGCACTCCGACCAACCTCTGAAAGACCACCGACTCCAACAGCCTTTCTCTGACCTCCAAGATGGCTGTCGGAGAAAAACAGTACCCATATGGCAGTACATATGGCAGTACAGGGATCTCCGATCGCCGTCTGGATTACAATGTGGGTTTCCGACAACCCGACCATGGCGGGTCGACCGCCTGCCTCGAGTTGTCAGAAACGATGGATATGGGGTGCATACTCACCCAAATCAGCTTCTCCCCAAACAGTTTCTGGCATGGATCCCTTTCTCTAGGTCCCCCTACACCGCAGCAGCTGAAACCCGAAGACTAGGACCCTGTGGGTACTGGAATGCAGGAAAGTCTGTAGGTGGCATCTGTCCCCGTTGCCTGGACTATGCACAGATTGCCACATTCCAGCAATGGGGTACATGGTGCACAAGGCTATCCCCACATATGTCATGCATGTATGTACATATCACTTGTTTCCTGTGATTTTGCACACACTTGCAGCGACATATTCGGGGGTATGTGCACCGCCGTAGATGAGACCGCTGCCGTAACAGCGGGAGCATCGTAATATGGTAGGGGGAAATTTCCCTGCCTCGGTGGTCAAAGCCAGACCATGGCCTTGGCGGTCGGTCCAACCGGCATCCTAATCAGAGCCTAAGTCCGAACATAGAAATCTTCACCCCAGATTCAACCCAAGGTTATCCGACGATGAACCTCCCTCCTTGGACTCCTGCCGTAGGCTTGCCTCGATGAACTTAACCTTCTCTGAACATTTTTCTTGGACACTCTTCTAAGTCCGAAGGTAGGCCGAGACCGCACCCAATCCACTTCCTGTATCTAAACTGCACTCCATTCCAATCTGCCATATATTTTTACTTTGGCCACATCTTGCGCGACTAGATGTCTGTGGTTTGGTGCTTTGATCTTTTAGGTGCTAGTTTTCACTAAAAACATTAAATGTTCATAACTCTGGTTCTACTGATTGGACTTTTGTCAATGTGGTGTTAAATAATTTATCAAAACATACTCTATTTTTTTAATTAGTTTGGGATTTTTCTTGTGTTGTGTTTCCACTTTATTGCTGATTGTGTGCTGCATACATACTTTACACATTACCTCTAAGTTAAGCCTGACTGCTTTTTGTGACAAGCCATTCAGGGTTAAGCATAGATTAATTTAGTGACTTTTTGTGGTTCACCCTGCAAGGGATTGTGGCTGTTGCTTGACCAGGGCTCAGAACCCAGTCAAGCAACAACCAAATTTCTCATTTTTTATTTACATTTCAGTTTCAAAACAGTTTACAAGCGATTACACGCTTAGAAGTAAAAAATCCTAAATGATGAACATCACAGACATTGCCAATCAAATTGTTGCCTTCAGAGAGAGCACAATATTAGTAACAATAGCACAAACACAGGCAGTACCTGTTGTTTAAAGCGCATGTGCAATCTGGACCTAGATGGTTTGACCATGAGTGCTCTGAGGCCAACAGACAGCTACGCAAGGCATTGTCAACTAGTCCAAGGTGTGACTCACTCGTGAAATTGGCACGGCAGAGGTATAAGTTAGCGACTATTATAAGGAAAGTGGAAATTTTAAAAAACCGTTGGGAAGCACTTGCCAAAGCTGCAAGTACAAACAAGCATTGGCATAACCAATAGGTCTCGCCTTTGGGACCTTATAAGTGTTTAGTTATCCAGCACAATATCCTTGGTGCAACAACATCAACTGTTGCATGGCTAAACACTTATAAGGTCCCAAAGGCGAGACCTATTGGCTATGCCAATGCTTGTTACTTGAAGCCATGATGTACAGCAGCCTGCGCTGCAGTGCAACATGTAAAAAAAAAAAACATTGACAAAGCCAATAGATCTCACATATGTGCAAACTATTGGCATTGCCAATGCTTGTTGTTCCTACCACAAAGTGCCAGCAGTCTTCAATAGTTGAGAACATTGATGTACTTGGCATGGGTATTAACAGAGAGTAAAAAGATTTCTGGTCTAATCAAGGTTATATTTTCTACTTCCAGCCTGACACTTAAGCTACTTAGGGCATCATAAGAGATCCCACCCTCTTTGGTGTTGGGGTCGTAGTGAAGAGACATGTAAATTAGAAAGAATTTTGGAAGTATAGGCCAAAGAGATAGGGGTGAATGCAGATCAATCCCTTCAAACACACTCACATATACATTGCATGAAGTTGAGAAAAAACTGTCCACATGCATGAAGTGTGATACATGCTACTGACCATACAGTTTTGTGTCCAAGCACAATTGCTTGGACACAACACCTTAAGCACATTTTATGAATGTGATATATCGCCCTTATAAATCATCTGTGCTTCAGGAGTCATATGTGTATAAGGATCAAAACTGCCACAGGCACACACATCACACACTCACACAGTTATCTACAAGCATCAGACATCCACAAGCATCAGGCATCAGACATCCACAAGCATCAGGCATCAGACATCCACAAGCATCAGGCATCAGACATCCACAAGCATCAGGCATCAGACATCCACAAGCATCAGGCATCAGACATCCACAAGCATCAGACATCAGGCATCAGACATCCACAAGCATCAGGAATCAGACATCCACAAGCATCAGACATCCACAAGCATCAGACATCCACAAGCATCAGACATCCACAAGCATCAGACATCCACAGGCATCAGACATCCACAAGCATCAGACATCCACAAGCATCAGGCATCAGACATCCACAAGCAACAAGCATCAGACATCCACAAGCATCAGGCATCAGACATCCACAAGCATCAGGCATCAGACATCCACAAGCATCAGGCATCAGACATCCACAAGCATCAG
This sequence comes from Calotriton arnoldi, assembly GCA_963921515.1. Lineage (NCBI taxonomy): Eukaryota > Metazoa > Chordata > Amphibia > Caudata > Salamandridae > Calotriton > Calotriton arnoldi. The sequence continues at coordinate 472,362 of CAWUFW010012332.1, read as the reverse complement.
GCATCAGACATCCACAAGTATCAGGCATCAGACATCAGCCATCCACAAGCATCAGACATCCACAAGCATCAGACATCAGACATCCACAGGCATCAGACATCCACAGGCATCAGACATCCACAGGCATCAGACATCCACAGGCATAAGACATCCACAGGCATCAGACATCCACAGGCATCAGACATCAGGCATCAGCCATCAGCCATCAGGCATAAGACATCCACAAGCATCAGGCATCAGACATCCACAAGCATCAGACATCAGGCATCAGACAGACATCCACAAGCATCAGGCATCAGACATCCACCAGCATCAGGCAACAGACATCAGGCATCAGACATCCACCAGCATCAGATATCAGACATCCACAATTATCAGACATCAGGCATCAGACATCCACAAGCATCAGACATCCACAAGCATCAGACATCCACAACATCAGACATCCACAAGCATCAGACATCAGGCATCGGACATCCACAAGCATCAGACATCAGGCATCAGACATCCACAAGCATCAGACATCCACAGGCATCAGACATCCACAGGCATCCACAGGCATCAGACATCCACAGGCATCAGACATCCACAAGCATCAGACATCAGACATCAGGCATAAGACATCCATAAGCATCAGGCATCAGACATCCACAGGCATCAGACATCCACAGGCATCAGACATCCACAAGCATCAGACATCCACAAGCATCAGACATCCACAAGCATCAGACATCCACAAGCATCAGACATCAGACATCAGGCATCAGACATCCACAAGCATCAGACATCAGGCATCAGACATCCACAAGCATCAGGCATCAGACATCCACAGGCATCAGACATCCACAGGCATCCACAGGCATCAGACATCCACATGCATCAGACATCCACAGGCATCAGACATCCACAGGCATCAAACATCCACAAGCATCAGACATCAGGCATCAGACATCAGGCATAAGACATCCACAGGCATAAGACATCCACAGGCATCAGACATCAGACATCCACAAGCATCAGACATCAGACATCCACAGGCATCAGACATCCACAGGCATCAGACATCAACAGGCATCAGACATCCACATGCATCAGACATCCACAGGCATCAGACATCCACAGGCATCAGGCATCCACAAGCATCAGGCATCAGACATCCACAGGCATCAGACATCCACAGGCATCAGACATCCACAGGCATCAGACATCCACAGGCATCAGACATTCACAGGCATCAGACATCCACAATTATCAGACATCCACAATTATCAGACATCCACAATTATCAGACATCCACAGACATCCACAGGCATCAGACATCCACAGGCATCAGACATCCACAGGCATCAGACATCCATAAGCATCAGGCATCAGACATCCATAAGCATCAGGCATCAGACATCCATAAGCATCAGGCATCAGACATCCACAAGCATCAGACATCCACAGGCATCAGACATCCACAGGCATCAGGCATCAGACATCCACATGCATCAGACATCCACAGGCATCAGACATCCACAGGCATCAGACATCCACAGGCATCAGACATCCACAGGCATCAGACAGCAGGCATCAGACATCCACAAGCATCAGGCAGCAGGCATCAGACATCCACAAGCATCAGGCATCAGACATCCACAGGCATCAGACATCAGGCATCAGACATCCACAAGCATCAGGCATCAGACATCAGGCATCAGACATCCACAAGCATCAGGCATCAGGCATCAGACATCAGGCATCAGACATCCACACGCATCAGGCATCAGGCATCAGGCATCAGACATCAGGCATCAGGCATCAGGCATCAGGCATCAGACATCAGGCATCAGACATCAGGCATCAGGCATCAGACATCAGGCATCAGACATCCACAAGCCACGTGTGCACTCACTACTGTCACAGAGTACACAGCGTGCACGACATCGCAGCCGAAGAGGGAAACGTGTTGCAGGACTTGTTCAAATACCATCAGCGCGTCTTAAAGTGTCTAAACCGTTTCACTCAAATCTATTGTTCTTCAGAATGCAGGAAAACACTGCTATATGTTTTGACGGGATATATATATTATTTATACTTTTAGTTTGTAAGGAATGTCAGATTAGAGGAAACGGGATACTGAAAGTCTGGGGTCTACTAGTTATATCTCCTCCAGAAGAAGCGGCGATGACAAAACAGAGCTAGAATTTAAAACAAGCGCGGCCGAGACGCAAACAGCAGCGTGTTTATTTTTGCATCGCGCTTTAAAGTGCCGCTCAATGTAAACAAGCCTGCGCGTGAAAGGCAAGCAGTTCAGATGGGAACAGCGCGCGCAATAAAAAAAAAAGCCACACAGCGTTTCCCTTGCGTGCGCGAGCAGGGGCACCATTTGTTTCGAAGTTAATTACAAACAGATGGTGCCAAAGCTCGCGCCCGCAAGGGAATCACCAAACGTGCACGCGTTGCCATTAAAAGCAATGCAACGCGTGCACGTTTTAAAGCCAAAAGCGGAATCGATTTCAAGAGGTCTCTTTCCTATGCAGCGCATGCACGCTGCGTAGGCGAGACCTAAAAAGGGGAACACTTTTTGGGCAGCTGTTAAAGATTTGAGGGCTATGGGACAGCTATTAACCCCCATAAGCTGTACCATAACAAGTGAGGCGTGGGAAAATCATTTCTCCAAGATCTACACTGCCCCTGCACAAGAGGTAGATCATTTCAAGCATAGGCCCCTAACTAGGATTCAGATAACGCTGTCTGAGGTTGAAGAAGCCATCCACCAGAGTATGGGCAATAAAGCCCCGGGCCCAGATGGTCTATCTATTGACCTCATTAAACATAAGCCAGACTTTTGGGCGCCTCTTCTCTTAAATGTTTTTAACAATTTAACGTATGCCCCGCTACCTAGTACATGGTCGATAAGTACTATCGTCCCGATTTTTAAAAAGGGAGATCGCTCTCAACCCAACTGCTACAGGCCAATTTCCTTAACAGATAACACCTTAAAAATCTTGGGCAGAGTTCTATATAATAAGATCGTAGACTGGGCTGAGGGTAACGGTATCCTAGAGCCATGCAATTGGGTTTCAGGAGGAAAGTAGGCACTAACGAACAATGCCTAAACCTCAACTTAATTATCGGTAAATACACCATAGCTCGGCGCTCGCCAATATATCTGGCATTTATGGATCTGACCTCTGCCTTTGACTTTGTCAATAGGTCAAGACTATGGTCCATTCTCTTGGCCTATGGCTTGGACGAGGCATTGGTGCATTTCCTGGCGCATTTACACAAAGATTTAAAGGCCCGGGTTAGGATTAGCAGCGGGATGATGTCTCTGATGACATCAAAGTAAGTAGAGGGGTTAGACAGGGTTGTGTCTTAGCCCCTCTCCTTTTATCATTTACATTAATGGTCTGCACAAATCACTGACTACATTAACCAATGATGTTCCTAAAATAAAGGGTAAGACTCTCCCTGTGCTATTATATGCCGATGATGCGGTCCTTATGGGCCGCACACCGAACGTGTTACGCACCTTAGTGCATGGATTTGTTGACTTCATGGCCAGTCTGGACCTAAGTACTAATTAAAAAAAATCTTTTATTATGTCTTGCGGGCCGAAGGAAACACCAGTTAAATTTTATATCTGTGGGCGATCAAAAATTAAAAAGCACCAGCACTTTTCCCTATCTTGGGCTGGTCTTTGCTGCAAACGGCTCCTGGTCAGAACACTTGGCGTTTTGCAGGAGAAAGTTCTCAAATTGTTAGAATTGAAACGTAAAATTGTCATATTACTCGTATTTTACCCACTATTAAGTTAGCATTTATATAGCTAATACATTAAATATGCATATTATATGAATACGCAACTAGTAAATGCAGATGTTATGTTTGTTAGGTTGACATCTGTGCCGCCATTTTGAATGTCCAAGACGCCATTTTCTATTATAATCGAAACTGTTACTTGCTCATTTACGAGAAATGGTCCCTGGTAAGTTTCGTTTCTCCAATGCTGAATCTTGTTCATTAACGCATTCCTTTTCTGCTACATCAAGGCCTTCTTCCACCTGTCTAGTGGAGAGGATAAGCCAGGCGACCTTCGGCAGTAGATAGCTTGTGCCAGGCTGTGGAATCGAAACTCATGTTCTGTACCCCCCTTGTATTACGACAGCAACCAGTGTTTTTCCATAGAAGGCGGGTCTTTGTGGGCTCCGCAACATACATAATGTAACTTTATGCTTGTTAGAGTTAGTCCCTCGTCAGCCATCATAGGAGGCTGGTCGGATTGGACTCCACTGCAGTGTACCTTGTGAATAAACTAGTTTGGTTGTATTCTCTACTGCGTCATCAACTCTTCATTGCATGGAAGGTTGGAGGAGGTTGAGAGTGACCCGGGTGACCCTAGTTGGGCCACTTCCTTCAGTTGGGGCCCAAACAGGGACTCCACCAGGTGGCTCATCCCACCCGTAGTCGGGTTGTGGGCTCGGGGTTGTGTCCGGTCGGATGGGCGGATCGGGGATCGCCATATGATAGAGCCTGGTTCTCGCGGCTGCCCTGTCTGTCTGATCGGGCGGCTCCTCGTCTAGTGGTCATCTTGGCTGGGGTCCTGAAAAGGCAAAATCCTTGGATCTGACCGTTTGGTATGAAGAGTCGGCAGTGGAAAATAATCTTGTTTGACCTGTGTGCACCAGGTGAGTTTATCTTGATTTGTCTTGGTAAGAGTGGCGCCGTCTTGATTTCCTTGGTGGGTCTCTGGACCCTTGTGATATGGAGTGTTTTAAACGTTCTGCCAGGCTATTTGTTAAATTTGGCTTATTCTTGAAAACAGCCTGGGGCTAGAGACTTGTTTTGGTGCAGTCTGAAGACTGTTTTTGAGAGCTCTTTTGTTTGTTTGTGTGTTTATTGTATGTGTGTGTGTGTTGTTTGAGTGAATAGTGGATGTCTCTGATGCTAGGGTGCTGTATGTACATGAAACGGCTGGGTGTGTGCTTTCGGTGTTAACACAAGCCTCTGGAGGTAAGCAGAGGCCGTGTGCTTATTTTTCTGCTACGCTTGACCCTGCCGCCAGAGCCCTACCGAGTTGTTTAAGAGCCACGGCGTCTGCGGCGGTCTCTATACGACAGTCGGCAGGGCTCGTCCTCAATCATGACCTCACAGTAATGGTACCACATGCTGTGGATGTACTTTTAAACAAGACAAAGATGCAGCACCTCACCAGTGCTCGTCTGACCGGTTATGAGTTAACCTTATTTGCACCTCATATTACTATCAAACGATGTGCCATTCTGAACCCAGCCACGTTACTACCCCTCCCTTCGGAAGATGAGGACAGAGATGTCCTTGATTGTTTGTTTCGCACCGAAGAAGAGACGAAGGGACGGGTAGACCTGACTGATGTTCCCTTATCTGACCCACAAGGGGAACTATATGTCGATGGCTCTTGTTTCAAATTGTCTGATGGCACCACTACAGCGGCGTATGCTGTTACCACGGTGCGCACTATAGTTGAGACATTACGTGTTCCCTACCAATCCGCGCAGGCTGCAGAGCTGATAGCCCTTTTGCGAGCATGTGAATTGAGTGAAGGACTGACAGTCAATATTTATACTGACAGTCAGTATGCCTTCGGGGTGGCTCATAATTTTGCGCGCCTCAAGGCAGAGAGAGGGTTCTTGACTTCACATGGAACCAAAATCCAAAATGGTCCGCTGATAGAAAGACTTTTGGCAGCCTTGACCCTTCCCAAATGATTGGCAATAGTGAAGTGTTGTGCTCATAAAGCAATTACTGATGATGTGGGGAGGGAAAATGCTTTTGCAGACCAGACAGCAAAGGAGACAGCCAGGTCAAAGATGACAAGGATGTTTGTGACAGGACCTGCTAGATGGGTACCAGATGTTACCATGTTTGAAAACTCGTTAGAGAGTGTTCGGGAAATACAGAGTGAAGCAACAATTGAGGAGTTGGCAGTGTGGCAGGAAAGTACAGGGCGTTTAGATGATGAAGGGTGTTGGACTGACAAGTCTGAGAAGCAGAGATGGATGTTGCCTGATGCATATGTATTTCCTGTAGTTACCATGGCACATGGTCCAGCTCATATTAGCGCAAAAGGAATCTGTAGGTTGCTGGATCCTGTGTGGCAAAATGATAATATCTCAAAGGTTGCTGTACATCTAGTGAAACGTTTCATGATTTGCATGAAGCACAATCCTGGAAAAGGTACCCCTACACCTTCTGGTAATTTTGCACCACCTTCTCTCCCTTTCGAGGTACTCCAGATGGATTACATCGAGATGCAGCGAGTTAATAATTTGAAATATGTGTTAGTAGTGGTTTGTGCATTTAGCAAATGGATTGAGGCTTACCCAACAAAAGAAAATACAGCCATGGCAATGGCGAAAGCTCTTATAAAGGAGTTTTTCCCGCGCTACGGTTTGTCCCGTTTGATTTGGAGTGACAATGGAAGTCACTTCAATGCCAAACTGATCCAATTGGTGTGCGATGGTCTGCACATCAAGCAAAAATTCCATGCAGCAAATCATCCCCAGTCAGCAGGTTTAGTTGCGAAGTACAATGGTACTCTCAAGCTAAAATTGGCTGAGATTAAGGAAAGTACTGGGCTACAATGGCCAGATGCATTGCCCCTTGCTCTATTGTCCACCAGAATGACAGCCCATTCTAGAACAGGATTATCACCTTATGAAGTGGTCTTTGGCCGTCCCGCTAATGTGTGGGGCATCCCTAGACCGAAAAGATTTTCTGAGATTGATTATCCTTTGTTAGTTGATTATTTATATGATCTCACTAAAAGTTTGCGTTCTATTCACCAACAGATACATGAAGCTTTGCCTCCAGTACCAGAGGGGCCCGGGCATACCATACAGCCCGGCGATTTTGTACTTGTGAAACAATTCCAGAGACGGGACTGCTTGGAACCTAGGTGGAAGGGGCCATATCTGGTCCTCATCACGACAAGGACAGCGGTGAGAGTGGATGGCCGGAAGCATTGGATCCACACCTCGCTTTGCCAGCGGGTGCCGCTCCTCCTCCCCTATGATCGATGGGTGCAAGAGGGGATTGGGGACCACAAGACGGAGAAGGTTCCACGTTTTGTTCCTTTCTCCGATGCCCAGCTGAGTTGGGCGCGGACGGAGGAAGAGAGTGAGGCGGCTCTGAACGAGGCAGTGCCCCCAGAAATTAGGGCTGCCCAGGCTTCCTTTCCATCTGATCCACAGGAGCCTGAGCCTCGCTCTCCGACACCCCCTGAATTTCAGATCTTTCTCCGTGATGAGACAGTGCCTGGAGTAGAAAGGTACTATTTGCGCCCTCGACGGAAAGGTAATGCACCAAAAGAGAAGTGAGTGTAGCAGGGATGGACTTCGTCGATAAGATTAGTAAAATGCCACTTGTTTCTGCTCTTTCCTACTAGACTAGGGATCAGAAGATTGGTGCATTGCCTGAGATGCAGGACAGGATAAGTTGAGGGTATTTTCCAAGGAGGAAGAGTGCCCTATCCTGAGGACAGTGAACATTTGCTGATGAGCTGCAATAGTGTGGCTCCACCGTACAGTGCTCAACAGCACCACTGAGGATTGAACAATAGAAGCCTGTCAGGGAGGCTTGTAACGGACCCTGATCTTCTCATCGTTTTTTTTTCCTTTTTATTTTTGTGTCCTTTCCACCGTTGGTTCCATTATATGACGTCTCTTTCTCTGGTGTTTTCATTTGTAGTTCCTTAGTGAACATGTATCTTTTTGGTCATCCCCGTGTAGAAGATGAACAGTTTCTCGTTGCCCTGCGACCGGTGCAGATCAGTTTTGAATGGTTGCTCAGGAAGAAAATGTTTTGGGCTGTAGTTATTTTGTTGTTCTTCCTAGTGGGAGGGGGGCTGTTCTGGTTACTGGAATGTTGTTCTGGAGATACCTCATCATGTGTTTTATATCAGACAGTTCCTTCAGACCGTAGTAAAAGAACAACGCATAGCAATGTTTTCTTAGACACACAGGAAATTCTTCGGAGATAACACAGCTTGTTATCCCAATGATTCTGTTACAAGTTTGTAGACCGCTTATCCATTATCCTTTGTAAATTATACATATGTTCGTCCTCCCCATTTTGTAGAAGTAAAAGGTGAATTCAGCCTGGGATATCGTGGACCTTGTTTATACTATAGAAAGCAGAGGGGAACAGGGTACCCAGGGTGCATGCCCGAAATGTATTGTGGTGATATGTATCTTGGTAAAAGAAATATCACCCTGACAGGTTGGCACTACCAAGATCTAACTGTTACTCAAGAGGCAGGTGTTTATCCAGCGTGTTGCCCCGAGATAAATAGAACTGATGCTTATTTGTATCTCAATTGCTCTGGAGAAGTAGTGTACAAAAATGTAATGCGTTTAGGGAAAAAGGATGATCCCAGTATGAAGTGAATGAATACTAGATATGCTCCATTAGATTATCAAGGTCCGCTCTATGCACATCCAGGTTTCTATTTCTTATCAAATGGTACGTATTCTAATATGTACAATGGTACAGAGGATGTTGCCTTGGGAATGGTTTTACCTCTTGGGGTGCCTTGCAAGTACAGTAAACCAAATATAAGATGGGTAAAAAGAACATTGACCAAGGAATTTTGTGAGGGCGTTACCGATTTGGAAGTCAATAATTATAGTAATGGTATCACTTTTGGTTATATACTTTCCTCTATTATTACATTTGGTGGTACCGCCATGGTCAGGGGTGAACGAGCTAGAGAGTATTTTGGAGGTAAGTTCCAAATTTTATCTAATTCTACAGTGGCAGCTTTACGGGACATCACTACTCAGTTAGAAAGTATGTGTATTTACTCTGAACAAACGAGATATGCAGTTGACTTTATATTAGCCAAGAATGGTGGTGCATGCGCAATAATAGGAAAACAATGTGTGGTCGGTATCACAAACATGGAAAAGAACATCACTCAGCATATTCTAGATATTTTGGAAAATGTTAAAGGAATGGAGAGTGGTAATTGGAGCTGGTCTTTATTTGGTGGTTGGGGTTGGATTCTAGAAAAGGTGATATATTTCATTGTCCTTCTAATTTGTTGCTGTGTTTTGATTCAGTGTCTTCCCTTATGGTGCTCATACTGTACTACTTATCTTACCCCCAAAAGGATCTCAATTCATGATACCAACGCCACTATAATGCTTCAAAAGGAGTTTGATACTATCCTACAGATAGATGAGGGGGTCTTTGGTTCTATCTACTACCTCTCTTGCAGGTTCAATTCCTGATGTCACTCCTACTGCTAATGTTTAGTGTTATTTTTCTCCTTTATGTTGGTTATGCATACATGTATCCTTACCTGACATATTATTGTTTTAATGATTATATGTTCACTATTAGAATTGTAAAGACCCTAACCTGATAGCAAGAATAAAGGTGCACGTATTACCATATAATGCTAAAAGGAGGGTCTGTTAGAATTGAAACGTAAAATTGTCATGTTACTCGTATTTTACCGACTATTAAGTTAGCATTTATATAGCTAATACATTAAATATGCATATTATATGAATACGCAACTAGTAAATGCAGATGTTATGTTTGTTAGGTTGACATCTGTGCCGCCATTTTGAATCTCCAAGACGCCGTTTTCTATTATAATCGAAACTGTTACTTGTTCATTTACGAGAAATGGTCCCTGGTAAGTTTCGTTTCTCCAATGCTGAATCTTGTTCATTAACGCATTCCTTTTCTGCTACATGAAGGCCTTCTCCCACCTGTCTAGTGGGGAGGATAAGCCAGACAACCTAGGGCAGTAGATAGCTTTGCCAGGCTGTGGAATCAAAACTCATGTTCTGTACCCCCATTGTATTACGACAGCTACCAGTGTTTTTCCATAGTAGGCGGGTCTTTGTGGGCTCCGCAACATACTTAATGTAACTTTATGCTTGTTATACTAAGGGGCCGATTCCGATCTCGGCCGGTAGGGCACTGAATCGGATTCGGCTTAACCGGATCCGATTCGGAGCCCTCTTTCCCGACCGATTCGTATGTGCGTGCGGCCGAGCAAGTACAATGCGAGCGCACGCGAAATCGCCGACCGACTCGTTCCCGGGTCCGAACCGCTCCGACCGACTCGCACGGACACGACTCGCACCGCGCAATGGAGATGTTCCCCGGCCGGGCAAGTATGATGCGCGCCTCGAGCAGTCCGACCGACTCACGCCGTCCGGCTCGAAAGAGCAGTCGGAGCCAGACTTTGGGGGTCCGTGTCGGACCCCCCTGTACGCGTAGCCACGCGAGTCGCACACAGGGGGACCCATGGGTCCCCCTACCTGTGCATGTACGCCGCGAGTCGCATCGAGGCATACCCGCTGTAGGGGCGCCCTTGTTCGCCTCGCACCCATTGAGTCAATGGGAGCCCGCGTACGCATTGTACGTCCGGCTCCCATTGACTTCAATGGGAGTCCGACCGACTCGAGTCCGATTGCATGCGTGCGCATCGTACTCGTTCGGTCGGACTGCCAGAGTCCGATTCGGTCGGAAATCTCTCCGGGTCCGGCTCGGTCAGAGTGATTTCCGGCCTGAATCGGAATCGGCCCCTAAGTCCCTCGTCAGCCATCATAGGAGGCTGGTTGGATTGGACTCCACTGCAGTGTACCTTGTGAATAAACTAGTTTGGTTGTATTCTCTACTGCGTCATCGACTCTTCATTGCATGGAAGGCTAGAGGAGGTCGAGAGTGACCCGGGTGACCCTAGTTGGGCCACTTCCTTCAAAAGGCCACCAACTCTATTCTTAGTCTCCCACGGCCCAAGAGAACAGGGGCCATTTAAATTTTTTTTAAATCCCAGTGTATACCAACAGCCACCTATGTTGCAGAGGTTTGGGGTATTGCCAAGTGCTATAGTATTCAACAAGAAGAAAATAGATTTTTAGGAAACTACTAGACGCACCAATTTCCACTGCTCAGTATGTTTGCCATAAAGAACTTAATCTGAATTATATAGAGGATTTTATAAGGGCCCGTCCTGCTTTATTCTGGCTCGCCATATGGAAAAATCAGGCTGCATCCCTAACAAGAGAGATCATAGGCGACTGCATTAATTGCGAGAAAGGGCAGAACATCCCGTGGCTGTCCGGGGTGTATCAGAGCCTATGCAGTGTTAACTTAGGCGGGCTCTTTTTAAATCCAGGGACAGCTGAGACTGTACATAAAAATGCTCTCAGGAATACACTCTATACACTTTATGGCACGGAAAGGATAGCGAGGGAATCTAAGAAATCGTCTGTGTTGGACTTGGCCCTTTTTGCAGGGTCATCCCTAAACTGTTTGCCTTCCTCCTATATTTTTTCTGACCTGTTGTTGGCTGTTTTATGACTCTGGGCACTTCACCACTGCTGATCAGTGCTAAAGTGCATATGCTCTCCCTATTGCAAATTGTGTTATGTATTAGTGACTCCATGATTGGATGATTGGTTTATTTGTCAGACCCTAGTACAGTGCACTGCGTGTGCCCAGGGCTGGTAAATCCAATGCTGCTGGTGGGCTTGCAGCACTGGTTGTGCCACCCACAGAAGCAGCTTGTAAAGTGTGTCTCAGGCCTGCCATTGCAGAGCCTGTGTGCAGCCTAGGGCTGCCATGTCGACTTGGTGAGTGCACCCACTTACCAGTCCCTAAACCTTCCCTTTACTGCATGTTGGTCACCCCTAAAGTAGGCCCTAGGGCAGGGTGCATTGTAAGTATAAGGTAGGACATGCCCTGGTGTGTGTGGCATGTCCTAATAGTGAATTACAGCCATTTTCGTTTTTCACTATTGCAAGGCTACCTGTTCCCCATAGGCCAGAATGGGCAGTTTTGATTATTACACCTTATAATCCTAACTGACCCAGGGAACATGGTAGAGAAACGAATTTAGTATGCCTGAACTCAGAATGATAAAATACATCTTTTAGTGAAGTTGATTTTAACATTCTGTGTTTGAAAATACCACTTTTAGAAAGTAGGTATTTTCTTGCCTAACCTTCCAAGCCTGCCTCTGCCAGGTTGTGTATTCCTTGTCTGGAGTTTGAGTGACAGGGGCTGGGGGTGGCTCCAGGAGACAGGGTGAGTCAGCACAGGGCTGAATAGAGAGATCTGCATCCAGAGTGGAGGGAGGAGTTGCACCTGGGTCTGAATAGGGCTGTGCCTGCCTTCCACAATGCTGGCTCCCCTCCTGCCGGGCGGCTGAGCACTCTGCCCCACATTCTGAAAGGAAAGAAGGAGTCCTGTAAACAAAGTGCTCCAGGACTGACCAGAACTGGTTTTGGACTAGGCAAAGGCCTCTCTGCCTTCAGAGAACAAAGAGAAAAAGTGTATAAAAAGGGGACCCAGACCCCTAGGAAATTAGATCACTTTTGGGAAACAAGAAGAAACCTTTGCTGAGGAGCGGAACCAAGAAGAAACTGAGGAGAAGACTATCCCTAAGCTAGAGGGATCTGCCTGCAGCGGTTGCCTGACTGCCAAAGAAAGGAGAAGGGAACTTTGTGTGTACTTTCATCAACTTGTGAAGGATCTCCAAGGGCTTGATTTCAGAGCTTGCCTCCTGCTGAAGTCTCAGGGACAACAGACTTCACCCACCAGCTCTCCTGTATTCCCTTGCGGGGAATTTGGACCTTCTGACACACTTGCGTGTCGCTGGGAGCTGGAAGCGCGACTCACGAACAAGAAGCGTGTCGCTGAACTGCCGCTGCCGCTTCACAACACGAAGCGCCTCGCATCGCCGGAGAAGAGGGTTGACGTCGCAGCAGACGCCGCCGCATCACCGGGAAGCGTGTCGCAGAAGAATCGTTGAGTCATCGCAGGGCCACCGAAGCGCGGCTCATCGCCGGAGAAGAGGATCGACGTTGCATCAGATGCCGCCGCATCTCCGGGAAGCGTCTCGCAGGGCCTGTCGCGGCTCACCGCCGGAGAAGAGGATCGATGTCGCAGCAGAAGCCGCTGCATCACCGGGAAGAGTGTCGCAGGGCCTGTCGAGGCTCGCATCGTTGTGGAAGCAACTCGCATCACCAGGGGAGAGGATCGACGTCGCAGCAGACGCCGCCGCATCACTGGGAAGCGTGTCGCAGGGCCGGTCGCGGCTCGCATCGTGGGAAGCATCCCGCATCGCCGGAGAAGAGGATCGACGTCGCAGCAGACGCCGCCGCATCACCAGTAAGCGGGTCGCATCAAGAAGAAAGCGCCATCTTTGTTTCTTTGCACCAGATCTTCAACGCATCACCGTCCTTGCGTGTAAGGGACTACCGCATCACCTTCCCTGCAACACTTTCGTTGCCTTGCGTTACGCATCTTAAGGTACATTGAACTCAGAGTGTCGCACTTACCATCTTAAGAGAAATGAGCTAATTCTACCGTCTTTAAAGTACAGTATTGTGGATTATTTTGGTTGTTTATGGTCTTGTGGTAAATCTATATAAAAGATACTTATTTTTATAATACAACCTACGTGGTGTCCATTTGTAGTGTTGTCACTGGATTACTGTATCTGTTCACAAATGCTTTACACACTGCCTCTAAACTAAGCCTGTCTGCTCGTGCCAAGCTACCAAGGGGGTGAGCAGGGGTTATTTCAGGAGTGTACCCCCTTACCCTGACTAGAAGCAAGGGTCCCTATTTTGACAAAGGTACCTACCTCTGCCAACTAGAGACCCCAGTTCTAACAGTCTGACTATTGAGCATATTGTGTACCCATTGGATAGTTACCTCATCTTGCCCATGAGTCACTGGGAGAGGGGTCTCCTCTTTCGCTTAAGGGCAGGCACTGTTACATTTTTGCTCTGTTTTCCCCTGGGTTATAATGCAAATCTTGACTCCCTTCCCTGCCCGTGTGATGGACAAAGCAATCAAACCATTTTACATTTTTTATTCTTCTGTAAGTTTTACATAAAATACGCCAAATGGCTTTTAATCCCATTTTTTAAAGGAAATATGCCCATCAGTCTGGCAGATGCTTACAGGAGGATACTTACAATGGCAGATGAAGAGCTAGTTTTTCGCGTCAGCACTTTTTGAGAACTGCCGTGCGGGCCCGCAATATGATGTGTAACCCGTGAAAAGTTTTTTCCCTTTTTATGCATGAGTTTTTATTTAAAATATGTGTCTCAACTATTGTGTATTTATGACCAATGTTAATGAATTGTACTATGATTATGTCCTTGTCTTTTTAAATTATAGTGTCTGATGTGCTTTTATGGATATGGTTTTATCCAAATAAAGTATTTTGAATTTGAATTTGAATTTAAAGCGCATGTACGTAAAGCAGAAAGACAGTGAGGTTTGTGAACTTACATTGGTGAATGCACAAATCCCACATTGCATATTCATCGTGAACTGCACTACTGCTGCTTGAAGACGAGGCCAGTGGAGGCACCTCGGGGTGAGGCAGACTAGGCTGTGAAAGTGGCTGACACTGACCACCTCAAGAGTCCTGTGGCCTCAGTGCCACAGCCACTGTTGCTCTAGGGTGCACTGTCTCATAGGCCTGTCAGCGACGCTGGATGAGACTTTCAATATGGATTGTTGTGGACAGGCCTACAGTTGTACCCCCCACTCTGGTCACTGTTAGGGTCTGGTTGCTGGTGCTAAGAGAGACAAGACTTCTGAGGCCCAGCTCGCCCTGTTCCAGGAGCTGAATGCATTTCTCAGGGGAAGGGTCTGGTGGACTGGCCTTGAGGGATGGACAGCTCTAGAGTCCAGCTACTGCTGCTAAGCGAGGCGCTGGCTACTGGATCCAAGATAGGCCTGTCTCTGGAGCTGAAGACGGCCACCAGCACAGGGACCTGGTGGACAGCCTTCACCTGGGGTCCTATCGTTCTAAAGGAGTTCTATATCTGCAAGGCCTAGGTAAGCCTGCCCATGGAGGAAAAGGAAGGCTATAGAAGGAGTTCTGGTTTACTAGCCATCACAGTTGGACCGGTTTGGACACCAGGGTCATCACCCTGCTGCTACAGGAGTCATAGGGGTCTGAGGTCTATGTAGGCCTCTCCATGGAGGGTTAAAGGGGGGCTCCAGAAGGGGCTCTGCTGCATGGGTCACAGAACAGGACACCGAGGCTGCTGTAGAGGGCGCTGGTCACTGAACACAAGGCAGACCAGTTTGTGCAAGAGACTCCACAATGCACAAATGACCTGTTCAGACATTCGAGAGAAAAGGTGCTGCCTTGGGACCCCATACCAGCAAGAAGAGTGTAGAACAGAACAGAGGAAGAATTACCTGTCTCTGTTTGAGGGTTTGTTCCTAGCACCTCCAGATTCATATGCAGCCCAGTCTCAACACCAATTGCTCAAAGCTTTGCCAGCCAGTGATTCCGACTTGACGTGCTGGTTGCACTTAACGCCACCAGCCAGCCAATTTTCAGCCACTGCAAACATTTGGTTTCTCCCTAGAGTGGCTCCCCCTGCACAATTGGGAGAGCTGGGACTCCAATGTCTTCACTCATGGCTACGCCTCTGCCGGAAAACAATCTATTATGAAGGATATTGCATAACATCAATCTTGAGATTCAATTTTCCTAAGAAAGACACCACACCATAATTTAGCTTTGGCATATGCTTTCCTAAGATAACATGTAAAATTGAAGTTAATTATGGACCTATTATTATTCTTAATAAGGTGCACAAAAACAGCATCCAAGGTGATTGTATGGCATTACCATGCATGCCTTTAAATGGGAAACTGCCTTTACATCGTGGCTCGAACCACGCTGTGCCTGAAAAACGCAGTCCGAACCACGAATGCATCTTTACAACATATTTCTTTTCCACCCAAGTCGTTACAACAACTTGCCTTAAGAAAAGTGTTGTTGGACTGATGTTGGACTTAGTTGGAATAGCAAATTATACTAAAAAACTCTAGAAGAAGGGTTTTTAGTAATCAGGGAAAGATCCTAGGCGCTCTGCCCTATATACGCACAAATTCCAAACCTGAAGTATAATCTGTATGGTGCAGCTAGGAGAGGGGATGAACCCTGTAACCCCCCAATTGTGTGTGGGTAAAAAACCCCCACTAAACAAGCAAAACGGAAACCTAGGCACACATAAATATTAAGTTACCACAGTATGTAAAAGTAAGTGCTACAGTACAAAATACATAAAATGAAAAGAAAATCTCTTCCAAGATGTCGGTTAATGTTCAGCCTTTTAATTATTTCTTTAGTTTCAGTGATAGGTGGAAAAACCAGC
The DNA here is from genome assembly GCA_963921515.1 of Calotriton arnoldi. NCBI lineage: Eukaryota > Metazoa > Chordata > Amphibia > Caudata > Salamandridae > Calotriton > Calotriton arnoldi. Next base: position 456,172 of record CAWUFW010012332.1, on the reverse strand, counting down.
CGACACGTGTTTCGTCGCGTGTGGAAATTACTTCCGTGACTTCCTCAGGGCTGAATACAGATGAAAAGTATTCGAATGGTCGCTCAGCCGGTGATAATTCCAACCCGGCTGGGCAAACAACCAGTCAGGGATAAGTCTGTTCGTACTGGAACGTATCAAAACTGCGGTAATGTCGAGTATCCCGCATATAAAAGGTAATTTGTGACAGCGTTTCTTAAACGATTGAGGATCGTCACATCAGGTCGCGGTAGACCAACTGCGTATCCAGATGCCGTGAGGGGGTTGGAAAAAACTGGAACAAGTACTTCCATCGTTATAGTGGATCTCAAGGCGGGTGCGCCCGGGGAGCCCCTCTGGCGGATCACTGTGTTCCAAGTTGTGGACCATTATACTAATCCAAAATCCAGCACTTTCCCTAAGGCAAGTCGTTGTAAGGACTTGCGTGGTAAAGGAATGTGTTGTAAAGATGCATTTGTGGTTCGGACCGCGTTGTTAAGGCAAGCGTGGTAAATGCCTGCGTGGTTCTGACATATAACCCTTTAAACTCAAGCATTCACCACACTGTTTTTACCAAGCACACCTTTACCACGAAATTATAATTAAAAATACATTTACCATGCAAACCATTACCATGCATGACTTTACTACTCATACATTTCCACACAATTTTTAAATATATAAATAAAATGTCAAAACATAGTGAACATATGGTTAAGCAAAAATTTACAATATTGCTTTAGATTTAAGCATATATTAACAATAAAATTTTATAGGTTTTCATTTTCTAAAAAGTGCCTCCACCAAGATGACAGATGGCACATACATAGAAGGTCACATCTAGTTGATGGAAAAACGCCTAACACTAAAATGAATGGTTCAGTGATGTTTTGGATCTACAAAAAAACCGAAACTGAAGCATAATTTATTTAAGAATGCAGCTGTACCTCACAATGCCTATAAAATCAGCCATCCACCATTTTGTGAAGAGTGGTTCACTGCTCTCTGAAGTGACCAGACATGCTGGCAAGTACAGGAGTGTCTCAGAGAGATCACTTAACATACACTGTCACCTCCTTCACAAGTAAGTACTGCTACCAATAGTATAATAAATAAGCCATATAACAAAAGAATATTTTCTTAAAATTATGTTCTTTGAAGTAATTTAGATATAATTCGCAGATTGGTTTAAAAAAAAAAGGAAAGGAAAGTAAAGAAAATCAAAGCAGCACTGTAGTACATTTGGAAAACATCAAAGCAATAGTAATTGCAGTAAGTATTCTGTATATAAAAAAATATTTAATTAATGTCAAATCAATAAAAAGCAGGTGCTTAAAATACTAAGTAAAATGCTTGGTGTATGTCTGTAATAATTTGATATTAATATAAATGTGATTATTAATACGATAACATTTTAATTGGTCAAACACTGATTGGGTGACATATATACTAATGTAACATGGGTCAGGTCTGACTTCAGGGAAGGTGCTGGACAGCTGGAGGTGGGAAATTTACCATTCTAACTCCAGTCAGGACTGACCTCAGGAAAGGTGCTGGGCCGTGGAAAGGGGACAGATTTACTGTTCTAACTCCAGTCTGGGCAGACGTCAGGGAATGTGCTGGACAGTGGGAAGGGGGCAGATTTACTATTCTAATTCCAGTCAGGGCTGACCTTAGGGAATGTTGCTGGACAGTGGGAAGGGGCAGATTTACTATTCTAATTCCAATCAGTGCAGACCGCAAGGAATGTGCTGGACAGTGGGAAGGGGGCAGATTTACTATTATAACTCCAGTCAGGGCTGACCTCAGGGAAGTGCTGGACAGTGGGAGCGGGTCAGATTTATTATTCTAACTCCAGACAGGGAAGACCTCACGAAAGGTGCTAATCAGTGGGGGGGGGGGGCAGCTTTACTATACTAACTCCACTCAGGGCAGACCTCATGAAATGTGCTCGACAGTATCAAGAGATCACGATTAACTGTTCTAACTCCTGCTGGTTCCAAAAATGTAGAAATTATGTACAGCAAGCCGAATATACATTTCAAAAGAAACATATGTGTTGCAAATATCCCCAAAATTATTTATTGCTTTTTTTAACAGCTTTTCTGATAAAGGAGAATGCAAGAGAAGCACTTTTAAAATGTGGAGGGTATTCTTACTGCAAAGAGAGAGCAACTTGTCCAGGAAACTCAAAGGTGTATAGATTACTTTACAGCCTGTTGCAAAGGCAGAGAGATTACTCTTGGAGCACCTGTTCTAGGGATCAAAGAGCGCAACCATTCTGCCTATGCAATGGAAGATAAGGTTAGTGAAAATGTGCAAGACATAAAATAACTTGGTGCCACCTCCAGTGAACCTTGTGACTCAGTTCTAAGGGAGGTTGCTCAGAATATTCCCTAGCACATTGCCAGTAGCACGCCTGCTATCTGTAATTTAAGAAGAATGATTCAGAGACAAAAACAGGCAAGTAATCCTCATCTTGGTACCCCACATACTTTTTCATGCATTAACGGTGCCCAAGAGTTAACACAATCGTTTACTGATGAACAATTTCTTATGTATGATAACCACAGTCCAGAAAAACCTATACTCATTTTCTCTACCCCTCATAATGCTGTTACCCTTGTGAACTATGATAGTTGGGCAATTAATGGAACTTTCAAATGTACTCCACATCCTTTTGCCCAAATATACACCATACATGAATCTGTCTCTAATACAACTGTAACACTAATTTATGCATTACTGCCTGACAAATAGTCTACTACATATACTGCGTTTTTCTCTGTTGTAAAAACAAAACCCTTAGGAAAAATTGGTGGGTGGGGAGCAAATACCCACAGCAATGTAGAATCAATAGGGGAGGTGGCAAATACCTACAGCAATGTAGAGTCATTGTAGGTTGGGCAAATACCCACAGCACTGGAGAGTCAAAATGGGAGGTGGCAAATACCTACAGCAATGTAGAGTCAATAGGGGGGGGTGGCAAATACCCACAGCAATGTAGAGTCAATAGGGGGTGGTGGCAAATACCTACAGCAATGTAGAGTCAATAGGGGGGTGGCAAATACCTGCCGCAATGGAGAGTCAATGTGGGTTTGGTCAAATACCTTCAGCAATGGAGAGTCAATGTGGGTTGAGCAAATACCTACAGCAATGTAGAGTCAATAGGGGGTGGCAAATACCCACAGCAATGTAGAGTCAATAGGGGGTGGCAAATACCCACAGCAATGTAGAGTCAATAGGGGTGGTGGCAAATACCTACAGCAATGTAGAGTCAATAGGGGGATGGGGGTGGCAAATACCTACAGCAATGGAGAGTCAATGTGGGTTGGGCAAATACCCACAGCAATGTAGAGTCAATAGGGGGGTGGCAAATACCTACAGCAATGTAGAGTCAATAGGGGGGTGGCAAATACCCAGAGCAATGTAGAAGCAAATCTATGGTTTTGTGGGCAAATACTCCCATTTGTGTTGATGCATATCTAGGGTTAGGGGGCAGATACCCCCTATTTGTGTAGATACATATCTGGGGTTGGGGAAATACCCCCATTTGTGTAGATGCATATCTGGGGTTAGGGGGAAATACCCCCATTTGTGTAGATGCACATCTGAGGTTGGGGGAATACCCCCATTTGTGTAGATGCATATCTGGGGTTGTTGGGGCAATTACCCCTAGCAATGTGTACATGAACAATGTAACTTCTGATTACACAAAGTCAATAAATTCCTACAGGTGGAGTACATGCTGCCGGAATGTCTACATAAACAATCACAAGGCTCTTTTTCAATGAAATGCATTCCCATACTGTTGCAGCAAAAGTAACTGGCAACGTTGAGGAATGGTTACAGTGGAGATGCAAGTGCTCCTGGGACCGTTAATAAACAAACAAAGACTCATCATCTACTAAATGGTCTCTTACAAACCTGCGAAATACTGGGGGCTGCTATGCAAACAAGAAAGACCAGCCACCTACCACAGCTCAAGGACTGTATGTGTGTGTGGGAAAGCTGTCTTAGCCTGGGATGACACACACGACAGGGGACTGAAGCCCATAGACCCCTATGGGTGTTGAGATCCAATCAGAAAGTGTTCAGCATACCTTTGTATTCGCCATGATGGCAATTGCGCATTGGTCGATGAGCAGGTGCACCAGGGTCACCTGTGGGCCACGGTTTGGGTGGCCTTCGTACACCACACCAATGGACTTACTCACTTACACAGTCCCTCACCAGACCACTGCAACATTGTGCCAGGATTCCCAAGGCTCACCAGCTGTTCTGTAAATAGAGGCTGGGGACAGGCTTTGGAGCATAGCCACCATGGTGCACTGCCTTACATGCCTTGACAGAGCTAGTGTCATCTCCACCACACAAGCATAAGTTTCAGGTCATGGCAGGTGCAGGGAGGTTGTGTTGTATGTAGGTGCCTTGCAGGGAGGCAAGTCACAACTGGACAGTCTGATCTACATCCCACCCCCTTGATAAGCAGCAGTGTGCATTTTACAACAAAACTATTGACAGGTAAAAGCACAGAGGCCAGGTCCAAGAGATGATCACAGATTGTGTGCCAATAACTTTCTGAGGTCCTGAGCATCATTGCGATCACAAATCCAAACATGGGTCAAAAGCATGTCATGAAAGTCATCATCAGGTAGGTTCAGTATGCATGCTAAATACTGGGGGAATCTCACATTTGACGCTGGACCAGGAATTGCAATAACCACACAAATGTGTGTATCACAAAGTGAATGCATGAGTCCACCACAAAACACACAGAAACATTGCAGGACAATAGAACTCCAATGTACTCATAAATGTATGATATTGTGATGCATCTGTGTACAGTAGAGCACAGAGGATATAGGCTCAGATAACACACATGTCCACAGACACAGCCACTCAGTACTGATTTCAATGTCACCAACTATAACAACACAGAAATGGTTGTGTCACACTCATCAGGGAAATATCTGTAGTCAAAATACATATTGGTTTTGAAAGAAGCATGGGCCAACACCAATGTAGGATACAGTCCCCATGTGTGGACTGGTGCCGCTGCACACAATTCACAACCTGTATGTGTCTACCATCATCTTTGGAGATTGTCAATCGCAGCTAATCTGCATCTAGCCCCTCAAGCTGTATTGCGTGCTGGAAATCAATACTCACATTTTTAATGTGCAGATTGTGTCCTGCATAGTAGTAGGAGTATGCATGAGTCTCACAAACGTAGGATCCACAAACAGTGTTGGTGTGTCTAGTGCACAGCTCATTGTGTAAAATAAGCTGACAGCACGGGTGAGGATGCTGGGGGGGGGGGTTGCTCAATCTGTGGCTCAAAAACACAATTGACACAGTCATCCTGAAGCCAGGGTATATGGGTGCATCTTGTGAGGATGAAAGACATGTGCAGAGTTAAGTCCGCCTTGTCCACATTTAGCACTGATACAATGTCAAAAATCTATGAAAACATCAAGTAGACTTTGAACAAACACATATTACCTTCAGGCCCTAAGGCACTATTTAATGGGCACAATGGGAGACCTCATGGACACACACAAGGGCAACACTTGAAAAACCAGATCTGAGGTAACAAAAGCTTTGAGAATGCAAACACTCATGGAACTGGGTGTACTGTTCCAGTGTCAAATGTGTGTTTGTACACAGTGCACTGTGTTTGCCTCAGCACAACCAGAGACATCATCACAATGACTCCATCTCCCTTGGTGTCACCATACCTCAGACATTCAAAGTTAGAATGCCAGCAATAACAATGTGTGTGTAGTGTACTGGCAAGTGTGGGCATGCGTACCAGGGGTAGTCTTACCCCAGGTGGAACAACAACACACATCCATTACTTGAACATTGATGGGGCTGTACCCCTCAAAGGAATGGACTGCAATCCAATCTTCCAGAATTATGGCATAGCAAATGTAGGAATCACCATATCCATCCCAGGGCAATTTCCAAGGCCAAGAAGGACCAATTGATGAGTGCAACTAACTACAAAGGCTGAAATGCCACATATGCCAACACACAACTCAGGCAAGGCTAAGTGGATTCAACTTTTCCAGTGATGCCAATAGGTCTTGCACATGACAGTGTACTCAAAGTGGCCATTCACACAATCAGTTCAGAAAATACACTGGCAGACAGCAAGCTGCAGACAACACATTCCACAACTTCATATTTACTTTGGCAAATGTATTTGACTACGAGCATACACAAAATCTACACATATGTACATATCAACATTACATCATGGCCTGCATGAACTCTACTCGTGCAGGTATGACCCCTCTCAAATCAACCCCAAAGTACATGCTCAAGTTTCAAAACGACCAAACACACAAGCATGTCATAAGCCACCTCTGCTGCAGCTAGATGGAAAACATGTCTGACCCGCAAGCTACAGCCTTGTACTCAAACTGTTCTAACACAATTCTCACAATCTCAACCTGCCCCAGCCCTTCTCACATACACACCTACATGCACATCACCACCCCTCATCACTATGTACATGACATGCACACAATGTACTGTACTCATCCCCTCCTCATCAGATATCAAATGTAACATGTAAAAAGGGCCACGCTCCTCACCAGTTGCACCCTCTGTAATGTCTTGGACTGCACTCATATCACAACGTGCAGCATCACTGCCCACTCTGACATGCGCACTTTACACATCAACACATCTCACAACAAGATACGTGCATTGCTCAATGGATGTGTCCTCGGTCAGTCCCCGATCACCATACACACACCCCACTCTGAATAAGTTCTACAGATTGTCATCCCGGGCGTAGTTTGCGTAGTAGCACTTCACGTAGCTACGTGAAGTACAGCTTCAACTACACGTAGCTATGCAAATTGCGTAGTGCGTAGCTGTGTGCTTGACTGCACTGTACAATAATTACCAAAAGCAAACTTGTACAGTGCAAGTTAAGATAAAATAAATATCTCTGTCTTTATATGCTAAAAATGCATATAGTCATTTCACTAAAGTGAAAACGAAAAGTTAACAAGCAGTGAGAGAGGTGATGATTTTGGTATCCTCACTAACTTAGGGAGAGAACCAACAACCAAGCAGATGTCTTGAAAACAAAAAGCACATCTTATTGAACGATTCCTCCTAGGACCACCCCAAGCACAGTTATGGGCAAAAATACAATCCCAACCAAAGGCCCTGCAAAGCATTATGGGACGAGATTAGCAGTGGGCAGTGAATATTATAGTGTCCAATATCAAAATAATTCTACAAAGAGCTGCAGTTCAACTAGTCGTCACTGGGTGTCGTCCCTCAAGAGTGAAATGCAAAAGTATTGAAAACCTTTCATGAAGCTTTTGCATTTGACTCGTGAGGGACGACACCCAGTGACGACTAGTTGAACTGCAACTCTTGTAGAATTATTTTGATATTGAACACTATAATATTCACTGCCCACTGCTAATCTCGTCCCATAATGCTTTGCAGGGCCTTTGGTGGGATTGTATTTTGCCCATAACTGTGCTTGGGGTGGTCCTAGGAGGAAGGACCACCATTGAATCGTTCACATGATATGCTTTTTGTGTTCAAGGCATCTGCTTGGTCCTCCCCTAGGTTAGGGGGACTCCAAAATCATCACCTCTCTCATTGCTTGATATGTCAAAATTCATTTTTGTGAATTGGTTATATGCTTTTTAGCATAAAAAATTGCTTTATCAAAGCATTTGAAGGAGTTTGTTATTATTATTAAGCCTGGGCGTAGTGCTAGCTGTGTGCTTGACTCACTGCACTGTACAATAATTACCAAAAGCAAACTTGTACAGTGCAAGTTAAGATAAAATAAATATCTCTGTCTTTATATGCTAAAATTGCATATAGTCATTTCACTAAAGTGAAAACAAAAAGCAGTGAGAGAGGTGATGATTTTGGTATCCTCGCTAACTTAGGGAGAGAACCAAGCAGATGTCTTGAAAACAAAAAGCACATCTTATTGAATGATTAGGTGGTGGTCCCATCCTCTTAGGACCACCCCAAGCACAGTTATGGGCAAAAATACAATCCCAACCAAAGGCCCTGCAAAGCATTATGGGACGAGATTAGCAGTGGGCAGTGAATATTATAGTGTCCAATATCAAAATAATTCTACAAAGAGCTGCAGTTCAACTAGTCGTCACTGGGTGTCGTCCCTCACGAGTCAAATGCAAAAGCTTCATGAAAGGTTTTCAATACTTTTGCATTTCACTCTTGAGGGACGACACCCAGTGACGACTAGTTGAACTGCAGCTCTTGTAGAATTATTTTGATATTGACACTATAATATTCACTGCCCACTGCTAATCTCGTCCCATAATGCTTGCAGGACCTTGGTTGGGATTTATTTTGCCCATAACTGTGCTTGAGGTGGTCCTAGGAAGAAGGGACCACCATTGAATCGTTCACATGATATGCTTTTTGTGTTCAAGGCATCTGCTTGGTCCTCCCCTAGGTTAGGGGGACTCCAAAATCATCACCTCTCTCATTGCTTGATATTTTATTGTCAACATTCATTTTTGTGAATTGGTTATATGCTTTTTAGCATAAAAAATTGCTTTATCAAAGCATTTGAAGGAGTTTATTATACTCCTGCTACGCTACGTTTATTAGTACAGTTATTCACTCTGCTACGTGCAATTTGCGTAGTGCGTAGTAGCACAAACTTTGCATGCTTCGTGAGCGTAGCAAAGTATTATGCCCAGGGTTATTTCTGACACACATGCAAACACAACATAAATCAACTATACAACACTACACATCTCACCGTTCTGCACAACAAAGTACACAACTGGCATATACCCTTCACATAAACGTATCCACTTTGTCAAAAATGACAAGTTGAACCTTGTCTCACAGTGGCCCTGTTACATCCACATATGACTTTCATGCTCAATACCACCATTGATGTATGCACCTCAACAACTATCCTTACTCATTACAAATGCATGGTTACACTCATCCCTGACTGTAGAGGCAAAGACTACAGCTCACCGCCTGCTCAAATGCAACCTTCGCTAAGTGCTTTAACACCTATTGCATCTACCTATTCATCCTATGACTTGCACAGGACTAAACCAGTTGCATAGCCTGAATCACATTATTCTATCTGTAAACACTCACATAGGGTGAATATGGAAACCTCATGTCTCCTACACAAGATCTGCCTAAGCACTCAAATCATACCTCACTGAAATTGCCATGCCACCATGACGTATGGATCTCCACTCAAACCAAATTTTGCAGTACTACTCACTCTCACCTTTACCCTTGTTGAAGGTAGCTCAGCATGTGCAACATGAACCCTTGGCTATACATCTGCACCCAGGACACATATTCACATTAAGACATCATCCCATGTATGCCAAATAAGAGCATGGTGGAGACTCCAGATCTTGGAGCATCTGCACAGTAGGCAGACACACATCCTTTCTGTACATTCACTGTCTACTTGCCTTACCGCATGTATCACCTGGCAATTCCACAGACTTCACAGCACTCATAGCTCAGCCTGGTGTGATATGGAACAGCATCAAGATAATCTGTAATTAAAACCCTTGTCAGTGAGCCACAAAATTCAAATAACACACTATTCATATGCTCAACTACGACAGGTGTGTGGTTGCAAAATGAAATCCAAGCTGGGACAATCCATAAACACCATACTAGTAATATCACAAAACAAAAGAAGGATGGCATGCCCAACTTGTGAGTGAGTAATCAATAGACTATTAAAACAACATACACCTTGCCTAACAAACATTCATGCTGTAATTGGAGTCCTGTCGAGGCAGAGGGTCGGAAGACTGTGAGAATAGTGCTCACCTTACAATCACCATGGGCTCAGGTAATGCACCAGATGTGTGCACAGCCATGAAGGATTTTTGCCCACAGTGACATGACACCTGATGCAGGGTTGACCATGCCACTATTCTAGAAGATATGAACAAGACACAGACATTGATACACCACTTTAAAGTCACATACAAGTATTGTGAAATCAATTTGTGTACATGGGTGTGTACAAAGTCACTGCCATGCAGTCAACATCCATATGTATCCAGGTGAATGGATGAGACAGGTACCTTTCTGAACATCACAAACATAAGCAGCATACTTCACATAAACTGTCGCACTTTGAGACACTTGCACAATGTTGACAAATGTAAGCATGACCTATGTGTAAGTGTGTTTTAAAAATGAAAAGGTTTGTGACTTCATGTCACACTCATACACAAAACCAATGTTGACATTGACAATTAGCCAAAGTAGCCATAACAATCTAGAATACATACTGACCAAGTACTCGTAACCCATGGACCATATGCTAAACACATCATACCAACATCATTGGATACTTACACACATATTACACATGAGTAACAGTTATCCAGAAATCCATTTTGAGGACTCAGAAATATGAAGAAATAAATAGTAAATGCTTTATTCAGCCAAACAATAACTGTAACGGTGATGCAAAAAAGGCCAATAGCCAGTCCAGTATGAGTCAATGGCTTTGAGGGCCACAAATGTCTTGGCCTTCACTGCTTGCCTGCACTTCTCCAACAAAGGGACACCTCCCCTTGGAGGGGCATCTAGGGGGCATGCCAGGCACCAAAGGGGACAAACTAATGGGGACTGGGTTGGGTTTTGGGAGGGATGGGATCAGGAGGGGTGTCAGGGTCCACTGCATTAGTAGATTCTGAGGGCGTGGGGTGGGACTCCACTGCAGGGGTTGGCTCTAATTGTGAGGGGGCAGCTGTAGTGGGATGGGCTGCTGGAGCTGGGGACGAGGTGACCTGAACTAATTTTGGTAGCTTACATTTTTTGAGGGGTGTGTCGGAAATGGGGATGGGAGAGGTCTTTTTTGTGGTGGGTTTTCTGGAGATAGAGGTACTGGGCATGTCTGGGGAGCTATGGGTTGTAGGAGTGGATGTTTTAGTGTTGGACCAGGGGGATTTTCGGATGGGACTTTTTGTTTTCTGTTGTTTCGGGGGGGGCAAGATGCAGATGCAAGGTCAGGTGGAAGGAACTTTCTATTCTTAGAGGGGGTGTATGTTTGGGGAAGGAAGAAACAATGGGAACAAGGGTGTGTGGTGCCTGGGCTGAGGGGGGAACAGGAGAGGTAAGGGTAGGGGTTGTGGAGGCAGAGGTATGCGGAGTGTATCTGGATGCATGTGTGTCGTGTGATGTCACATCCCTGGTGGAGAGCATGATGTCTGTGCCATGAGTGTGTGTGGTTTGCAACTTCTGCCTGTGTGTTTGTGTGCTACATGTGGATGTTGAGGTGTGTGCATGTGTGTGTTTGCATGTGCTTGGGTCAGGGAGGGTAGTTGGAACAGTGGATGAAGAAGAGGTAGGAGGGGGGGGTACTGCTGGAGAAGGGACAGTGCTTCCATCAGTGTAGAGGCCATAGCTTGATTTGATCTCTGTAGGGCAGACATGTTAGAGTGAATGCTCTCCATGTACAATGACATATCTGTCAAAAGAGTGGTGTGTGCATGGAGGACACTCAGCATGGATGTCTGCCCCACAGAAATCTGCCTCAGGAGGTCGTTGGTCTCCACACTGAGGGCAGGAGGGGAGACAGGTGCAGGGGGTGAGGTGCCTGGCGCAAAGGAGAGTTTACCCTTGCCACAGAAGCGGCTACGAACACTGGTACTGGAAGCAGCTGGGAGGGTGGAGATGGTAGTGGTGGTGGACTCTGAGGTTGTTGATGTAGTCACTGTGTCCCCCACCACCACATGGGAGTCGTCACCTGGAGCTGTAATCTGATTCAGACCCTGCAGATGGCATTGCAGATCCGCTCCCAATGAGGCTCCCCTCACCCTCTCTGTCACTGGGTCCCCCCTCCGACTACTCTTCATTGGACCCAGAATGACGTTCTGCTCCCACCACATCCATGGCACTGTCTCCTCCAGTGTCTGCAGATGATGCTGTGACCAAGAATAGAAAGGAATTTCATGAGTCATCCATATGTACTTGACACATAGTTAACATCACAGATGTTCACAGATCAAAAAAGACACAACATTGAGTTGTGCTATTAGCTCATGCTACCTTAACATACATGGCACTTGTTAGTCTGCCAGTTAACCATTGCTCAGTCACACATGATGTGATTAGCAACATTAGGTGCATCAACATCAAAGTACATAACCACAAGGTTGACTAATGGAGTTTGTAGCAGGGGATGTTTTGTCTTGTGCTCATGAAGGTCTTCTGTCCTGACATTTCTGTCAACTCTCCTGCAAGTGAGTATAGCCATCATAATTGGAATAGGAATCTCAGATTTGCATTGAGACATGGTATACATTCTGCTATCCGTAGTCATCAAATGTGGAACCATTGGCTCATATGTCACTGAAATGTCAAACATGCACAATGCATAGTCATTGCATGAGTCATGTTACACAGTTCACAGTGATTGACAACATGTGTCCATTAGCTTTGCTTCTCTACTGTCAGTTCACACATTTGAATGTTATTGTGGAGACACCAAGGCAGTACGCATTGCTGGGCAAACAGGCATGTGGCACACTGTCCTGTGTCATCTATGCACAGTGTCATGTGGCAGAATCCGAATGATTTGCAAATTAAAAACAGCTCAAGTTTCATAGATGTAATAAATGGTCTACAAGCTTCCAAGTCTGATAACTGCAGCTACACAATGCCTCAGGCGGAACACCATTCCACTGGCACATCTGTGTGCAATGACTGTAGAGACTCTTGTAACTGAACCAATTTCCATCATGAGTACAGTCAACACTGTGGAACAATCTTGGCTAGAATGCACAACTCCACATTTGTATGGACCAAGTCTGAATGTCCCTCACTTCGATTACACAGTATGCACATTTTGTACTGCTGATATTTCTCCTGTCTAACATCTCATTTGGGTAACAAACTCAAATCTGATGCATATTTGACATCTCTGAATCAGACAGTGATGCATCAAACACATTGTTTAGCAAGCCATCAAGTTGGAGTAGTCAAGACCATTAACATACATGTCAACAGTTGTGACTGTGTACCTCACATCATACCTCAAAAATGCTGCCATGTTGCGATTAACCCTGGGTGGCAAATTCCGTTCCGCTCACGGAACTTGCAAAATTTCGGCATTAACGCGTTCCGCGCGTTCCGCGGAAATGTCGAAACTTCCGCGATCCGCGGCGGAACGGAATTCGGGTATAAATAAAAGCAGGTGCCCGAGTTGAAGCTCAAATTCTGTAACGTATGATTTTCTCGAGCCAATCCTCGTGTAGAATTCGTGAGCGTGGTTAAGCAGATGTGCCTTCTCTCCATTTCCACCCTGTAAAGTTAGCTGTAATCCTTGATGGAGGTCTTTGCATCCTTGATTTTCTCGAGCGCAATCCTCGTGTAGTTCCCGTGACCAGGAGGTTCCTTCTCCTCGTCTGCCGCTGAGATCCTGCTCTGACCCTTTATAAACAAGAGGCATGTGAACGGGCCTAGAAGCCCCGCCCCACATACACTAGAGGTATGCAACGTCTTTCCTCCCTTTCCCCACTATGATGGACAGCTTAATCAAAGGACCCCGGTGCTTTCGGCGCGGTGGCAAAGTTACAGACACACAGGTCACTGGGCAAAATTCTTCAGGTCCTTTACGCAGCTGTAGTGTAGGAAAGGCACTATACATTTACCCAACGAGGTAGCACTTACTGATTAGCCAGTAGAAAGTACTCCAGCTGAGTAGAGGTATTGCACAAAACGGAGGCATCTTCTTGGATAAATATGCAGGGTAGGTGTGCAGAATTCATGAGCGTGGTTAAGCAGATGTGCCTTCTCTCCATTTCCAACGTGAAAAGTTAGCTGTAATCCTTGATGGAGGTCTTTGCATCCTTGATTTTCTCGAGCGCAATCCTCGTGTAGTTCCCGTGACCAGGAGGTTCCTTCTCCTCTTCTGCCGCTGAGATCCTGCTCTGACCCTTTATAAACAAGAGGCATGTGAATGGGCCTAGAAGCCCCGCCCGTTTGGCCCCGCCCCACATACACTAGCGGTATGCAACGTCTTCCCTCCCTTTCCCCACTATGATGGACAGCTTAATCAAAGGACCCCGGTGCTTTCGGCGCGGTGGCAAAGTTACAGACACACAGGTCACTGGGCAAAATTCTTCAGGTCCTTTACGCAGCTGTAGTGTAGGAAAGGCACTATACATTTACCCAACGAGGTAGCACTTACTGATTAGCCAGTAGAAAGTACTCCAGCTGAGTAGAGGTATTGCACAAAACGGAGGCATCTTCTTGGATAAATATGCAGGGTAGGTGTGCAGAATTCGTGAGCGTGGTTAAGCAGATGTGCCTTCTCTCCATTGCCACCCTGAAAAGCTAGCTGTAATCCTTGATGGAGGTCTTTGCATCCTTGATTTTCTCGAGCGCAATCCTCGTGTAGAATTCGTGAGCGTGATTAAGCAGATGTGCCTTCTCTCCATTGCCACCCTGAAAAGCTAGCTGTAATCCTTGATGGAGGTCTTTGCATCCTTGATTTTCTCGAGCGCAATCCTCGTGTAGTTCCTGTGACCAGGAGGTTCCTTCTCCTCGTCTGCCGCTGAGATCCTGCTCTGACCCTTTATAAACAAGAGGCATGAGAACAGGCTAGTAGCCCCGCCCCACATACACTCGTGGTATGCAACGTCTTCCCGCCCTTTCCCCACTATGATGGACAGCTTAATCAAAGGACCCCGGCGCTTTTGGCGCCGTGGCAAAGTTAGACACACAGGTCACTGGAGACAATTCTTCTGGTCCTTTGCAGCTGTAGTGTAGGAAAGGCACTATACATTTTCCCAACGAGGTAGCACTTACTGATTAGCCAGTAGAAAGTACTCCAGTTGAGTAGAGGTATTGCACAAAACGGACTCATCTTCTTGGATAAATATGCAGGGCAGGATTCATTCTGGGCTGGCACAATGCTCCTGTCACAAAAATTAAACCTCAACAGGAAGCACTTACAGATATAATGGGGCGCAGCAAACTCTCCGCGAGCACGTGAAATTCCGCGTGTTCGCGGAGATTTTTTGCCGTTTCGCGGAATTTCGCGGAACGCAATTCCGCAAATTCCGCCCACCCTTAGTTGCGATCAGTGACAACCTGTGTTTGACACAGAAAGGCTTGTTTTTACCCTCACAAAGTCCTACACATGGACTCACTCTTTAGAAAATTGTGTATGGAATTTTCTACAATATTATGGTTAAGGTCAGTGTGACATGTGACCAGAGTTATCCTAGCTGTGACTGTCCCATGGGATACATGTGATCACACTTAGCAGCACGTCTGGTACAAAACATTGGCACATGGACCAAGCCAAACCAATCTAGGCCTGAACATAGACAAATCATTCTGCAAAAATGTTTAGCATGAGATTTCCATAATTGAGTGCTCCAATCACAACATACCTCAATGAATTTTTCAAACCAATCTGAGAACAGGCTCAACCATCAGTGAATGTGCAGACACATGTAAAGCTATGGGATTCATGCTGAAGCTCGTGCACATGAACATAACTCACTCACATGTCCCTGATGAATGGGGCAGTACCTGTCATCTATTGATCCTTCTGCATTTGCGTCTCGTGAAAATAACTGCACGTTTGGCAGACTTACGACCTGTAAAAGTGCCATCACGCTAAGATCTTACAACATGCATAATTAAAGATAGAAGTTCAACAAGTAACAGACTCACCCCCTCCTTGCTGCTGTTTGGCCTTCAACTGCCCATCCAGGTCAGGGAAGACCACCGCTAAGATGCGGAGCATGTGGGGGGGTCAAGGTTCACCGCCTGCCTCGCTTGTCAGGTTGCGACAGGCCCAGCTGGACCTCAGCAATCTTCTTGGCCCAGTCACGAAGGTCCTGCCGCCTCTTGAGGCAATGACGGACATGACGATATGCGACCCCCACATCACGCACCTTCTTGGCGATGGTCAGCCACATCTTTGCATTCTCATGGGAGTCGACCTGTAAGGATGACATGGTGATAGTCCCTTAGTTTACATGCGTCATGTTTCTGAGTCATACACTACTATACATAGGTCATGGTCAGTTTGTCACAAAAACACTAAGGGGAATGCATGTGGTATCATGTGCATCAGTCCTGTGTTCAATGAGAACTCTGTTCCATGAGAACAGTGATGGATGACATGTTTGCCCCAGTACACCCACTTCTACAGCAGTGTGCCTGTCCAAAACAGTTCCCTACATACAGTTAAACTTGCAAAAAGTCTAAAGGAATATTTATAAATGAGATTCCTAATGCCAGTGATGTGCGGTTATTGCACATGTCCAAGGGCAATGCACTGTTATCCTCACTCACCTGCTCCTCTAGTTTGACATACATCTGGATGTGTAGTGGCAGGAGTGTGTCCAGCAGCGCCTTGTTCTCCTCCTCAGTTGAAGCCGGGGCCCTGGGCTGTGTCCTTGATATAGTGGCTACCAGAGGATGTGGTCACAGCAGCAGAGAGATGGGGAGGTGCAGGAATGAAGCAGGTAGTGCAGGCAAGTGCAGTCTCTAGGGATCAGACAGACTTATATCTCTACAGCAGAGGCGGTATCAAATCCATGCATCAAAAGTGATAGGTTCGCGTCAGTCGCATTGTACAAATCGGTCCAATGCATAACATTGCTTGCAAACCACAAGCCTACCGTGACGTTCAAACACTCTTCATCTAACCACGATTGACTTTGATATATTGGTGATTGGTGATGGGAGGTAACGGAGTCAGTTTCCACGCGCTGAAGACATGAGCCCAAACGTGCGTCGCTCACCATAACAACCAACAGCCAATGGCTGTGACCAAATCGTTTCAGATGCGGCTACTGTGTCCTTTGAATACTCAGCCGCGTCTTTCACCATAACAACCAATGGCTGTGACCGAATTGTTTCGGATGCGGCTACTGCGTCGTTTGAATACTCACCCGCGTCTTTCTCCATAACAACCAATGGTTGTGACCGAATCGTTTCGGATGCGTCTATCGCACACTGCTGTAATTGATGTATTTTTGTCCATTACAAGTGTGGATGCACTTTTTAAATGATTAAAGTGACCTTTAAATGGATTAGACGCACTCGCATGAGGAGCTAACCTTGAGGGGCACATGACACACTGTTTTATTGGCAAATACAAGCATGTCAGGAGAGAAATCCAGTTATCCGCATAGTATTGGTCACAGTGCCCATTATTTTTGTGTAGATTGTACATATGCATTCTTGCCTGGTCACTGCATTTGTGTACTGTATGACCCATTGTGCAATTGTTGTCAATTCAGACTGTAGATGTCTGTTGTGTAAGTGATGGCTAAAGCTTTTACCATTGGATGGGTAGACAGTGAAATAATTCTGCATCTTCAGCTTGTTTGTGAAATGTGAATTCCTAGTCTATCTGTGTGCCCAAAACTGCAGTGTATGGTGTTGTTACATATTTTAGCATCATCAACATTGAACATAGTCTGTGTATGGGATTGTATGTGTAATGTAGACATAACTACACGACAGTGTTCAACCTGTGACAGTGGTGGGCATGATTGAGTATGTGAGATGGTGTTATAAATCAGGTGTAACACATCTCTTGCATTACATGTTCTTATTCTGTAAACCTATTGCACATGTAATTGTTCACAGAAACATAAAAGTACCATATTTTTTCTGAGGATCATTTGAGTATGTGATGCTTGCTCACATTTGTGATGTCAGACACTAGTGGTTTGTACACTACACCCCTCTAATTGCTGTGTCACCATACCTTGGTAACATGTCTGGGTAGGGTACTGATGCTGTGAGATGTATCCAAGGTCATCCTTTTCAATAGAAATCTGTATTTTAAATGATATGTAGCTTCTGTTGTGTTCACATTTCATGTTCTGTTTGTCTCTATGCATGTTGCTTTGTACATTGTGACCTGACACCAGTTGTGTTTACACTCTACACATAGGAATCGCAGATGACCTGCAGTCAACAGGCCCTTTCCAGACCTGGCAACCATGGAAGAACGTGACACCATCAGGAAGTTCTGATTCTCCAGGCCAATAATTGAACAGTTGACTGCGCAGTTGTCACCTCATCTGCAGCCTGGTCGACCATATCCAACTGCACTGACGTCCAAAGTGAAGGTTATGGCAGTTTTACATTTCTTTGCCACCGGTTCATTTCAATACACAGTGGCAACATCTGGTGGAATGTCACAAACCATGTTCAGCCGTGTTCTTCGTGATGTTTTGGGGGCATTGCTGCGTTACCTGTGCCAATACATTAACTTTCCAACACCTGGAGAATTGGCAGACATCAAGGGGAAATTCTATGCATTGGGATGGATACCCCATATCATTGGCTCCATTGATGGCACCCACGTTGCATTGATCCCACCACAGGCAAATGAGGTTGTGTTTCGCAACTGCAAACATTACCATTCCATCAATGTCCGGGTGGCATGTTTGGCTGACATGTCCATCTCCCACGTCTGTGCATGTTTTCCTGGATCGGCACATGATGCATATATCATGAGGAACAGCGCCATCCCCTGTTTGATGTCTCAGCTACAACCTTACCATGCCTGGCTTGTTGGTAGGTGATGTGGCATGTGTGTGTTGTGTTGTGTGTAGATGGTATGTCAGATAATGCTCTGTCAACCAACAACTGATTCTATTTTCTGTTTTCAATGTAGGAGACTCTGGGTACCTCAACCAACCTTGGTTACTAACACTACTCCGTAACCAGTCACCCCTGCAGAAGTGCGTTATAATGGGGCACATGGTAGGAGCCGGCGAGTCATTGAGCGGACTTTTGGCCTCCTGAAGACAAGATTCCGCTGTCTTGATTGGACGGGAGGAACCCTACAATATGCACCGTTGAAGGTGTGCAACATCATCACTGCTTGCTGCATGCTCCACAACCTGGCTATATGGAGGGAAATACCACTCATATAGGACAATGGAGACCAGCAGCCACCAGCGAGGGAGGATCCTAGACTGGGACATGATGACAGTGGGGATAATGATGATGGCGTGGATTTGAGACAACAGCTCATCCAGAACTTTTTCACATGAGTGTAGGTATGCAAAGAAAGTAGGGGACTACTCCCAAGTGTTTGTTGTTGTGTTGCTGGTGCACAATGTGTTTGTATGCCTGCGAGTGTATGAAATTTGCCATGATGTTACTTGTATGATAAGTTTTTGCGTGATGGAAAAGTTGAGATGTACAGTGTTACCGTGAATCATAGCTAGTGTCCACACTGAAAATCTTGAGCTTCAGATGACATTGTTTGCTAAATTGAACAGGCTTAGTCCTGTGTGCCTAACTCTGTTCTATGTTTCTCCTTACCAGGGTACTTTGCTGTGTCAACCTGCAAGTTGTGACCTCACCAGGCCCTGATTCTGTGACCTAGTCCAACATTGGACTGTTTTGTATAACTGTGGCACGCACTTCCTTTTGGACTGATGGACATTTTTCTTAACTTCAAGAGCATTTTCTTACTGTGTGATGTCCTTTGAAATTGGGTTAAGGCACCAGGTTGGTATCAGGAGAATAAACCTGTGCTACACAATGAGTTGTGCCTTGTCTGTTTTCACACATCCAAAGGTTATTTTGAAACTAAACATGCTCCATGATGCACTGGTTTGCTAACACTGTTTGTTTATTGTGCTTGCAAATGGTGCTAGTATTTTAAGCAATAGATTTGCATTGCATTTGTAACATGTCCTACGGGTTGTGTCATGACCTGGTTGTGTCTTTCTATCATGCTGTGTGACAAGGTACATATACTCACAAGCCAGTAATGTACTTCTTCAATGTGAGGTGTTACCAATGTTGTAGACACCTTCTTCTTTGAGTTTTTCAACATCATTACAGTTATTATATTTGTTATTCAAGGTCACAACATGACCACTTTTTTGGTGCAGAGTGATTTATTTTAGTGCATAATGTGATGAAATCAGTCCACATCATGGTGGTGTACTCAACCAAAAAACATTTTTAAAAAGTGCAGATAGAAGTTGGTAGTGTTTGTAGATGAGCGATTCCAAAGTAGATCCACAGTTATTTGAGTCCATAGTCCAACTCAGACCCTTCAGCCAATGTGGGAGAGTTCAGTGACAGTCAACAAAGTGAATGCTTGGCACACAATGGTGGATATCAGGAGCAGGTAGTCCCTTCCTGGCGTTGATGCGTGGCCATCTCTCTCTCGCCGTTTCTTCTTAGGACGACCGACTCTATGTTTTTCCAGGGGACCCTAAGGTGCAGGCAGCAATGGTGAAGGGTGCTCTCGGCCAGAGTCCACATCACTCCCTGCAGCTGGTACAGATGTTGTTGCACTGGATGTGGTAGGCACACAGGGAGGTGTGGACATGATGGTGGCAATCTGGCGGAGGCAGGTGACAATGTCCCTGTACACCGCAGTCTGTTCATCAATTTTGTCCATGAACCTATCCATTTTTTCGTTTTGGGCTGCCTGCTGCTGTTGCATGGTCTTGAGGTTCCCTATGACCTGGCCCATATCTCCTTGTGAATCCTCATATGCATGGAGGATTCTGGAGAGGTTTTGGGTCTCCGCATCAGCAGCACCAGCTGCATGATGGTGCCGGTCCCCACGGCCCACCCAAAACCCCTACCCACCCGAGCAGGACCAGTTGGTGCTGGCACAGTCGACACGGAGCTTCCTTCATCATTGGCATTGGTGTTGTTGTTGGGCAACTCAAGAGTGCCCCATCTTGCTGTGCTGTTGATGTTGTCCTGGGCTGCTGTGTCCGTGCAGGTAGGGGTCAGCTGGGTGTTAGCAGCTGAGGCAGGAGTGTTCACAGAGGATCCGGATGTTGCCGCCACTGGTGCTGTGGGATGACCCATACCAGAAGGGCCCGGTCTGTCGTCGTCAGAAGAAGAATGATGAGAGTCATCAATGCCGGAGGGCTCCTGGTCAACAAGAGTCTGGGCCTGGCTGTCCTGGATTGTTCCAGTGGTGTCCTCAGCTGGCCCTGTAGGTACAAACATAACACAATGACTGCTGTGAATGTCCACTGCCCCTCAAATCATACACATTACATAGGCTACTGAAGCTCATGAAGAGTTACTGTAGATAGATTTGACTCCTTCATCCATGATGACCTATTTATTTGAATGACTATGTTTTTGGGACAAGAGGGGGTTTGATGGACATGTTCAGGTATGTGCATTAATGGGCCTGTTGTGTTTAGTTTACATTACATGTCCAAAGACATTCACTGGTTCCTGACACTCTGTGAATGACACAGGTGTGTTTGGGTTGTCCACATCTTTACTTTCACAGTGAGATACATACTCTTTCTCTCCCTATGTGGGTACTTTTTTGTACCTGTCTACTAGTCTTAGTGCATGTCTTAACAAGTCACATTGGTGTGGCTGCCTACACACTCACATTCTATTAACTTAGCCAGAAATTTGTGGGAATTGAGTGAGTAAGGTGCTTCTTGTTATCATCTCATTGTACACATGTGAATGGCTGTGATTAGCAAACATTGCGTGACTGTTTAGCTTTGTGGCTACACAGATCATGTACTTTGTATGTTGACTCCATGGTCAAATTATTTCACCATCTCAGCTTTCTGCCATTTTGTGGCAAAGAACTCTGATAAACTGATGTTTGAGTGCTTGTTCTCTATTTGTGAAACTTACACCCCTCCTCCCACCCAGCCCCATCAGGCCACCAGGAAGAGTGTTGCCCAGACAATGTTTGTAAGTTTATTTGAAAGAGATTTTTCTATGTTGGCTGGTGTTTGTAGCACATAGGCATATGTGGCAGTTGTGAAAGGTTCAGACATCAGTCCCCAGTCTCTGCCATCTTTCTAGTACACATGAGCTCACTGTAATATAGACATGACCCACGATGAAGTGGTTGTGCTGTGTGTGTAGGAGTGTTTGCTGTTCTTCCAAGTCACATCAGGGCCAGTCCTACATACACATTCCTTCCCAGTGCAAACAGGCCAACAGGACATAAGCTCACCACACAGTGTGTCAGATTGTCACTGCCTGCTGTCTGGCACTGGGAACTGGTGTCTGACTTGGAGACAACTTCCCTCATGGCCTTGTGCACCACACAGCAGGCCCCAGTCTCTGCCATTTTATAGTTGGATGTTCACTCACTGTCAGGTAATCATGGTTCTTAGTGGTCTTGTATGGCTGTTTGTGCAGATGAGTGTTTACAATGGCCAGACATCCCAACAGGCCCTGTACTATGCGCACTCTTTCCTGCATGCAAATACAGCACCCCTGAAACTATGCTTTCATGTGAGTGAGTGGATATGTACTGACAAAGCTGGCTGACACTGGTGCATGGTGTTTTGAGCACAAGTCACTGTTGGTATTTGTTGAAACGTCAGAAACCAGTGCCCAGTGTCATGCATCCTGCTAGTAAATTTAAAATCACTGTCTGTACGCTTATTTCCTGTTGGTCGGTTTGTGATGGTAGTGAAGGTGTATGTTGTCCTGTGCCTGGTGTGAGTTGTAGGCTCTTGATATACTCCTCCTCCCACCAGCCCTGCTAAGTCCTCTGAGACTATGGATAACTGGCAGTGATGGTAAGTGTGCTGGCAAGGATGCTGACACTGGTGCATGGTGTTAAACCTGAATCAAAATCCCAACAAAGCCCTTGTGCCCAAAACACCATGCACCAGTGTCAGGCATCTTGCTGTTGCACTTTCATTCACTGTCAGGTGTACATCGGCACAGTTGAAGTGGTTGTTTGTGGTGGGTGTAGTAGTGTTTACCATTAGTCCGACTCACATCAGGCTCTGTCCTTCACACACTCTACCCACCCAGAGAAAACAGTCCACATGGCGGAAGGTTTTCCTGACAGTAATTGGGACTGGATTATCAAGATGTGTGACATTTGTGCCTAGTGTCTGATTTTTCCACAAATCCCAACAGAGCCTTGTGGTCCAAACACCAGTCCACATTGTCAAACTATCTTGTCAGTACATATGCCCCTCACTGTCAGAGTAAGCAGAGTTTCTGGTAGGCTAGTTAGTGCTGGGTGGAAGTGTGTGTGTATGACAATGCCTGATGTGAGTTGTAGCCATTGCTCATGCACCTCCTCCCAGCCAGACCTAAGCTGACTCCTCTGTGAACCTATATTTACCTCACAGTGTGGTGTAAGTGTGCTGGCAAGGTGGCTGGTACTGGTGCATGGTGTTGAACTTGAATGCAACTCCCATCAGGGTCCTGTGCTCCAAACACCATGCAACAGTGTCAGACATCTTGCTAGTCCACTTCCCCTCACTGTGACGTAAGCATAGGGCCAGAAGTGTTGGCATGGCTGGGTGTGAGGATGAGTATTTGCAATGGCTACTAGTCACATCAGGCATTGTCCCACACACACCTTCCCACACAGCACCAAAAGCCGACCTGTAACTCAGCTTCCCTGACGGTGAGTGTGAATGTCCATGCAAGGTGACTGACACTGATAACTGGTGCCTAATTGTCCATAACTCTCAGCAGGCCATCATTATCCAGACACAAGTCCACAGTGTCAGCCTTTTTTTCTGTAGGTTTCCACTCACTATCAGGTAAGCATGGTTCATGGTGGTCTGTTTGTGCTGTTTGGAAGGAGGAGTATTTGCCCTGATACCATATCCCACCCGGCTCTGCCCTCCACACACCTTCCTACCCATCATAAATATCTTACCTATCACTCTACTTTCCTGACAGTGAGTGGCAATGTGCTTCCATGATGTTTGACACTGATGACTGATGTCTTATTTGTCCTAAACTCAACAACAGTGCTTTTCAGCTCAAAACATCATTGCACATGGCCAATAATCTTGCCAGTACATTCTCAGTGACTATCAGGGAAGTTAAATTCTACGTGGGCTTGTTGGTCTGTGTGTAAGGATGAGTGTTTGCACTGACTTCAACTCTCATCATGCCCTGTCCTACACACACCTACCCAGCCAGCACAGGCAGCAGACCTGGCACTATGCTATCCCTGATGATGAATGGAAATGTACTATCAAGATGGCTGACACTGGGGACTGGTGTGAGAAGCACAAGGCCATATTGGGAGTTGTGGTCAGGCTGACACCATGCAGCAGTGTCAGCCATCTTGCTAGTACATTTCCACCGACTGTGGCTCGCATAGTTCAAGTGGGTGTGTTTTGGCTGTGTGTGGGGAGGAGCGTTTGCTGCTACTACAAATCCCATGGTGCCTGTGGCCAGACCCACCTTCCCAGCCATCCCAAACAGCCTACCTATGACTGTGCTTTCCTGTGAGTGAGTGGAAAAGTACCAAGCCAAGATGTCTGACGCTGGTGCAAGTTGTTTGACTTGACTACAACTCCCCTCAGGCCTTTTGCTCCTGACACCATGCAGCAGTGTCAGCCATCTTGTTAGTACATTTCCACTGACTGAGGCTCACATAGTTCAAGTGGATGAGTTTTGGCTGTGTGTGGGGAGGAGTGTTTGCTGCGACTACAAGTCCCATTGTGCCTGTGGCCAGACTCACCTTCCCAGCCATTCCAAACAGCCTACCTAAGACTGTGCTTTCCTGTGAGTGAGTGGAAAAGTACCTGGCCAAGATGTCTGACACTGGTGCAAGTTGTTTGGAGCACAAGGCCTTGGTGTGAGTTTGTGAGAAGTATGTACATGGTTATAGTTTAGTGCATTCTCAATTTAATTTGAGGTATTTTTGTTAACAATCTGACATACAAATCACATGCTCTTAGAATCTAGTTCATTTGATATATTTCTAATGTCCTTTGTTTGACTGTATCCTTTACAGTGATGTCTCTAGGGGTGTGATTAATAACTTTATTTGAATGTGGATTGTGCACTCACCAGACTCTGTTGCTCCTGGTATTCAATAGACGCCCTCCGGCAGAAGGGTATCACACACTTTCTTCCTCCCAGGAGGTGAAGTGGACAGGTTGTGTAGGAGGGCCACCACCAGTCTGCTAGCTTTGGAAGTGTTCCCTGGCCATACGTTTTTTGACCCTCCTTCGCACATCATAGTACCTGGTCCTGATATCATCCATTGTGCGCAGGCAAGGTGCTTGAGCATTCACCTTGTTAACTATCCTCTCCCACATCCTATTTCTCTGGAAAAGGGGGGTCTGTTGGACTGGGATCCCAAATAACTGTGGCTCTACTCTGACAATCTCATCTACAAGCACTTCCAACTCCTTATCTGTAAAACGGGGCTGCTTCCTTCTGGCCATGGTGAGGGTGAATGTGAAGGTGAGGGTGAGTGTGAGTGTGGAGCTGAGTATGAATATGAAAAAGAGTGTGTGTTTGTGTGGTTTTGTATGAAATTAAATCTGTGAAAGGTGTGTGGTGTGTGATGTGTGAGTGTGTGAGGCAGAGAGGGAGAGAGCAGGGCATGTGTGGTGGTAGCTCCTTGGACCTATTAGCAGTTGTGGCAAAGGATCATGGCCCTTTATATAGGTGGATTTGTGGGTGTGGTTTTAATTTATTTTTTTGAGTTGCTAATGCTTGTTTTGACTGTTTTTCACTCCCCCACCCCCTTGACATTTGATACACAACCTGATACGGTTCCAAAACCAAGTCTCATGCAACGTCATCTGCTTGTGTGTTGATATGAGTCGGATTTGTGACCAGCATGCTATTCTTGAGTGTTTACGAACGAGTCGGTCACATCGGTGCTGTTTCCGGACGCTTCGTTCAGAAGGATAGCGTCCCGTACGACTCGGTTGAGTTTAACATGGGATACATTTTACTCCGTCGCTCGGAGGGCTCATGGTCGAGTCATACAGAAAGTATTCCCAATCCAATTCGGTCGGAATGCTTTCTGGCCGAGATCGGAATCGGGCCCTTTGTTGTAAAAGTCAATAGTGGAAAAAACTTTGGGACCGATTACGATGTCGGTCGGAAAGGCTCCGAACGGCATTCGGTTTGTCCATATCCAATTCGGAACCCACATTTCTGACCGACTCGGAAACATTTCCACCCGACGGATCACGGTGTTAGTTTTGACACAAACCAAAAAACGACGAGTGGCTCTGCCTTATACGAATGCACATCTATTAAAGCTATTTTCCAGAAGAGAATTTAGTTGACAAATTATGCGTTTTGGTGCTCTTAAGGTAACAAACCCACCAGCAACTTGGAGGGTGTACACTCTAGAGAAAAACTCTCAAGGGAGATACCTATTTACATACACAAGTACCAAGGCACACAGAGAGTAGTCCATACAGTAACATAGGTTAGTAACCATAAAAGTAATTCAAAGTAGTCCAATTCGGATTTTCTTCCTTTTATTTTCCGATCTTTTGTTATAAAAAGGGGGACACACTGGCAGCCAACACGTGTTTTGTCCTATGGACTTTTTCAAGGCTGCAAACAACATATACGCATATATAAACAAACATTAAAGTCTGAGGTCAGACATGACATATACATGTAAAAACATACTTGTACGCATAGCATATTATCTGTGTACAATGACAACCTTGCTTTACTGTTTAATAGTGGTTGTATAGCCGAGGATGTGCTAGACAAAAACACCGACAGACACCCAAGCAAATTCTTTATGATACCGAGTACTAACATCCAAATACAGAGTGTGCATGCTCCATAGTGCAGACTCAACAAAAAAAAAAAGCAGAAACCCGAAAGTGTCATTCGTGCGTTAGAATCAGTTCAACTTCCTAAAGACAAGTAAAAAAGGGCTGGTGTATCGCCCTCCATGTTGCCACAAGCTTAGCAAGCATGCATGGGAAGCGGAACACCCGTCGAGAACTCTAATAAAATATACTTCTTCTTACCCAACACAAATGGGATGTCAAAGCGAGCCGGGGAGATCAGAAGAAACTGGTCCCAGTGAAATCTGAACTCCCTACCATATTTTTGGGAAATGTTCTAAAAAGACAATATTAAGAAAGATACGATTTTCATCCATCCCTACTTCAACTATTATGCCACAGTTTAATAGTTAATACATCACCCTCACCATAGGGCAATAAGATTATGGAAGAGGCGCTTACTGAACAATTAATTCACTGATCCCATCTTTATTCCAACCACCAATGACAGCATGAAAAAAAGGGAGAGAACACCCCTAATATAGTGGTGTAACAACCCCTCCATATATCTAAGCATGAAATGTGAACATATTATGTCCAATGGTAAAATACCTTATATGCCAGCCCACTGTGCAAAGATCATGATCCTGGACTCCCTTTCCAATTAGGACATTCACCGCATGTGTAGATAAACGTTTGTTACAATAGAAATTCCAAAAGTCTACCCAACCACTTAAAACAAGCGCGACCTATAAACGGCCTTGATAAGCCTAAAACTGTAAAAAACATCGTAAGCTACCTATTTCACATAAATCCTGTAGTGCTTAAGCTTCCGATTTCAAAATGCTGCCAATAACTGACCTGATAGTTCACCTCGATCCTGTAAAATAATCTCACTGCTGTCCCGATAACTGAAAACAGCGTGCACATTCACCCGGTCGTGAAATACATGTACACAGGAAGTGGAGAGGGAAACAGGACTGGCGTAAAGAGGCCCAAGTGTTTCAAACCGCAAAGAGAGCGCCATGTTTGTGTAGAATAGACAAGCATTGCACATGTGAAGTTCATAGAAAATAACCACAAGAGCTGAAAAAATTGAGTAAAAGGCAACTCCACACATGCACCAATAAGTGAAACGTTACTACAGACTCCCACCAATTTGGATCAACCTGTACAATTTAGAATACATGGTTGTTATGTTTAGTACATTATGGCACAAATATACGAGGGACAATGCCGAGGTGCCTTTGACGGGCACCTTTGATGTACAAAAGATTGGGTTTTTACAGGAGCAGTTATTTAAGAGACAAAGTAGACAGTCAATGCTTGACTCCCTCTGGGCTTGGCAGTAGGAGGCCAGACAGAGGCGGTTAAAGATGGAGAGAGACGCACGGAAAAGGAAATGCAAACATTGACGCAAAAAGCTGTATCATATGACAGAGAAAAACAGGAGTCAGGAATTGAATGTGAAGATAGTATATTTCGGCTGCATATTGACAAGTCTTATTTGGCCAAAGAGGAAAATGATACTTTTGTAGAGGAGTTGTTAGATACTCGAACCCTGCCTCCTTATGCCTCACAGAGGATATATCCCACTGTTTCTTTACAGTCACAGCAGCCTGTTTCATCTGCTTCGGTTGTTCCTGTATCGACAGCTGTTACTTCGACAGCTTTGGCTACGGCGCCCCCTGCTCCTTCTTTGTACTCGCCATCTTTGATGACTGTGACCTCTAGTACACGTATTGTTCCAACTCCATTCTTTTTCCTCTGGTGCAAACACTAGCCACAGCTGTACCTACTACTTCTGTTGCTTCTCCTCCTATGGTTATTCATCCTCTAACATGTTTGGATGCTGCAACGCCAGTACGAGGGTGTGAGGAAAGGGATTGGGTGAAATTTAGGGAGCGAGTGGGTCCGTTGGTGCGCTCTGGAGTAGGTGAGGATGAGAAGGATGTATTAGCAAGACAGGCTATGAAGTGGGCTAGTAATCCGGTTTATGACACTGAGGACATTTGGCAAGCTATGCATGATTTTGAGCCTTTTCTACAGCAGCACGTTCTCCAACATATGTCCACTACATTGATTGATCTTTGGCGCACACATATTAAAACTGAGGCCCCACAAGTGTTATTTGATATTAAGGATCGTGTCTATGTAGTTGATTTAGCCCCAGGTAAGGTGCTTGCCAATATTGCCACTATAGTTTCTTAAAGAGTTCGATTGTATGATAAGAGTCCCACTAAAATTACTCAGTTCCCTATGTGTGAGGTTCATCCAACATATCATCCAGAAATATCTGAGTTAACGGACCAGCGCGGTAATGTCACTAGACCGGCTGTAGCGGCCCGTTTTCAGGAGCAATGGGTTTATAATCCGTGGAAAAGAAGTGAGGTTTTAGCCCTTAAGGCTACTTTGCCTGACCCTAGAAAAAATCCTACAGCTTACTATAAAGGACTAACAGAGGCTGCCTCTTCTACTGTAATGACTCTTGCTGATATTTAAATGTTTTTTGGTCTTCTTGTTCCGGTCGATATTTGGAGACAGGTTCATACTCAAGATCATGTTGCAGACTTGGGTGGTACATGGGATGTGATTAAAGGATGGGATCAGGAAAGTAAGCCAGGTGATAAACCCCGCGCTGAGATACTTGCTTTGCCTGTTCGTATTATTACGTACATGAACACACTTATTCCACCTAAGAAGGTATGCTGGGACAGATTGACAGCTTGTCGACAGAAGAAGGATGAGAGTGTGTCTGATTTCTTTACTCGGTTTGAAGATATGTTTTTGGATTATAGTGGGCAGGATATGTCCACTGAGGGAGGAGTTTGATTGTTTGTTGACAGGTTTGTTACTAATCTTCTTCCTGAAATCATGACTCGTTTGCAGGCATCTGAGAGTACTTGGTCTACGTCTTCTCCCTCTGTTATTTTGAATATGGCCCAATATTATGAACACCGGGATCAGGAGAAAAAGGATAAAACTGATAAGAAACATAAGGATTTTGGTCAAAGGTGTTGTTGCAGCAGGCATTTAGGGGAAATAATAGGGGGCGAGGATGTCCTTCTCGACAGCTGCCACGTACTTGGCAGCATTCCACGACACCTTTGAGGCAGAATCAGTGTGCGTATTGTAAGGCAGAAGGACATTGGCGTAGCCAGTGCACTGTGCTTTTACAGAAGGTTACGTCCCCCAGAGGATGAGGTTCTGGTGGTAGAGGCCGTGGGATCAACAGAAATCAGAATGTTGCGGCTCCGGTGTGCCGTTCTGATAATAATTATTTTGATGACCCGAGATATGGACAGTATTATCATGATGATCATGACATGGATAATGTGACAGGTATGTCTTACAGTTAGGACAGCCAGGGACAGAGTGAGGGGCCAGTTCAGATACCTGTGGATCAGCGTGGTCCTTATGTCACAGCGGATTTGCAAGGCTCGACTAAGGAATTTTTGGTGGATGCAGGTGCAACAAAGAGTCCTGTTTCTCGACATATGGTCCCCGGGGCGGCTCTGTCTGGCCATAATAATGTTTTGGTAGGGTTTTCAGGCGTACCAGTTGTAAGACCCATTTCATGACCCCTTGCATTGACTTTTGGTCCTTTCACCGTGGAATCTCCGTTCTTATTAACATCTAATTGTGGTGAAAATCTGATGGGTTTGGGTCTGTTGAAGAAACTGCATGCCACTATATATTGCTCCCCTGCAGGTGTTTACATTACTATGGGTCCGGATGTGAGCACTAGGCAGTGTTTGTCTCAGGATGCGCCCCTTCCAGTTGAATTTGCTCAGGTACCACCCACCCTGTGGGCCACAGGTGATACAGATGTGGGTCGGTTGCATATACCATCAGTTTCTATGCAAGTTAAAGATAGTGCTATTCTACCCCGCATTCCTCAGTATAAGATACCGCAGGCTGGTGAACGGGCTCTTCTTCAGATTATTCAAAATTTGATGCGAAAGGGAGTAGTTGAGGAGACGTCTGCCAACATTTATAATAGTCCTATTCTTCCGGTCCTTAAGAGGACACCTTCGGGTTCCCCTGGTGTTATTGATGATGTTTATCGCTTCGTGATTGATTTGCGAGAGGTTAATAAAATTGTGGTTCTGCAGTTTCCAGTGGTTCCTGATATCACTATGCTCTTAACGATGAGTCCATGTACTGCTAAGTTCTTTTCTGTCACTGATCTGAAAAACGCATTTTTTAGTATTCCTATCCATCCAGACAGTAGGTATTTGTTTGGATTTACACTGGCCGGCAGAAGCTTTAGATTCTGTCGTGCTCCTCAGGGCTATATGGAGTGTCCAAGTATTTATAGTCAAGCATTGAAAAGTCAGTTGGATTCACTATCGCTTCCTTCAGGTAATGTTTTGGTGCAATATGTTGATGACCTGTTAATTGCTTCTGATACGGAACAAGGTTGCAAGGATAGTACTCTACAATTGTTGCTGCATTTGGCACATCATGGCCATAAGGTCTCTTTTTCAAAATTTCAGTATTGTTGACGGGAGGTTACCTACTTAGGTAACCTACTGTCGAAGGAGGGTAGGAGATTGACCACTGAGCGTATCAGTACTATTGTTAAAATGCCCATTCTACAAACTCTGAAAGAAGTACATGCCTTTATAGGTATTACTTCCTACTGTCGCCAGTGGATCCCGAATTACTCGCTACTAATCAAACCTTTGCTTGCATTAACAACGAAAGCAGTGCATGAGCCTTTGCCTTGGACGCCCGAATGTCAGCAGTCTTTTGAGCAATTAAATACTGCGCTTTGTTCGGCTCCGGTACTTGGCACACCGAATTATAACAAACCGTTTGTGCTCTATGTCCATGA
Organism: Calotriton arnoldi; assembly: GCA_963921515.1. Classification (NCBI taxonomy): domain Eukaryota; kingdom Metazoa; phylum Chordata; class Amphibia; order Caudata; family Salamandridae; genus Calotriton; species Calotriton arnoldi. The sequence continues at coordinate 424,807 of CAWUFW010012332.1, read as the reverse complement.
GATGGCTGGCTGCGCACTTTCTGTCATAACACAGAACTTTGGGGATAAGCAGAGGCCTTGTGCTTACTTTTCCGCTGTGCTTGACCCTGTTGCAAGAGCCCTTCCGAGTTGTCTGAGAGCGGTCGCGGCTGTGGCCACTTCGATCAGGCAATCGGCTGCACTTGTACTTGATACTGACCTCACAGTTATGGTACCCCATGCTGTGGATACACTTTTGAATAAGACAAAGACACAGCACCTCACCAGTGCACGTCTTACTGGCTATGAATTGACATTGTTTGCTAAACACATTACGATCAAGAGATGTGCCACTCTGAATCCAGCCACTTTACTACCCCTCCCTTCTGAGAATGATGCAGTCGACAAACATGACTGTATTTTTTGGACGGAAGAAGAGACGAAAGGATGGGTAGACTTGACTGATGTTCCCTTATCTGACCCTCAAGGAGAACTATATGTCGATGGCTCTTGTTTTAAATTACCAGATGGCACCACCACTGCAGCTTATGCTATCAATACATTGCGGACGGTGGTAGAGACATCACGAGTCCCCTATCAGTCGGCTCAAGCTGCTGAGCTTGCTGCCCTAATTCGAGCTTGCGAATTGAGTGAAGGGTTGGTTGTCAATATTTATACTGTGAGCCAGTACGCATTCGGGGTCGCGCATAATTTTGGGCAGCTTTGGGCAGAGAGAGTGTTTCTTACCTCCCATGGTACCAAGATTCAGCATGGGCACCTTACATTGCGGCTTTTGTCTGCTTTAACGCTCCCCAGGAAATTGGCAATAATTAAGTGCAGCGCCCATTGAAAGGTTACAGATGATGTGGGTAGAGGAAATGCTTTTGCAGATCAGGTAGTTAAGGAAATGGCACGGAGTAAAATGAAACACATGTTTGTTGCAGGTCCAGCTAGGTGGGTTCCCGAGGTTGTCATGTTTGAAAATACCCTTGAGAGTGTAAAGGAGATACAAAGAGAAGCCACCATAGAGGAACTAGCAAAATTGCAGGAGAGTACAGCACAGTTGAATGAGAAAGGGTGTTGGATTGATAAATCGGGGCAACAGAAATGGATGTTGCCTGATGCATATGTTCTTCCCGTGGTTATTATGGCACATGGCCCAGCTCATATTAGTGCAAAAGGCATTTGTACATTTTTAGCCCCTGTGTGGAATAATGATAACATTCTCAAGACGGCTGTGCATTTGGTGAAATACTGTATGGTCTGTATGATGCATTATCCAGGGAAGGGTACTCCTACACCGCCTGGTAATTTTGCACCGACTACCTTTCCTTTTGAAGTCCTTCAAATGGACAACATCGAATTATAGAGATGCAATAATCTTAAGTACGTTTTGGTGGTTGTATGTGCGTTCAGTAAATGGGTTGAGGCCTACCCCACTAAAGATAATACGGCCATTACGACTGCGAAGGTACTCCTTAAAGAGTGCTTTCCTCGTTTCGGGGTGCCCCGAATTATCTGGAGTGACAACAGAAATCATTTTAATGGGAAAGTGATTAAATTGTTTTGTGAAGGGTTGCACATTAAGCAGAAATTTCACGCTGCCAATCACCACCTGTCAGCTGGTTTTGTTGAGAAGTACAATGGTACCCTCAAATTGAAATTGGCAAAAACCCAAGAGACAACAGTGTTAAAAGGGCCAGATGCTCTACCGTTAGCTCTTTTGTCAACAAGAACTACAGCCCATTCTAGAACAGGATTGGCACCTTATGAGGTCGTGTTCAGATGCCCGGCAAATGTGTGGGGCGTCCCACATCCTCGTAAATACTCAGATATTGAATATCCTGTGATGCTTGATTATCTTGGCCAGTTAACAGAAAGTTTGCGTTCTATTTACCAACAGGTGCGGGAGTCCCTACCTTCTGTACCAGAGGGGCCCGGCCATGATATTCAGCCTGGAGATGTTATTCTTATCCGGAACTTTCAGTGAAAGAAAAGTTTGGAGCCGTGCTGGAAGGGTCCTGAGCAGGTTCTGTTGGTGACACGGACGGCTGTGAAGGTTGCTGGTCGAAAGAACTGGGTCCACGCCACCCACTGCCGGAGGATTCCTTTGCCGTTGCCATACGAGCAGTGGGTTAAGGAGGGCGTCAGTGACACAGAGTACGAGCAGGTGCCCAGGTTTGTTCCCTTCAGCGATGCCCAGCTGACCTGGACGCAAACAGATAAGTAGAACGATGATGTTTTGAATGAGGCTGTTCCCCCAGAAATTCGAGCTATTCAGGAGCCTTTGTTTATTGATCACACGGTGCCTGGGACTACCAGGTATAATTTGTGCCCTCAGCTGAGGGATACTGAGTCCAAGGAGAGAAAGATTAGGGATGGACTGCACAAGATAGGTAGTACTGAGTTCAGTACCAATGGAAATAACAGAAATGAGTGGAGAATTTTGTACTCACTTAGCCCTTCTCGCCTGAACATTAGGTAGGGAGAAAAGAAGTATACCTTTCAGGTATACCATCTTTATCGACGTGGGATAGACTAAATGAGCTTAGGACAGAGCAAGCTCCACCGCCGGTGCTCAAGAGCGCCAACTTATTGATGGACGATAGGAGCCTGTACCAGTGAGGCTCTGACGGACACTGGGAACTTGTATATTTTCTTTGCATTCTTGCCTCTTTGCAATTTATTATGCATCCCTTTGGTAGAAAGGTTGCTGAGGAGGAGCAGCCATTGGTTCTTGTTGCACAGCATAATATGATGGGGACATGGAAAAACTAAATGATATATGTTGTTCTTTTGGTTTTATTGATAATAATATTGTGTGGGGTGTCATGGGTCTTTGAAAATGATCAAAGTGTACCTTTACGCAGCAAGGGTATGGTTATCTCCCCAAAAAGAAACAAAAGAACAGCCCGAGTAATGTATTCTTGGAGACACATAAGAGGTTCTTTGGAGAAGGGACAGCTTGTTACCCCACCCAATCTGTCCCTAGTCTGTGGACTGCATATCCATTGTCCCTTGTAAATTATACTTATACTCAGCCACCTCAATTTACAGAAGTGAAAAGAGTGTTTGGTTTTGGTTATCCGGCACCATGTTTATACCATAAAAAAGCCACTGGGAATGGGTAATCCAGGGTGTGATAACAATAAATATTGCTACAATTTCTATATGGAAAAACAATGTCACATTAGTGGGTTGGCATTACAAGGAATTGATAGTTACCCGAGAGGCCGGCTATTATCCCGCTTGTTGCCCCATTGTGAATAGCACTGATACTTCACTATATATAAATTGCTCAGGAACAGTGTTGTACAAAAATACGATCCCCTTGGTGAATGACGAGGATCCAAGTACTTTTGGAACGAACTCCAGGTATGCAGCAGTGGATTATGAGGGACCGATTTTTGCACACCCAGGGTTTTTCTTTTTGTCTAATGGGACGCATTCTAATGTCCACAATGGTACAGATGATGTAGCTCTTGGAATGGTATTGCCTTTGGGTGTACCTTGTAAATATGCTAAGCCTAACATACGATGGGTTAAAAGGACTTTGCTGAAAGAATTCTGTGAGGGAGTGACCGATATAGAGGTCACTAATCATAGTAATGGGATTACTTTTGGATACATCCTTTCTTCTATTTTCACTTTGGGTGGTGCCTCTATGGCCAGGGGTGAGAAGGCTAGAGAATATTTTGGGTGTAAGCTGAAAATTGTATCTAATAACACGGTAGCAGCTTTGCGTGACATCACCACTCAGTTGGAGAGTATGCAAATATATTCGGAACAGACTAGATATGCAGTTGATTTTATTTTAGCTAAGAGTGGTGGTGTATGCGCAGTAGTGGGTGATCAGTGTGTGGTCGGGATCAAGAATGTGGAAAAGAATATTACCAAACACATTTTAGATATCCTTGAAAACATAAAGGGAATGGAAAGTGGGAATTGGAGTTGGTCTCTCTTTGGCAGCAGGGGCTGGATTCTTGAAAAAGTGATGTATCTGATTGTGATATTGGTGCTCTGTTGTGCTCTTATTCAGTGTCTTCCCTTCTGCTGTTCTTATTGTACCACTATTCTCACCCCTAAAAAGAAGATATCAATTCATGACACCAATGCTGCTATAATGATTCAAAAGGATATTGAGGATCTGATGAATATCGATGAGGGAATTTTTGAGAATTCCTCCCTCCTTACTGTTTTATTTCCTGATGTTGATAGTGTGGAGTGCTCATAACTGTTTATTAATGCGATATCTTATTACTGTTTGTAGTTCTGTTTCCTCTTGTTGCTGTTAGAAAATGTTTTAGCTCATGCTAAAAGGAGGGCCTGTTAGAATGGAATTTGTTTATGCTTACGCAGTGCTCCATGTAAGTTAGCATGCGCTGCACCTTTTTCTATTTGGGCGCCATTTTAGGCTGTTCGAAACTGATCTAGTACAATTCCGAGAAATGCGTCTCTCTAAGTTTCGTTTCCTCACTTGGGTTTTTGTCTCAGTAATGAGCACACAATCATGTCAGCACATAGCTTTCTCACTAGATAGATGCCCTCTCCCCCTTGTCTGGTGGCAGGCTCCGGATGGAACGACCGTGCACTATGTTACTTTGTGTAAAATATGAGCGCTGAACCGTTTTTTTCTGTATTTTGCTGTTTAAGTTGACCTGCTTGGAAAATTCTACTGTGGGCGTGTTTTCGCCCAGTTACGAAACTTACATAATGTATCTTTATGCTTGTCGATTTCAGTTCCTTCTGTAGCACTCCTAGCGACTGGGCAGATGGGGCTCCATTTTGAGTGTATATGAATAAACAGTTATTAGTTTGTATTCTCTACTGTCTGACTGACACTTCATTTAGTACAGAAGGCTGAGAGGTGGTCTTTAGTGACCCGGGTGGCCCTAAAACGGGTCACTTCCTTCACTTAGATATATGGAGGGGTTGTTATACCTCTATACTAGGGATTTTCTCTCCCTTTTTTTCATGCTGTCATTGGTGGTTGGAATAAAGATGGGATCAGTGAATTAATTGTTCAGTAAGCGTCTCTTCCATAATCTAATTGCCCTATGGTGAGGGTGATGTATTAACTATTTAACTGTGACATAATAGTTGAAGTAGGGATGGATGAAAATCGTATCTTTCTTAATATTGTCTTTTTAGAACATTTCTCAGAAATATGGTAGGGAGTTCAGATTTCACTGGGACCAGTTTCTTCTGATCTCCCCGGCTCGCTTTGACATCCCATTTGTGTTGGGTAAGAAGAAATATATTTTTTTAGAGTTCTCGACGGGTATTCCACTTCACATGCATGCTTGCTAAGCTGGTGGCAACATGGAGGGCGATACACCTGCCATTTTTTACTTTGTCTTTAGGAAGTTGAACTGAATTTAACGCACAAATGACACTTTCGGGTTTCTGCTTTTTTTTTCAGTCTGCACTAAGGAGCATGCACACTCTTTGTATGCTAGTACTCAGTATCATAAAGAATTTGCTTGGGTGTCTGTGGGTGTTTTTGTCTAGCACATCCTCGTCTATACAACCACTATTAAACAGTAAAGCAAGGTTGCCATTGTACACAGATAATATGCTATGCGTACAAGTATGTTTTTACATGTATATGTCATGTCTGACCTCAGACTGTAGTGTTTGTTTATATATGTGTATATGTTGTTTGTAGCCTTGAAAAAGTACATAGGACAAAACACGTGTCGGCTGCCAGTGTTTCTCCCTTTTTATAAGTAAAGACCGGAAAATAAAAGGAAGAAAATCCGAATTGGACTACTTTGGATTACTTTTATGGTTACTAACCTATGTTACTGTATGGACTACTCTCTGTGTGCCTCGGTACTTGTGTATGTAAATAGGGATCACAATGTTAGGTAACTGTTCGGTCGTTCCGACACAGTTCCAACCGGCATTTGGAGAAACCTAGTTGATCGGAGCTGACTTGTACGGCTCTATGGACCGCATTTCCAACCAAGCGATTACGATGTCAGATTCGGACAGCTTTTCTGAATTGGTTTGTCCGACATGGATCGGCTGTCGGAATCTGACTTTTGGGGGCCATAGCTGGCCCCCCTTCACCCGGAGGCCTCTGGTTGGGGCCCATGGGGGTACCCATGGGTCACTTCTTTGCAACCATGCACAGTGTGGCAGTTACCATGGGGTGCCTGCCACAGGGTGCAAGGTTTTCCGCAAGCACCCCTTTCTTCAATGGGAGCCTGTGTAGTCGGTCGGAACACAGGCTCCCATTGAAGTCAATGGGAGCCCGACCGAACGGTGTTCAGAAACATCATAATCGGTCGGTCGGACCCCCCTTAAATCCGTTTAGTCAGAAACCTTTCTGAGACCGAGTCGGTCATAATGCTTTTCGATCGACATTGTAATGAGGCCCTTTGTGGTAAAGGCTGTTTCCTATCCAAGTCTAATGTCTTTCTCTGAAGCGAGGTGAGGTGCAACTGGGCACCCCCTCTCTCTCCAAACCATATAGCCAGATATTTATCGGCGATATTTGTTCAAATTTTGGGTTCTCTAGAAACCACTGACCACACATAGGGGCATATTAGCAAGAACGGCGTTAAAATTATCGCCGCTTTAGCGGCAGGAAACTGCCGCTAAAGTGGCGATAATGAGCTTGATAATATGCCCTTGAGAATACCAATAGAAGCCCATGTTCTGCTGTGATCCTGGGCTTCTATTGGAATTCTCAAGGGCATATTATCAAGCCCATTATCGCCGCTTTAGCTGCAGTTTCCTGCCGCTAAAGCGGCGATAATTTTAACGCCGTTCTTGCTAATATGCCCCATAATTTGCAGCTCAAGCTATTGATTTTATGATTTTCTGTTTACCTGAAAGTTGAATTTCCATGCAATAGGGGTCTGAAACAATGGAAGCTCTTTTCAAACGCATAGCAATCAAATCTAATATGACGCTGTCATTTTCATATTGCAGGATAGGCAGAACTACACCCAGTGCTTAATTTGAGCCATTAATTGCAGACGTAGCCCACTAGAAATCATGTTTTAGGGGCCAGCTCCTATGTATCGTCATGTGAAATTGACCCAAACTAAGAGAGAAAAACACAAAAGAATGGGGAAAGAAGACGGAGGAGAAAGATTTAAATACATTGACAAGCAGAGAAAGCAGGGATGAAAAAGAATCTGCAGGAGTGGGACAAAGGGGCAGGTAGTCTTTCGGTGAGTGAAAGAGGCTTGAGGTAAACCCAAGACAGTGCAGGTTTGATATTTGGCACCCTGACAGCAGCTGGGGGCTTCTGAGGAAAGCTTTGGGCCCAGGTACTTATTTGTTTGAAAATAAAAGCACTGATTACACCACTGATTTTTTAGGGGGTACAACTTCCTCTTATTTAATGTGCAGCCGTTATCAGCTATGGATAAATTTAAGAGCATTTGGGCCAGGACACAGCCCCATGGGAACCAAATAACTAGTTTAAGGTAACAATAGATGGTCCGAGCCTAACTTGCAGCAAAGTATCAGAGTAGAATACTATGACTGCAGTAAGCAGAGTATTCGGAATGCCCCAATTTGCCAAATAGCCCACAATAGGCCTCCATCAATGCAAACAAACACCTTTTTGAAGTCTGTAAACGAAGCATACAGTAAAGCTCCCTTCCTTTGTACTGTGCGATGAATACTTTTGAAATGAGTACTAGTGCTGATCTCTGCCAGCAACAAGAGTAAACAGTCTTGCTAAGTAGTTGGTTTGCCTATTTCTACATATTTATGTGCCTACCACCACTTTCTATCCCAACTTTGTCTACTTCACCTAAGTCTAACTCATCTTCTATACCCTGGCCTCACTCGACCTCTTTTTCGCACAAATTCACCTGTATTTCTACCAACCCCTGTGTCTACACCTACATCTCTACCTCTCTACTCCTACCTCAATTTTCTTTTACTTCACCTATGTCACTCTCCATCTCTCTACACCTAGCCTTTCTCTTAGTCCTCTCTATCTCACCAGAATGAGCTGTTTCTATCTCTACTCCCTGTAACTCTCCTTCATCTGTTACCTATCTCAACTTCACTTCTTTAACTCTCTCCATCTCTCTATACCTCACCTCTCTGCATCTCTGTCTGCTCTCTCTCTACCCCCTTACTCTCTGTCTCAACTCACTCTCTACCTCATCTTTCTCTGTCTTAAATGTCTTTCAATATCTCATCACTACCCCACATTCTCTTACACTCGTGCTGCTAAATTCTCTATTTATATCACCATTAATTCACCACCTCATCTTTCCACCTCCCCTCTGTTTCTGCCTATGTTTCCTTTATCTCACCAATCTCATTACCATACTCTTATCTTGAAACCTCTGTTTCGCTACCTCTACCTCGTTTTTCTTCTTGTGATTACCTCTTCTTTCTCTGTATTATCTTCCTCTGCACCTCAGTCTTTGTTTCGACTCCCTTCTCTTTCTCTACTGCTCTCTTCATACATCTGTCTGCCTCATCTCTCCATCTTTACCTTGTTCTCTACCTCACAATTCTACATCGCCCACATTCTTTCTACCTCTTTATCAACCCCATCTCTCTTTCTCTCCCTCACCTCGGAAGCTCTCCTTCACCTATTCTCTATCCACCATCTCTTTTTCTGCTCTTTTCCCCTCTCTCCACCTTTCTCTCTACCTCACTACTCTGGTCACCAGAAGTGTCTTTCTGCTTCTCTCTCTGCTTCACCAATCAATATTCATTTAATCTCTCAGTAGATCTCTCACTGCATTCCTCTCAACCTATAGCACTCTCAACCTCAATCTAACTAACCTCTTCTATCTTGGTCTTCTCTCTACTCCACACCTTAGTGTGCCCCAACCCTCTCCCTCTGCATTTCCTTTATCTTATCTCTAGTGCTCCGTACCTCTCTACCTCACTGTAAAATCTTACCTAGCTCAATTTCCCCCTGCGGTACCTGCCGGCTCTATGCCTCCTGCAGAAGATGCCATTGCTTTGGGATCCAGGAGCTGCTGATGAAGGAAGTGGCCCGATTAGGGACACTCGGGTCACTCATGACCACCTCTCAGCCTTCCATACAAATGAAGAGTCGGTCAGACAGTAGAGAATACAAACCAATAATAGTTTATTCAGAGTTCGCTCAGAGCGGAGCCCTGTCTGCCCAGTCGCTAAGAGTGCTGCAGAGAGAGTCTGACCACTACAAGCATAACGATACATTATGTACATTTCAGAACAAATGAAAACACGCCCACCATGGAATTTTCCAAAGAGATGCAGCTGGACAGTAAATTACAAAGGAGTAAGTTTTGATGCCGAGGCCGGGCACACATTATCTATCTCTCAAGGTTACTCTGCCTGTGCCCGCCACTAAACAAGCGGGAGAAGGCTTACATCTAAAGGAAAGGTATGCGCTAATAAGAACAGTGAATTCATTAGTGTGGCAGAACCCAACTCTGAAGAAACATAACCTAGAGAAGGTCATTTCTCGGAAATAGCAAATAGTTTCGATCTAAATATAAAATGGCGCCCACACACAAAATGGCCCGCCAATGCTAACTTACATAAAACAATACAGAAACATATTTTTTTATTCTAACAGACCCTCCTTTTGGCATGAGCTAAGCAATTTTGTTACAATAATAATTATTTGTTACAATAATATGGAAAGCAATTTTGTTACAATAATATGGAAATCATGAATATATTTAAGAGCACTCCATATCTTCAGCATCTGGGGGGAAACGGTAAGGAGGGAAGAGGTCTCAAAAATACCCTCGTGTATCTGCATAAGATCATCAAGCGCCTTCTGAAGCATTATGGTTGCATTAGTATCATGAATTGATATTCTTTTAGGAGAGAGAAAAGTGGTGCAGTATGAACAGCATAAGGGAAGACACTGGACCAAAACATAGCAAGAAATCAAAATCACAATGAAATAGATCACCCTTTCAAGGATCCAACTTCACCCACCGAACAATGACCAACTCCGGGGGGCATGGCCAAGCCGGCGGCGAAGATGGCCGCCAGCTAGAGAGGCTCTCAACATCAGCCTGGCCCAGCGGCGATTTTCCCCGTAAGCTGCGAGGTAGCCTGCACCTCTTCCAACGTCACGGACAGCGGAGGAGGCGCTGACTCTGCAGGGCTGACCGCGACGCTACGGCTTCAGCTTGACCCGGAGTAACACCGAGCGACGGGAGGGCCGGGCCTGCCGGCGCTGCTGCATCGAGCGCCGGGCGGGCCCGCACGGCACAGCACCCCGCGAAGACCCGCCGTGGTCGAGAGCTGCATCGGAGAGGCCCGGGGTGAGTCGGGCGGCGCACTGTGGTTCCCCCCCCCCGGTTGCCGACGCCCGCGGTCTGAGCTTGGGCGGGCTGCCCTGCCCCCATAGGTACAGCGAGATAACACCCGGCGCCGTGGGGATAGGGCCCACGCACCGGTGTCGTTAGGGGCTAGGGCGCTGGCCTGTGGTGGCGTGCGGGCCCTGCGGGGAGGGTTGATGCATCCGCCTGCTGCCCCTTACTGCGCCATCGCCACACGCCCGGGGGGGCCCTCCTGAAGTGCCGCGGCATTGCCGCGAGGTGTGCAAAGCCTGAAACACACAGCATGGGGCCTTAAGTCCCCCCACGTTGCCAGAGCCGCCTGCTGCACAGCGCGGATCGACAGTCCGGCCCTGGTGGGAATTTGAGTGCGATCCACCTGTCCAGGTGCCAGGGAGATTGCTCCTGCGGGCCTCCTGAGCTCCTCTGCTGCCGGGGTCCATTGCCTATATCTGTCTGCACACAGCTAGTGCCTTCAGCCCGGTGTACCCAAGTGGCTTGTGGCGTGCATGGCCGGTTTCATTGGCCCACGCAGCACCTAGAACTCATAGGATTATCTGGGCCCACTTTCCATATGGCGTCACCTTGACGATATGGGTCGCAAAGATCCTAAACAGAGTACCCTACCTTTCGGGAAGGCGACTGAGGGAACGGCGACACTCCCCCCTGAGATGGCGGAAAGGGCGCCCGCTGCAGAGGCGCCGGAACATCCCGAGGCCTCGGTTGCGTCACTACTACTTGAGATGAGGGCAGGCTTCAAGGCGCTGGACTCCCGCTTTGACTCTCTGGATCAAACTATCGCGTCCTTGGGCGCCAAAGTCCAGGCCCACGACCGCCGGCTGGATGTGGTGGAAGCACGTGTGTCGGACCTGGAAGATGGGACTGCCCAATCTTTGAAGAGACTGGCCGAATCCTGGCCACCCCCGAGACTCATCATTGCGAGACTCCTGAATTTCCGAGACAGCGACACAGCGTTGAGACTGGCGAGAGAACGAGGAACAATTGAGTGGCAGGGATCGAAACTGTCCTTCTATCCCAACTTTACTCCAATGGTCCAGGAGGCAAGACGGAAATTTCAGGGGGTGAAGGCCACACTCCGCAACCTTGGACTTAAATACGGAATGTTATATCCAGCGAGATTGAAAGTTGACTTCGGCGGTAGGTCCAGAATATTCGACACTCCTACGGAAGCCCAGGAATTTTGTCGCACGTATAAGATGAGGAACACGCAGAACTTGGCGGGGGCGCGCTCGCCTCCCCGCCACACAGCGGATCGGACGCTAGCGCGGAACTTTTCTCAAACTCCGGAACTGGATGATGGTTTGATCATATTTGTTTGTATGGGTACTTTGCTCTGGGGACTTCGTATTGATTAACGTAATTATCTGATATATCACTTGGCTGGTCTGATTGTGGGCTGCCACCCCCCCTGGGTGTATCCTCTGTGTTTGGTTCACTGCATTCTTGGGGTCCACTTCTTGGGCCTCGATTGTTAGCCTTACGGTCCCTATGACCCACAGGCTGGAGACTTTTGAGGGGGATGGCCACCTTCGGGTTGGAAGGCGGCTGGGTGGGGGGAGGGGGGCAGGGATCAGACTTACGTATTGTTTGAGTTGTTGTTTACACTTTATTGTAGCATTGCTTATCGCATCGCCATTGCAAACAAGTCCTGACAGGCAAGGGTTTACACACTGGTCAGATGTCACGGTTAGGTAACATACAGGGGCCCTCGGCTGTCACCTTCATGTCCTGGAATGTTAGAGGGCTCAATAATACCCGTAAGAGGAGGCAGATGATCCATTATCTTATTCGTCACAAGGTCGACATAGCATACTTACAAGAGACACACCTCCCCATTACAGATTTGGCCCGTTTTGGCACTAGCTGGGGCACACACAGATTCTTCGCCAATTACAGCAACTACGCCAGGGGCACAGCTATACTGGTCCACAGGAGAGTCCCTTTTACACTCATAGATGTGACCCTGGACCCTGAGGGCAGATATGTGATAGTCACGGGTAACCTCTATGGCCACAAAGTCACCTTAGCAAATGTTTATGTTCCCAATATCGATGCCCCCGAGTTTTACCATGACCTAGATGCGCGGATTACCAAACACGACCCCCACACACTACTCCTGGGAGGGGACCTCAATTTACTAATACACCCCGGCCTGGACGGCACTTCTAAGGCACCAGACACCAAGCCGCGAGCGCGGCGCGCCCTGCGGGACCTCTGTGAGCACCACACTTTAATCGACATTTGGCGAAGACACAACCCCACCCTCACCAAATACACCCATCACACTGGCCCACACGGAACCTGGTCCAGGATAGACTATTGGCTGATTTCTCCTGTGGTTGCGAACTGGTTTGACTCCCATACTACGCTCCCTTGCACTTATTCTGACCACTCACCGATAGTTTTACATTTAATGCTCCCACGACCGGAAGGGTACGAGAGGCAGTGGCGTTTCCCTGGGAGAGCCCTCCAAGACGACCTGTTCAAGGCTGAGGTCCGGGAAGCGATAGAGGACTATTTTGAACTTAATGCCGGCTCGGTGGACACAGTGGCTGTCCTGTGGGAGGGATTTAAGGCCGTTATCAGGGGAGTGTGCATCTCCAAAAAGGCGGGGGTGCTTAAAGAGCTTCGACAGACAATGACCCGTATTGAGCGTGAAATAGCTGCGATAGACTCCCAATTGGCGACCCTTCCTGACACAACGGCTCAGGCTGCGAGACTTGCCCTACTGACTGAATACAGGGACACAGCGGATCGCGAGATTCTGTACATGGGTAAATACCACACGGCAAGACGATACGGGGAGGGCGAACGACCTGGCAGAGTCCTGTCGCAAATGCTGAGACCACCTTACAGTAAAAATTATATCACCCAATTGCACTCCGCAGCCGGCACCACTCTCACTTCCACAGTGGATATCCGGGATGAATTCTTAGATTATTATACTACACTTTACACATCTAGAATAGACTCCGACGGCACGGCCCAGACTGCATACCTAGATGAAATCGCATTGGTATTCCTGGAGAAATACATGTTAGACTTTATGGCAGAACCAATATCCGTCGCTGATGTCATGCTAGCCATAGACACCCTGCGGGGATCTACTGCCCCGGGATTAGATGGGGACTTCTATAAAGAGTTCAAAGACATTTTGGCCCCCCAGTTAATTGAGGTGTATGCGGAGGCATTGGAAAAGCAAAGTCTCCCCCCCACAATGCGTGAAGCTGTGATTATCCTCCTTCCGAAGCCAGGCAAAGACCACAAACAATGCGGCTCTTACCGGTCGCTGTCCTTATTGATCTTGGACTACAAAATCTTGGCGAAAGTACTCGCCAACAAGCTTTCACAGCTGATGGAGTATATCATTTCCCCAATGCAGTCTGGCTTTGTCCCCAAACGCTCCACGTCCTTGAACCTCCGAACACTGTTCACCGTGTTGCACAGAATACAGCCTGAGGTGCTGGCGGCGGCGGTGTTACTTGACGCAGAGAAGGCGTTTGACTCTTTGGAGTGGCCGTTCCTGGTGGAGGTGATGCAGCGAATGGGTCTACCTTATGGCTTCATCGCAACCGTTTCCTTGCTATACAGCGGCCCCTCGGCACGACTCCGCTTGAATGGCACTCTGTCAAGGCCATTTCGGTTATACCGTGGGACCAGACAGGGATGCCCCCTGTCCCCTTTATTGTTCATTCTAGCAATGGACCCGCTAATTAGGCATTTCCAAGAACGCCATCTACATAGAGGGTTACAATTCAAAACGGGCCCCCTTTTAGCCTCCCTGTACGCGGACGATACCATCTTGTATGTCCGTGAGCCCCACTTAAGCCTGGCTCCTCTGATTCGTGAAATTATCCGTTTTGGTAGATTTTCGGGACTGGGCATCAACTGGAATAAGTCCATCATATTCCCGCTGACGGAGGGCACAGTCAGATGGGATTGCGAATTCCCTCTTGAATGGTGCCAGGACTCGGTGAAATATCTTGGCATCCATATCCACCTGGACACCACTCAGATCATACGCTTAAACTATGGACAGACTTTTTCAAAACTAGAAGAACAGGTAGACAGATGGTTGTGGCTACCCCTGTCACTAGCGGGCAGGGTGGCCATATTAAAAATGGTGGTTCTCCCCAAATTCTTATACCTCCTTAATAATATCCCTGTGCCCCTGTCGGACGGTTTCTTTCGCACTCTACGGACACTCATGATCCGACTGGTATGGGGTGGTAAACGGCCCCGCGTGCGCTGGTCCATACTGACCCTGCCATATGACAGAGGGGGTTTTAACGTCCCAGTCTTCCAATTGTATTACTTGGTAGTGGAGTGCCGCTACGCGCACGCTTGGTTTCACTCTTACGCTTGTATCCCGTTTTTAAGACCAGAGGCGGACCTGGTTCTCCCGGACAAATTGAGTGAAATACTGCCGGGTGGTTTCCCACGGGACAGGCGGGACATTCAGACGGTGTCAACTACTGCTTGGGCTTGGGACAAGCTGATAAAGCGCATGGGTGCTACATCTCTATACTCCTCTGCCCTACCATTACCCAATACTAGATGGTTCCCACTCACTGGAGAAGGAATAGTACAGCGTACACTGGCAGCAGCAGACATAGTTAAGATGGGCGATCTGTTCCCTGGGGGTCATATTTCCTCCATAGACGAAGACGACAGATTCTCTGACTGCAGCTTTATGACCCGCTTCCTAATGAGCAGAATGAAATCCGCATTGCGTGTAGCGTTTCCCTCATACCCGGTTGAACCAGATTCGTTCCCCCCGCTTGATTTGGTCCTGGAGAGCACGAGTGGCGCACGCCTCATTTCCAAAATGTACAAGACCTGCGCCCAACTGCTCCCTGTAGATGACTCCAAGATTAGACAGGACTGGGAGGCAGATACGGGTGGAGCGATCACAGACGAACAATGGGAGAAGTGTTGTATGGTCACCAGGGTCGTCTCGCTTAACAGCCGCCATAAGTTATTACATTTCAAATTTCTCCGACGTGCCTATTTCACACCAGTCATGGCCCACAAGATTGATGCTACTAAGTCACACAATTGTTTAAAATGCACCTCCCCACATGCTGACTTTCTGCATCTGGCTTGGACCTGTCCTCGTTTACAGACCTACTGGGCAGCGGTGCATGAGACACTAGGGAAAATAATTGGGATTCCATTAGTCCCCCTTCCTGAAATTGCCCTCTTGGGCTATACAGTTCAGATTCCCAAGAAAGTAAGGAGATTGGCGTCCCTGGGGCTATTGCTAGCGAAGAGGGAGGTGGCCATTCACTGGGGCAGGAAGACAGCCCCCAAACTACAAGACTGGCTGTGCAGCTTAGTATTTTGCAACACCAACGCAGAATTATATGCCAGTCTTATGCCACCGACATCCCGCCCCAAAGACATATGGGGACCACTGAGGGCACACCTGGACGCAGCTAAGCAGGCTTCCAGCACACAGGCAGATAATGGCATAGTGCCGGAGGGAGTGAGATGAGGGAAAGGCGCTGGCCACGCAGCTGCACGACACTGCGTGGCGGGACCACAATGCGAGGCCACTGCTCAGGGTGTTTGCAATACATTGACTGCCTTAGCATTACAGCTTGGAGTGAGACCATGGGTGGAGGTGGGGGGGAGGGTTGGGAACTGATGGTTGCTGGATGTTGCCACTGTACTGGTCGATATATTGTCCGTTATTGTACCATAAATGTCAGGCACGATTTGTTTGGGTTGTGAAGAGACTATATGCAATGCAATGTGAATTTTCTCCTTTATTTGAAAAACAATGACCAACTCCAATTGCCACTCTCCAATCCTTTTACATTTTCTAGGAAATCTAGAATGTGTTGGGTAAATTTTTTTTCCATATTAGTTATTCCAACTACACACTGGTCTCCTTCTACTGCGCACACACCACCACTCTTAGCTAAGATGAAGTAAACTGCATATCTGGTTTGTTCAGAATATATTCGCATACTTTCCCATTGGGTGGTGATGTCACGCAGGGCTGCCACTGTGGAATTCGACAGTATCTGTAGTTTACATCCAAAATATTCTCTAGCCCTTTCACCTCTAGCCATGGCGGTACCACCAAAGGTAATGATGGAAGAGAGAATATACCCAAAAGTGATACCATTACTATAGTTGTTAATTTCCAAATCTGTTACTCCGTCACAGTATTCAGCTGTCAAAGTTATTTTTACCCACCGTATGTTTGGCTTACCATATTTATAATTGCAAAAACAACAATTGATGGACAGAATGCAGATCAATGTCATACATTCACCCCAGTACAGAGATCTGGGCCTAAATCCATCGCTTTTTTGCTCACCATGCCATTCCAGTTTGAACCCAGCCATATGCAAATCAGTCTTGACCCTGTGCCCTATGGGAACAGTCCAGCCCGAACTGCCAGGCCAGGTCCTCCCTGGACTGGAAACAAGCATCCTAGGACTGGTTTCGGGGTTTCGTCCCTCATTAGCCAGGATAGCTTGACTCCAGTGGCATGGAGAGCATTGGACCCACGTCTGGGCATACCCGTCCCACTCAGGGTGACAAATGCAAAAACAACAATTGATGGACAGAATGCAGAACAATGTCATACATTCACCCCAGTACAGAGATCTGGGCCTAAATCCATAGTTTTTTTGCTCACCATGCCATTCCAGTTTGAACCCAGCCATATGCAAATCAGTCTTGACCCTGTGCCCTATGGGAACAGTCCAGCCCGAACTGCCTGGCCCGGTTCTCCCTGGACTGGAAACAAGCATCCTAGGACTGGTTTCGGGGTTTCGTCCCTCATTAGCCAGGATAGCTTGACTCCAGTGGCATGGAGAGCATTGGACCCACGTCTGGGCATACCCGTCCCACTCAGGGTGACAAATGCAAAAACAACAATTGATGGACAGAATGCAGAACAATGTCATACATTCACCCCAGTACAGAGATCTGGGCCTAAATCCATAGTTTTTTGCTCACCATGCCATTCCAGTTTGAACCCAGCCATATGCAAATCAGTCTTGACCCTGTGCCCTATAGGAACAGTCCAGCCCGAACTGCCAGGCCAGGTTCTCCCTGGACTGGAAACAAGCATCCTAGGACCGATTTCAGGGTTTCACCCCTCATCAGCCAGGATAGCTTGACTTCAGTGGCATGGAGAGCACGGGACCCATGTCTGGCCATACCCGTCCCACTCGGGGTGACAAATGCAAAAACAACAATTGGTGGACAGAATGCAGAACAATGTCATACATTCACCCCAGTACAGAGATCAGGGCCTAAATCCATCGTTTTTTGCTCACCATGCCATTCCAGTTTGAACCCAGCCATATGCAAATCAGTCTTGACCCTGTGCCCTATGGGAACAGTCCAGCCCGAACTGCCAGGCCAGGTTCTCCCTGGACTGGAAACAAGCACCTAGGACCGGTTTCGGGGTTTCACCCCTCATCAGCCAGGATAGCTTGGCTCCAGTGGCATGGAGAGCACGGGACCCCCGTCTGGGCATACCCGTCCCACTCGGGGTGACAAATGCAAAAAGAACAATTGATGAACAGAATGCAGAACAATGTCATACATTCACCCCAGTACAGAGATCTGGGCCTAAATCCATCGTTTTTTTGCTCACCATGCCATTCCAATTTGAACCCAGCCATATGCAAATAAGTCTTGACCCTGTGCCCTATGGGAACAGTCCAGCCTGAACTGCCAGGCCAGGTTTTCCCTGGACTGGAAACAAGCATCCTAGGACCGGTTTCGGGGTTTCACCCCTCATCAGCCAGGATAGCTTGACTCCAGTGGCATGGAGAGTACGGGACCCACTTCTGGGCATACCCGTCCCACTCGGGGTGACAAATGCAAAAACATTCCGGTCCCAGGATGCTTGTTTCCGGTTCAGGGAAGACCTGGTTTGGCAGTTCGGGCTGGACTGTTCCCATGAGGCACAGGGTCAAGACTGATTTGCCTATAGCTGGGTCTGAACTGAGGTGGCGAAGTGAGCTAAAGAATGATGATGGATTCAACCCAAATCTGTGACTGGGGGTGAGTGTCTGAAAAGTTTCAGCGCTCCGTCCATCATCTCCTTGTGTTTGCTTTGTTCGCCCTAAGTTGGCAGGGTATGCCCAGACGTGGGTCCCTTGCTCACTTTGCCACTGGATTCAAGCTAGCCTGGCTGATGAAGGGTGTTACCCAGAAAACGGTCCCTGGATGCTTGTTTCCGGTTCAGGGAAGACCTGGCTTGGCAGTGCGGGCTGGACTGTTCCCATGAGGCACAGGGTCAAGACTGATTTGCATATAGCTGGGTCTGAACTGAGGTGGCGAAGTGAGCTAAAGAATGATGATGGATTCAACCCAGATCTGTGACTGGGGGTGAGTGTCTGAAAAGTTTCAGCGCTCCGTCCATCATCTCCTTGTGTTTGCTTGTTTACCATATTTATAAGGCACACCTAAAGGGAGCACCATTCTTAGAGCAACATCATCTGTGCCATTATGAACATTTGAATGAGTACCATTAGACAGTAAATAAAATCCCGGGTGTGCATAAAGGGGACCTTGATATTCTACAGGGGCATATCTAGTATTCAATACTACCGTGCTTGGATCCTTCCTTTCTTCTAGAGACATTGTATTTTTGAACAATATTATCCCAGAACAATTGACATACAGAAATGCATCAGTGCTGTTTACTATTGGACAACAGGCGGGATAATATCCGGCTTTTCGAGTGACTGTCAAATTTTGCTAATGCCATTCTACCAAAGTAATGTTCTGCTCTCTCATATACAAATTATCACAATATGTATTATTGTCACAACCCGGATATCCCTTTCCTAGTGGCGTTCTATAATATAGGCAAGGACCGGGATACCCAGTCCAAACTCACCCCTTACCTCTACAAAGTGGGTTGGGCGGGAATACGTATATTTGACCAACGACAATGGGTAAGCAGTCCATAAACTTGTAACAGATTCGGTAGGATATCAAGCTGTACCTCCCCGAAAGAACCTTTTATGTGTGTCTAGGAATACATTACTCGGGACTGCCCTTTTTGTACAAACTTGAGAAACAATCTTGCGTCTATTACATGATGGTGCATTCTGATCACATTCCAAAACCCAAGACACTCCGCCCAAAATCAACAACAGTAGTAATACAAGAACAACACACAGTATTATTTGCTTGGTAGACCAAAGTTTTCCGTACGTGAACAAGGGGAATTACTGGCTGCTCTTTATCAGCAACCATTCTGCCAAAGGGGTGCATAGCAACTGATAAAACAAGGGAGTGAATTGCCAGCAAGAGAAGTATACAAGTTCCCAGTGTACGTCAGAGCCTCACTGGTACAGGCTCCTATTGTCCATCAAACGTTGGCGCTCTTGAGCACTGGCGGTGGAGCTTGCTCAGTCCTAAGCTCTTGATGTATCCCACGTCGATTAGGATAATGTTCAATCTATCCTGTCCAATGTTCAAACAGTGCACAAATCTCACATCACCTCAAACTAACTCTGTTGGTACAATGGCAAAGTACACCCTAACTTACACAGTCCATCCCTGACTAATCTGACTTCTCTTTCGGTGCACTATTCCTCAGCCGAGGACGCAGATTGTACCTGGTGACTCCAGACACAGAGGGATCAGCAAAAAGGGGCTCCTCAATAGCTCTGATCTCTGGTGGGACAGCCTCGTTCAGGATGTCATCATTCTCCTTATCACTTTGCGTCCATGTAAGGACAGCGTCGCTAAATGGAACAAAACGAGGAATCTGTTCACACTCCTGGTCAGCTACCCCCTCCTTAACCCACTGATCATAGGGTAATGGCAGGGGCACTCTCCTACAGTGGGAGGCGTAAATCCAGTTCCTTCGACCAGAAACTTTAACTGCGGTGCAGGTTGCCAGCATGACCTGGAGCGGACCCCTTCCGGCGTGGCTCCAAACTCTTCTTCTGCTGAACCAATATATAATCACCGGGCTGAATATCGTGTCCGGCCCCCTCTGGGATAGCTGGCAGGGACTCACAGACCTGTTGGTGAATAGAAGGTAAACTTTCAGTTAACTGGAATAAGTAATCAATCAACAATGGGTAGTCAATATCGGAAAACCGTCGAGGACGCGGGAAGCCCCAGACATTTGCCGGGCATCCAAACACGACCTCATACGTTGACAATCCTGTCCTAGAATGTGCTGTAGTTCTTTTTGACAAGAATGCTAATGGCAGGGCATCTGGCCACTGCAACCCTGTTGTCTCCTGAATCTTTGTCATTTTCAGTTTGAGAGTATCATTGTACTTCTCAACCAAACCTGCTGACTGCTGGTGGTTTGCAGCATGAAACTTCTGTTTTATGTGCAAACCATCACAAATTAAACTGAATAACCTCGGCATTGTAATGACTTCCGTTATCACTCCAAATCAAACAGTGCAAGCCGAAACGAGGAAAGAACTGCTTCAGGAGTACCTTTGCAGTTGTAATGGATGTATTATCTTTAGTGGGATAAGCCTCAACCAATTTACTGAATGCACAGACCACCACCAGAATGTACTTCAAATTGTTGCACCTTTCCAATTCGATATAGTCCATTTGAAGGATTTCGAAAGGGAAAGTGGGTGTTGCAAAATTACCAGGAGGTGCAGGGGTAACTTTCCCAGGATTATGCATCATGCACACTATACAGTACTTCACTAAATGTGCAGCCGTTTTTGCAATACTATCATTCTGCCATACAGGGTCTAACAGCTTGCAAATACCCTTTGCACTGATATAGGCTGGGCCATGAGCCATCGTAACTACAGGGAGTACATATGCATCTGGCAACATCCATCTTTGCTTCCTTGACTAGTCAATCCAACATACCTCATCATTCAACTGTGCTATACTTTCTTGCCACCCTGCTAACTCCTCCACTGTAGCTTCGCTTTGTATCTCTTTCACGTTCTCAAGTGTATCCTCAAACATGGTGATTTCAGGCATCCACCTAGCGGGACCTGCTACGAACATTCTTTTAATTTTAGTCTGAGCTGTTTCCTTAGCTGTCTGATCTGCAAACACATTTCCCTTACATACATCATCAGTAACTTTTTGATGGGCACTACACTTCACTATAGCCAATTTCTTAGGGAGGGTCAAAGCAGACAAAAGCCTCAATATGAGGTACCTGTGCTGAATGTTGATGCCATGCGAACTAAGAAACCCTCTCTCTGCCCAGAGTCGCCCAAAGTTATGCGCGACTCCGAAGGTGTACTGGCTGTCAGTATAAATATTGACGACCAGTCCCTTACTTAATTCGCAAGCTCGGATTAGGGCAACAAGCTCTGCAGCTTGGACTGACTGATAGGGAACTCGTGATGTCTCAAATACTGTACGCAGCGTAGTGACAGCATACGCAGCAGTTGTAGTGCCATCTGGTAATTTAAAACCATTGACATAAAGTTCCCCTTGTGGGTCAGATAAGGGAACATCAGTCAACTCTACCCATCCTTTCGTCTCTTCTTCCGTCCGGAAGATGCAATCATGTTTATCAATCTCATCATTCTCAGAAGGGAGGGGCAGTAACGTGGCTGGGTTCAGAGTGGCACATCTTTTGATCGTGATGTGTTTTGCAAACAATGTTAATTCATAGCCATTCAGACGTGCACTGGTGAGGTGCTGTGTCTTTGTCTTATTCAAAAGTGTATCCACAGCATGGAGTACCATGACTGTGAGGTCAGTATCAAGTACGAGTCCAGCTGAATGTCTATTAGATACGGGCACAGCCGCGACCGCTCTTAGACAGCTCGGGAGGGCTCTTGCGACAGAATCAAGAACAGCAGAGAAATAAGCACACAGCTGTTGCTTATCTCCAAATTTTTGTGTTAAAACAGAAAGTGCACAACCGGCCTTCTCATGGACATAAAACACAAACGGTTTAGTGTAGTCAGGGGTGCCAGGTGCTGGAGTCGAACAAAGCGCAGTTTTCAATTGCTCAAAAGACTGCTGACATTCAGGCGTCCAAGGCAGGGGCTCATGCACATCCTTCAGTGTTAGTGAAAGCAGAGGTTTAATTAGTAACGAGTAGTTAGGTATCCACTGCCAACAGTAGGAAGTGATACCTAAGCGCGCACATCTTTCTGAGTTTGTGGAATAGGCATTTTAACAATGGTACTGATGCGCTCCGGGATCAATCTCCTACCCTCCTTTGACAGTAGGTGACCTAAATAGGTGACCTCCTGTCAACAATATTGAAATTTAGAAAGGGACACCTTATGTCCATGTTGGGCCAAATACAACAATAATTTAAATGTACTGTCTTTACAACCTTCTTCCATATCAGAAGCGATGAGCAAGTCATCAACATACTGCACTAATACATTACCTGAGGGAAGTGAAAGGGAATCCAATTGGCTCTTTAATGCTTGACTATAAATACTCAGACTTTCTGTATAGCCCTGAGGAGCTCGACAGACTAAAGCTCCTACCAGCTAAGTTAAAACCAAACAAATATCTACTATCCGGATTAATAGGGATACTAAAGAAAGCGTTTTTCAAATCAATGACAGAGAAAAATTTAGCAGTAAAGGGAATCATTGTTAAAAGAGTGGTAATATCAGGAACCACTGGTAACTGAGGGACTACTATTTTATTAACCTCGCGCAAATCAATCACGAAACGATAAACATCTTCATGATCATCAGGGAACCTGAGGGCGTTCTTTTAAGAATTGGAAGAATAGGGCTATCACACATATTAGCTGTTGTCTCTTCAACCACTCCCTTCTAAATCAAATCCTGTATGATTTGCAATAGAGCCCTCTCTACTGCCTGCAGTATTTTACACTGGTGAATATGAGGCAAAATAGCCCCATCCTTAATCTGAATCGAAACTGGAGATATCTGTAACAATTCCACATCTGTGTCATCTGTCGCCCACAGAGTGGGTGGTACATCTCTAAACTAAACAGGAAGGGGTGCATCTTTAGACAAACACTGTTTAACGCGTGCCACATCTGGACCCATGGTCATATAGACACCTGCCGGAGAACAATAAATCGTGGCATTCAGTTTCTTCAACAAATCCAAACCCATTAAATTCTCACCACAATTTGATGTCAACAAGAATGGTGAATCCACAGTGAAAGGACCAATAGTCAATGCAAGAGGTTTTGAAATGGGGCTTACAACCGGTACACCAGAAAAACCAACCCGCACATTGTTATGGCCAGACAGAGCCGCTCCAGGGACCATATTTTGGGGAAACAGAACTTTTTGTCGCACCTATGTCCACCAAAAATTCCTTCATTGAACCTTGCAGTTCTGCTGTCACATAAGGACCACGCTTGTCTACAGGTATCGGAATTAGTCCCTCATTCTGCCCCTTGCTGTCCTAGCTGTAAGACATCCCCGTCACTTCTTCCATGTCGTAATCATCATGGTAATACTGTCCATCAGGAGGGTCATCAAAGTAATTATTATCAGAACGACCCTGCGAGGCTACAGCATTCTGCGTTCTATCTGTCCCACCAGCTCCACGACCCCGTCAACGAGAACCTCGTCCTCTCGGGACCACTGCCTGCTGCAAAAACACAGGACAGTCGCTACGCCAATGTCCCTCCTCTTTACAGTATGTGCACTGATTTGAACCCAAAGGCGTAGTTGGTGGCTGCCTACTAGTGCGTGGAAGCTGTCTGGCAGGACCACCACGTCCTCTCCCATTCCCTTTAAAAGCCTGCTGTAACAACACCTTCGTCTTTAAATCCTTATGCCTCTTCTCTGTCCTCTCCTTTTCCTCATTATCCCTATGCTCATAATACTGTGCCATATTCAAAATAACAGAGGGAGAAGAGGTGGACCAAGTACTCTCAGAAGCTTGTAATCGAGTCGCAATTTCAGGAAGCAAGTTAGAAACGAACCTATTGACAAACAACCGAACACCTCCTTCGACCGACAAATCCTGTCCACTATAATCTAAAAATGTTCCTTCAAATTGAGTGAAGAAATCAGACACACTCTCATCTTTCTTCTGCAGACAGGCTGACAATTTATCCCAATCCACCTTTCTTGGCGGAATAAGAGAATGCATGTACGTAATTATGTGACCTAGCAATGCTAAAATATCTGCTTGAGGCTTATCACCGGGCTTCCTTTCCTGATCCCATGCCTTAATTTAATCCCAAGTACCACCCAACTCTGGAACATGATCTTGAGTATGAACCTGCATCCAAATATCGACCGGTACAACGAGACCAAAAAACATTTCAATATCAGCAAGAGTCATCACCTTGGAGGAAGCAGCTTCAGTCAGTTCTTTATAATAAGCAGTGGGATTCTTACTAGGATCTGGTAAATGAGTCTTAGGAGATAAAACCTCATTGCTCCTGAAACCTGGCCGCCACCGTCGCTCGAGTAACATTACCATGGCCATCTGTTAATTCTGGTATCTCGGGATGATAGATGGGATGAACCTCTCTCATCGGAAACTGGGACACTGTGGTGGGACTCTTCTCAAGTAGCTTACCCCTGTAAGCAATCAATGTCGTAACACTACCAAAAACTTGGCCAGGTTCCACATTACTAGCATATACATGATCTTTAATATCATATAAAACCTGTGGCGCAGCATCCTTGAAACACTGCTCCCAAAGAGTAATCAGCGTAGCAGACATATGCTTAAGGGCATGCTGTTGTACAAAGGGCTCATAATCTTTCATCACACTCCAAACATCTTCCACACTATAAATAGGATTACGACCCCACTGCACAGCCTGATTGGCCACTACCTTTTTCTCTTCATCTCCTACTTCAGACCGCACATATGGACCTATACGCTCTTTAAACTTTGTCCAATCTCCATCCCCAAACCCGCACACTGGCGTCCCAGCACTCAAAGAAGCCAGAGGATGAGAAACCAAAGAAGGAGAAGCAACGGAAGTGCCAGGTACTATTGATGCTGAGGGTTGCATCGCAGGAGAAAGAGCTGGCGAGAGGGATGCTTAGACAACAGGTGTGGCAGGGGTACTGACAGTCGCAGTTACCACAGACCCCAAAGAAACAGAAGGAAGAGGAGGAGGAGCCAAAGCCATAGTTGTTGAAATAACAACAGTAGAAGCAGGAACAGAGACAGTGGAAGCAACTGTAATGGGTGGCTGTGAAAGCACTGGAACAGAAGGATATATTCTTTGCGGGGCATATGGAGGAGGGGGTTGGGTATCTAATAATTCTTCAACAAAAGCATCATCTTCTTCCTGAACCACATACGATTTATCAATGTGCAATCGAAACCTTCTATCTTCGCATTCAACACCCTTTTCCTGCTTTTCCCTATCATATGCTACCGCCTTCTGAGTCAACGTCTGCATTCTCCCTTTTCGGGCCTCCTTCTCTGTCTTCATTCGTCTCTGCTTAGCTGCCTTTTGCCACGTTCTGAGGGAATCAAACATAAACTGCCTATTTCTTTTCTTAAACAACTGTTCTTGTAAATACTCAATCTTTTGTTCATCAAAAGTGCCCGTCAATGGCCACTGCAACTCGGCATTGTCCCTTGTATATTTGTGCCATAATGTACTAAACATAGTAGGGCCAAGACTATGCTTCAGATACATATCAAAATTCGGAGTGCCTTCTGGAGGCACCGGCTGACTTTCTTCCAATCGAGCATTAGTAGAACAACAACGACAGCACAAGACAAACAATTTACTAAAACTAGGCATTTTTAAAAGAAAACAAGTTCACTATTTTATGCCTAGCAAAACAATTGCAATTACTTGTGTCCCAAAGACGGTCTTTAGACCGTACCAAATACAAACCAAAATGGTACCATATCCACAAAGAACCAAATAAAACCCACCTGATATATACAGGTCAAACGAATCTATTCTCCACTGCCGACTCTTCGGACCAAACATCAGATCCAAGGGTTTCGCCGTTCAGGACTCCAGTTGGGATGACCACTGGGTGAGGCACTGTCCGGCAGGACAGAAGGGGCAGTTGCGAGTATCAGGAACTCTTCATGCAGGGATCCCTGATCCATCTGTCCGACCCGACGATGGCCTCGACCTCCCCCCCGTCTGCTGAAGGGGATGGGTCACTCACCCAAAGGAGTCCCTGTTCGGGTGCCAACTGAAGGAAGTGGCCCGATTAGGGTCACTCGGGTCACTCACGACCACCTCTCAGCCTTCCATACAAATGAAGAGTCGGTCAGACAGTAGAGAATACAAACCAATAATAGTTTATTCAGAGTTCACTCAGAGCGGAGCCCTGTCTGCCCAGTCGCTAAGAGTGCTGCAGAGATAGTCTGACCCCTACAAGCATAACGATACATTATGTACATTTCAGAACGAATGAAAACACGCCCACCATGGAATTTTCCAGAGAGATGCAGCTGGACAGTAAATTACAAAGGAGTAAATTTCGATTCCGAGACCGGGCACACATTATCTATCTCTCAAGGTTACTCTGCCTGTGCCCGCCACTAGACAAGTGGGAGAAGGCCTACATCTAAAGGAAAGGTATGCGGTAATAAGAACAGTGCATTCATTAGTGTGGCAGAACCCAACTCTGAAGAAACATAACCTAGAGAAGGTAATTTCTCGGAAATAGCTAAATTAGTTTAGATCTAAATATAAAATGCCGCACACACACAAAATGGTGCAGCGAATGCTAACTTACATAAAACAATACAGAAACATAATTTTTTATTCCAACACTGACATGCTGCTCCCTGGGTCCCACAGCAAAATGTTTCATTGCTCGCTTCACAGCTCTGATTTCAGCATTTTTGCTCTCACTTGCTGAAATTAGAGAGTTTGCTATGGCTTGGTGGTAGCATCATAGAAAACTGCAATGTCCCAGGGGTGGTCACCCAGGAACATTGCTGGAGCCGGCCCTGGTGAGTGGCGGTCCCCATGGCTATCTAGGGCTCCACGAGGGGGGCCGCGCTGCCCACCTCCTTTGCTGAATTTAGCCCCTGGGAAGTGGTGGTCCCTGTGGCTTTGGGAGCTGCGTGGCCTCAGTAGTTATTTTAAAAGACTTGCCCTGGGGAGGTGGTGGTCCCCGGGGCTGAGGGGAGGCCGTTGGGCCTGCCCCGCATTATCTTTTGTCAAATTTTTTCCCCGGGAAGGTGGCAGTCACGGCGCAGTGGGGGAGCTGAAAGGCTCCCCCGCATATAATTAAGTTACTGCCCTAAGGAAGTGGCGGTCCCCGGGGCTATGAGGGAGGCCATAGATCCTCCCTGCCATATTTTAATAATTACATTTGTGCCCTGGGGAGGTGGCGGTCCCCGGGGCAGCGGGGAAGATATGAGTCTCCCTGCATATAATTAACTTAGGCCGCCCGAGGCTTTGAATAGCCCTATGAGGGGGGCCCTGTGCGCCCCCTCCTATTTTTACCATATGCCCAAGGGACCCGGATCACCTGGTGGTTATTCTAAAGCAAGCACGGGAGCCCGTACTTCCTTTTTTTTAAAATATTGACACAGATTCGAGGATCCACCCGTGAGACTGTGTCAAAATAAAAAATAAAAATGCTTTATACCCCCTGCGGGGTCCCTAAGGGAACCCCGCACCATATCTGGGGTTAGCGTATTCCTACCCTGCCCCCATTTCTTTATTTTTTACTTTTTTTTTGGGACTCGGCTTCACACCGAGTACCAAGATGGCTGCCACCACTTCCTGGTTGAAGTGCTGACAGCCAATCAAATTTTTGTAGGATTCGCGAGTCCACTCCAAGGACTCGCGTCCCCAGATATCTATATTTTTTTAAGTTAGATATCTGAAAAACTACTGAACGGATTTAAACCAAATCACAAAAAGCACGCTTTCTGGACCAACATCTAGCTTTCTGCCAAATTTAGTGTAATTCCGTTCAGCAGTTCAGGCTGTAGTCATGTTCAAAAAATGACAAATCCCTATAGACATACCATGGGGAAAACACGTTTTGGGACCCCTCTTTTTCTCAACCCCTGCTTGATGGATCACCCCGAAAGGGGAAGTTTTGTGAACAGTTTGTGGAGATTCATCAAGTGGTGCCAAAGTTATTGGCAAAACAAAAAATGCTTTTCCTATGGAAACTTTGGTCCTAACTATAACTACCTACTGGCTATATATGAAAGCTTTATACTTACTTGAGAAATACTTACATTTTCGTTGTAAAGGCATGCTTTGTAAAGGCATATGCATGGTAAACTTTTGCGTGGTAAAGGCATGAGTGGGAAAGGCATATGCATGGTATTGGACGCGTGTACGCATGTGTGGTAAGGCATGCCTGGTTCCATCATACATCCATAAATTGTTAGTATAAGTTATATGAGTTGAGTAACTGTTTCACAAGTTGTTGTCATGTTGTCGTCTGTGTTTATTTTAGAGGGGATTAATTCCTACACTTTTATGAGTCTTTTGATGGCCACTTAATTGAACCGTAGCCAGTCTGCTTCAGTACACAATTACCCAAATAAGAATGGAAAAATTATGGACTTAGGTGGCCCACACAAATCATTGAATAAAAGTGCAAATTCTTGAAATAATACAATTATTTATGGATCATTTCAGCACCTGCAGACGTAACTGTGATTAATTTTGCAATGAATAAAACAATAGGAAATCTAGGCAAACACATTCATCAGACATGAACAGCTTGTGACTGTCTTTTGGCAGAACAATTACACATTTTTGTTTGTAAAGCTGGAGCTTAAATTCCATAGCAGGCTATGCACTTTGCATCTATTTTAATGACTTTCTCATTTCATAAACTCAACATTGTAATTATGAGTCAAGTTGTTTTTGAATATTCGAATACTACCCCACGCTTTGTCAAATGTGCAATTGCTGCCTACAAAAGTTCGAGAGCCCAGAGAAGAACTTATGGATTTCAAGATGGCTACTTTATCCAGAAATCCCATTCAGTGCATTAACTAACCAAAATGTACAATGATTACCCTTTGATTATACACTACACAGTAGCATTTAGGAGATTAAAATATAATGAAATAAATATCAGCAAATTGTATCAATGAAGCTCACCTTGTTATTCCTCTGTTTGGATGATCTAAACATGTTCAGCTCTTAAATCCCACCTCCTCTCTCCTGTAGCCCACTCTTCACCACAGCCTTCCCCGCCAACTTATCCACCACTCCATTATCAGCCCTCTGTTGCACTGCAGATAGGATTGTGTTATATATGCAAAGATCTGGAATGTTCTTTTGTGGAGGGAGAAAGGGCTGTCTAAAGGTATATTGTTCCCAGAGACAAGGTATAGTTTTTGAAACCCACCCCCACTCTTTTTGTACGGGCGTGGTGATCTGTGCACTTTGGAAGTGGTGGAGGATAAATATGCAACCAGCACTACAGCAAGTGGTTCAGACAAGTTGCACTTATCTTAAAGTATCAGGTCTCAGGTACAAGAATTATTAATGCCAGAAAAAACTTTATCAATTTTGAATCTGGCCGGGTTCAAACCCTGGGGCATATTTACAAGCCCCTATAACCACTTAACGCTGTCTTGTAAATAAGGCACTCTTTTGCGCTGTGTTTAACGTGACAGGGGAGGGCAATGGGTGTTGCGGTGGGCGTTCCCACGCAACACCCATTAATTTTGACGCTGCCCCCTATTTACAAAGGCAGCATAAATAGGAGGCAGAGCCATAATTAAGACCAGGAAAAACCTGGTCTTAAACAGGCGAAACAAGAAGAAATGCTTTATTTCTCCTCGTTCTTTGCTGTTACCATGTGTGCTGCCATGTGCAGTACACATAGAAACAGGAAATTGCCTAAGATTGTTTATGTACAGGAAGTTACCTGTTGGACTTGGCCCTTTTTGCAGGGTCATCCCAGAACTTTTTGCCTTTCTCCTGCATTTTTTCTGACCTGTTGTTGGTGGTTTTATGACTCTGGGCACTTTATCACTGCTGCATGTGCTCTCTATGGTAAACTTGATACGATTGGTCTACACCTGTTTGGCATATTTAATTTACCTATCAGTCACTTGTACAGTGGTATCCCATATACCCAGGGCCAGTAAATTAAATGCTACTGGTGGGCTTGCAGCGCTGTTTGCGCCACCCACCAAAGTAGCCTTTCAAACCTGTCTCAGGCCTCTGCCACTGCAGGGCCTGCGCGCGCAGTTTACTGCCGCTGTGACGTGCCACATAAAGTGGTTGCCACGTTTATGACTCCCTTTTACTACATATCTGTCACCCCTAAGTTAGGCCCTAGCTAGCCCTTGGGCAGGGTGAGGTTTAGATAAAAAGTAGGACATGTGCCTTAACTGTGTGGCATGTCCTGGTAGTGACAAACAGCCTATTTGGTTTCTCACTGCTGTGAGGTTGCCCTCTCATAGGGATGCATTGGGGTTTCCCTGATATGTGCTTCAGTGGTAATTCCTGACATGAGAGGCGTGGCGTGGTCAAGTTTGGTATGTTTGGAATAGTGGTGATAAATGCTGCGTATTGGTGTTAGCGGATTCATTATTACTATTTTAGAAATGCCACTTTTAGAAGTGGGCATTTCTGTGTGCAATGTGTCTTTGGTCCTCTGCTAGGATGTGTATTGACTCTCTGGCTTTGGAGTGACAGGGGCTGGGCATGTGCAGTGGCTCCAGAGAGTTTGGATGTGTCAGCGATAGGTTGAATAGGCCTGGTCTGCATTTGGAGTGGTGGGAGGAGTAGGACCTGCACCTGAAAAGGGCTGTGCCTGCCTTCCACAATGATGGCTTCCCCCCCCCTGTAGTGTGTCTGGGCCAAGCCTTACACTTTCAATGGGGAGTGTTGTGCACTGTAAAGATATTGTTAAAGTGCCCCCAGAACTGGTTTACACTGGGCTCAAGACCCTGTGCCAGGGCAGAACAAAGACTGGTAGTACTATGAGTACTGGGGCTGTGACCCCATGTCTGTTAAGCTGGCTTGGTGAAGAGGACACTGCGTGGACTGCTGTATGCCAGGAGGAACCGCCTTGGGACTGACCTATTCTTTGGGGGGGCTAAGATAAGGATTGCCCTGTGTCCTGGAACCCTTGTGTTGGCCTGCCTGGCTGCACCCTGCTAAGGAGTCCCCAGTGCCCTCGCAGGAGTGCCGACTCGCGCACTGGTAATTATCAGGGCTTGTGGCCCTGAAACTAAGATTGAGGAGTGTGCTGCGAGTTGCCTGAGCCCCAAGTGGGGGCTCCTGCTCTTTAGAGCGTGTGGAGTGCTTCACCTTTGCTGCGCCCCTCAGTTCTGTGCCTGTACCCCAGAAGCGTATAGTGGGCGCTTTTGAATTTCATTGCAAGGAGCCCGAGAAGTGGGCTCCAACCACAATCGAGACGGGCGCTGTCGTGCCGTGAAGGAAGAGCCCCGCGTGTTGCCGGAAGTCAGGCAGAGAGTAAAGCCTGGTTCTGGGTGGGGCTCCCACGAGGTAGAGGAGAGCCCTGCGTGTTGCCTGAACAAGGAAAGAGCAGCAGCGAGGAAATCCCGGTTTCGGGAAGTCCTCGAGTGTAAATCATTACATCCCGGTCATAGGGGGGCGGTGCCCGCCGCGGTGAGAAGGTTGGGCGGAGGAGACAAAGCCGACTGAGTCTTCGCTCCATGTCCCGCCAGTGCAGCCTGAGGTTGGTGGGGTGAGTGACCCTCGCCGTACTCGGTGTCCCGGCCGGAGGAGGCAGTGTGGGATAACCCTTCACTCCATTGGTTAGGCAGCGACCCCGCCTGGTTGAATGCAGCTGCCCTGGGTGATCCTTCTTTGTAGCTCAGCGGTCCAGATGGAAGGGAGGCCTCGACGGAGGTCCCGGTCCAGCAAAACAGATTGGAAGCACCAGGCAAATTGGTGCAGGGGCACGGTTTCCTATGATCTGCTGGTTATTGCAGCTTATGCCCTGATAGGGGGGATGTGGACAACGCTGGCACCACGTAGGTGATTCCAGTGCTTCATGTGATATCTTTGGGGGGAAGCCCTTGCTACCTTGTACTATGGTGCAAGGGTGCCTGCGTTGGCGCTAGGCAGATAAAGTTAGTGCCAGTTCAGGGGGAAACGCAGGGTTGCACCATATTCTAGTAAATATGGTGCATCCCCGCGTATCTAAAATAACGCAGTGTGTTGTTAGCCTTCTTGGCTTCACAACAAGCTTCACCACTTTATTGTAAATATGCCCCCCAATCTTTCAACCTATGTTAAGTCACTGAGAGTCACCCTCAATGAACACATTGTTAAGAAATCCAACCTAGGGCCGTATTACGCATTGTCATTGTTTGCGCCGGGTGTACCTTTTAAAAGGTGCGTCGGCCGCAAACAATGACAATGCACCCTATTACAATGTATGCACTGCCCCCAGGGCAGCCGCGAACTCGCGCCGTCCCCAGGGCAGCGCATTCATGTGAAAACACGGAGCGGCTGCTGGCAGCCACTCTGTGTTTTCACAGTGCAGGCGGCACCCCGCCTGCACTTTTAAAGGGGATTAGAGATCCCAATGCAGGGGGGTGCAGTCAGTGACTGCACCCGCCTGCAAGGGGATGTCTGGGGGATCCATAGGACCCCCTTTCTCCCCTCCAGAGGGCTTCTCTCAGGGGGCGCACTCACCTTAAAGGTGGCGCACTGTGAGTGCGCCCCCTAAGAGCTTCTTTACCTCTGCAGCTGCGTCTGTAATATGGCGCCGACACAGAGGCAAAGGAATTCCCTCATTTGCATTAGCATGCCACAATGCAAAAAAGGGAACACCCCCTGAAGGTAGCGCTGGCACTTTAGGTGCTCCAGTGCTATTGGTATTACTGAAGGGGACGCACAAGCATCTGTGCCCCTTTCTGTAATACCAAAGTGCCCCAAGGGGGCGCACAAAGCGGGGGCGAAAGCCCTTTGCGCCCCTGGGGCACTTATTGTAACACGGCCCCAGGTGCATGTTTGCCAACATGCTGGTGACAGCCTAGACTCCCTAAAAATATAAACCTAACCACACTGTGGCCCTTTGCCAGAAATAGGGGGAGAGATTTTGAAGGTCGGGGTCACTCACACCCCTTCCCCACTTTGACAACTACTGCTAGCCAGAACCAGAGAAAAATTACATTACTGTTGGCCCATTACAGATTAGCTCTCAGCCACTTTGTTTTCTTTCACTAAAACACAGCACTGTTTTAAGCATGATAATAAATGCACCTTTGGGCAAAGCCTGTAATCCTCCCCTCCACCCCCATTACCCCCACCAAGTTTAATTCAGGTCTACCCAGAGGGACTCCGCCCACAGTTTGATGGCCTCATACCTATAACCTAATTAGTGCAAGTTCCTTTTACCGATGCTTTTAGAATTCATTCTTTGGATTACTTATTCTGCCGTTATTCATCAGCTGCCACCTGCATATGATGAACCTAAAAGTGATTTAGTTTGCAGTGCTGTCTTTTGCAAATGTATTTCCTATTAACTTGTTAAGTAAATATAACTTTGCTTGTATGATAAAAAAATGATTTCTCAATAGAGCATCCTAGCTGTGTTACCTATGGTTGCCTCATTTCAATGGTATTGAATGTTTGTTGCCTTGGTAATCAGGTAGTACACAGACTAGCAGGATGTTAATATTTATTCACCAGGCTAAAATCATCCTAAGGAATATGTCTCCAGGGTGAAGTACGGGGTTTGGTATTTAAACCTCAACACTTAAATGGTTCTTATCACCCAGTGATAATAACCATTTAATTGTTGAGGTTTACATCACCCAGTGATAATCACCATTTAATTGTTGAGGTTTACATCACCCAGTGATAAGCACCATTTAAATGTTGAGGTTTAAATGCCGAGGGGCAGATTTTCAAGAAACTGACGCATCTATATAGATGCATCAGTTTCCCTGCGCCTGAGTGAAAAACCCTTGCGCCACCATTGATGCGCCGTATTTACAATACGGCGCACTATGGCGTAAGGATTGACAGATGCGTCAGACATTCTGACGCATCTGTTGACGGAAAAGTCACGCATTGCTGGAGTCGTGTCGCAAGCACGACGCAACTCCAGCAATGCGTGTTGCGGCCTATTCCCAATACCGGTTTTGACGCAGTGGCGTCCTAAAAGTCACGCAGTGAAATCTCGTAGATTTCACTGCATCACTTTTACAAGGCTTTCCTGCGTGGGAACGCCTACCCTGCATACATTATACCTGACGCAGGTATAATGTCACGCAGGGCTTTACAACGTGACACATCTCCCTAGATGCGTCACGTTGTAAATTTGCTGCATTTTTTAAGCTGCCGTTGCGTCACACAAGTGACGCAACGGCAGCGCAAAAGTGTCGCAAGGGGCTTGTAAATCTGCCCCCGAGAGTACAGCTTATTTTTGACCTTTGGTGAAAACTAGTTACATGGGGGCTTATTTACAAGGCCCTTGCGCCACTTTTGCGTCATTTTAAAAATGGGAAAAGTGGCGCAAGGGCCTTGTAAATCTGCCCCATGAATTTTAGTGCTCCAACCATCAATATATTGTTCTTGTCAGTGCTCCTTGGCAGGTTTTTAATTTGCTGTGATTTGAGAAATCATGTTTCCATCACATACATCCGATTCATATTTTATATTTCAGTTGCAGCAGGTACCTGTTAGAAAAGTAGTTGTACAACTCAGCTCTTGACCAATAAGCCAGGGTGATCCTTTCAAAAAATTGGTTTTCGAGCTATCTTAGACCTCTAAGGCAGACTCGAGTCAATTCATAGTCCTTTTAAAAAGGTTTGTTGCTGACTGATAATGGGACTTGATCAAATAACTTAAGTACAGTTGAGGTAGGCGTTTTGTGAGTTTATGATAATTACTGCACTTGTGTAGGTCTGCAGCAGAGTCAGTAACGTGTCAAGCATGTATGTAGTAGCTTTCATCTTTCTTGGGTTACTACAATGAGTATCACGAGGGGAGAGGAGTGTCTTCTCACAATGGGGCAAGTTTATGTTGAGGTTTTCCCTCAAAAAGATGTAACTATCAGGTCCTCGTTCAAACAAGGCGGAGAGACATTAACATGGAATTTGACTCCGCTGGACCACAAGTGGCCTTGTGTTCCTGCACCTAGGGGGCAGATTTACAAGCCCCTTGCGCCACTTTTGCGTCATTTTTAACATGGGAAATGTGACGCAAAAATGGCACCAGGGGCTTGTAAATCTGCCCCTAGTGTTTTGAGGGTGCAAGAACACAGACCTGGTCTTACTGGCTTGTAATGTAGATCGGTAAAATTGGAGCAGCTAAACCTCATCCCCGGCACCTGGCACACCTTTTCTATGGAAAATCTATTATTCCTTTCCCTTTCCTATGCTCCCAGCATCCCACCGCAACCTCCACCAAGCAGGGAAGCTTCTGCTCCCATCTACCACCTGCTCAGAGCAGATAGTAAATGGGAATGCTAAAGTTCTCAGAATAGGGTATACAGGTGAAATCCACCCAGTAAATCTGTGTCTGCACGGAGTTTCCCCCTTCTTACTTATAAAAATGTTTTCTTTTTACTGGACTATTTTCTGCATATCAACCATAAATTCTGAATATTGCAATAACATTTTCCAAAAGGTTGTGTAGTAGTTTTAAACTTCTAGCAGTATATCAGATCTGTGAATCAATGATTATGGAAGGAGGATACTTTCCCCAGTTGGACTGGTCCACTTCATCGATTTTCCTAGTTGGTGGCCTCTAGTGGTAGATGTGGGTACCAATCAGAAGAGAATATATCCATGAGGTAGAGGTTAGAGGATTAGACAGTCAGAGCATCCAGGACCTGGGCTTGGGATGTCGGTGAAGCAGGGCTTTGGGCTGCACTGTTTGGAAACCTCATTTGTATAATGCAAAGTCTGGACCTGGAATAATCCCGATCTAACATGACGCTGATTAAGATGGGTCTGGGCTTCTCTTTCCTGTTCTAGGTCATGAGTGGCAGTGCCTTTTTCTGTGACTATTGTATTGTTTGTTACTTATGAACTGCATTACCTTTCTGTTGCCATTGGTTCTTTTTTACCATTTTTCTTTCCTGCACCGATCTCTTTCCTAGTACAGTATATATAATGATTGTGTCCTCGGGGATCTGTGGTTGCTGGGAACTAGCAATTATCTGCCGTGTTCTCTTCCCATATCCCTGATTCCTTACACCTACTTACTGTAATAGTCAAACCACTTGATGTCTCAATTCACTCCAAACATTCAAGCATGCACTATAGTGATGACACATAGCCTACTGATCTTCTTTGAACTGTGGGATGACCATTGACATCAATATTATTCCTGCATCCTGGACTATAACATAAAGTCCTACTTCCAGTCGTATATAATCCTTGATAGTATACAAAGTATAGCAAGGGTGACCCATACCTGACACTATTCTGACATTTCTAATGTCAAGATAGAAAGTACAAGATAGAGACTGATCAATGCTCCATAATTGGAGATGATTGAAGAGCCAAGAGGAAGTACTTAAAATCTCTCCAAAGAAAACAAGACAAAATAACAAGAAGCAGGAATACAAGAGCAAAAGACAAAAACGATAGATCAGCAAATTATGACTAGAAGATCAATGGCACAAGAGAAAACAAGGCAATGCAGTGTGAGAGGCCTAAAGTATGATGAGCATGAAGTATCTCCAAACATTGTAGCGCAAGAATGAGATTTTTACTTTTATATTGGTTCTTGTAATCATGACCCAGACATAATGTAATGTAATGTAAGGGGTTATTTATAGAGCGCACTGTGACCAAAAATGGTATCCTGGCGCTAAAACCACTATGTAAGGCACAGCAGATGAAAGAGCTGAGAAGCGGGCCGCTACTGAGGAAATAACCAGGTCTTCATTGCCTTCCTGAATTTTTGTAAGTCAGATTGAGATCGTAGGGCAACTGGAAGTTTATTCCATATCCGGGCCGCGTTGACCGTAAAGGTGCGTCCTCCTTGTCTGACTTTTTTTAGTATCTGAGCTCTTGGACATAGTTACCAGTAGTAGAACGGAGGTTTCTGCCGGGGGTATATTTTTTTAGTTTGTTTTGGAGAGGTTTTGGCCCTTTGTTTTGTAGTGCCTTGTGGACAATACAGAGAGATTTAAAAGTTACTCTCTGCTTGATAGGTAGCCAATGAAGCTCCTTCAGGGCATCTGTGGCAGATGAGTATCGAGGTCTGTTCAGTGTCAGTTTAGCGGTGATGGTCTGAATACGTCCTAACGTTTTTAGCAGGTAGTTAGGGGCCCCTAGCAACAGAGCGTTGCAATAGTCCAACCTACTTAATATTACCCCTCTGGAGATCAGTGATCTGGCTGATAGATCGAGCAGAGGGTATAGCTTCCTAAGAGCCCGGATCAGAGCAAAACAGGTCCTGGTAAGTCTGTTCACTTGATTTTCCAGGGATAACTCTTGGTTGATGATCACACCCAAGTTTCGCACCGCCACAGGATTGCCCAATGGCTTTTCCATAGGTAGCGGCCAGAAGTTCGGTGATAAGAATTCCGGGATTTTGTTGGAGGAGCAGCAGAGGAGTTCGGTTTTATTTCCATTCATTTTGAGTGAGTTAGAATTTATCCAGTCACAGATGTCAAGAATGCATGCCTGGAAGTTTCCAATGGTATCCTCCTGGTTATTGTTCAGTGACAGAATCAATTGGGTATCATCTGCATAGTTGATTAATTTAATATTCTAAGTTTTTATAAGTGAGATCAGGGGTTTGATGTAGACATTAAATAGGATAGGGCTAAGGGAAGAGCCCTGGGGGACACCATGTGTTGTCTTTCTAAATTTGGATAGAAACGGGGGAAGAGATACGGCCTGATAACGGTTGGACAGGTATGATTTTAACCAGTTTAACATTGGTCCACCCACACTCGCTGCCATGAGCCTGGACATGAGAGTGTGGTG
The DNA here is from genome assembly GCA_963921515.1 of Calotriton arnoldi. Lineage (NCBI taxonomy): Eukaryota > Metazoa > Chordata > Amphibia > Caudata > Salamandridae > Calotriton > Calotriton arnoldi. The sequence goes on along the minus strand of CAWUFW010012332.1, from coordinate 386,786 downwards.
ATCCACTGTGTCAAACGCTGCCGAAAAATCTAGGAGGACAAGGACAACCGATTGTCCATTATCAATAGTCCTCCGTAGTTCATCGTTAGCGCAGATAAGGGCGGTCTCGGTTCCATGACCAGGACGGAATCCAAATTGATCTTCCTCAAGCCATGCAGAGTCCTCTAGATGTTGTGACAATAGTGAGCTTATATAAAGGCTTCAATAAAAAAAAAATCAGGTACCTGAGGATAATGCCCGCTAAGGTATTTGCAGCACAATAAAGGTGCACAAGCTGATGCCAGTCTTTCAGCTCCCAAACGTTATGCAAGCTAACCAGTGCTAAAGTGTGTGCACTTTCTGTAATGTAAGGGCATTTCTAAAGCACATCTGTTACTCCAAAGAGTGTCCTGGCGCTCAGTACAGACAGTGGACCGAAGGGGAGCATGGAATCAGAATCATGTTTTTAACCTCTTTCGAAACAAAGGGGTAGCTGTAATGCGTCTTAATTGAAGGGGGAGTTTGTTCCATAAAGACAGACCCAGGAAGGAAAAGGATCTACCCCCTGTACTGGCTTTGCGGATCCGGGGGATTTTGGCCAAATAGAGATTTGCTGAGCGTAGAATTCTCGGAGGAGTGTAGAACACGATTCTCGCTCTTAAAACCTTGTGCCTGTCCCATGCAATGCTTTGTGGGTAAGCAGTAGAATCTTATAGGTGATCCTCTTGCCAACAGTTGCCAAAGCAGGCCTCTGAGTAATAGAGACATTTGAGTTCTCTGAGGAAGGCAAAGAATAGTATGAGCAGCTGCGTTCTGAACCCTCTGCAGCCTATTAATCAGATAATCGGTCAGGCCCAAATACAGCAAATTGCAATAGTCCTGTCTTGATGTAATCAAAGCTTGGCCCACCTGTTGTCTAGCCACCAAGGACAGAAAATGCAGGAACTTTCTCAGCAGTCATAATATGACAAAAAAGGTTCCTACCACTGCATTGACCTGTAAGCGAAAAGAGAGTTCTCCATCGAACTTGATACCTAATTTTTGACAGATTTGGTGTGAGTAAGTGGTGGGGGAGCATCCTTTGGCCAAAAGGTTTGCCAAGGTTCTTCTGATCTCCAACCAAAGAAGAGGAGCTCAGTTTTCCCCGTATTGTATTTCAATTGATGGAAGGAAAGAGATTGGAAAACTTTGGTCAGACAATTTCTGATCTCACTCGGAAATGTTTCATTTTTCCCCTTGAAAATAACAGTTGGGTGTCATCTGCATAAAAGACTACTTTAGCACCCAAGGCCTCTGCCAAGCATGCCATGGTAGTCAGATGCACATTAAATAGTGTAAGGCTCAGGGCAGAGCCCTGCGGCACTCCGACCTTGAGCTCCCGTCGTCCAACCGAGAAAGGAGGACGCCACACCTCTTGACCTCTATCTTCGAGGAAAGAAGCCAGCCATTTTCACGTCAGTCCTTGAATCCCAACCGACTAGAGTTGTGCCAAAAGAGTGTGGTGGAGGACTGTATCAAATGCTACTGACAAATCCAGCATAACCAGCACAGCCTTGCCAGCAGCATTGAGGCTGCGTCTGATGAAATCAACCACCTCCACTAGCACAGTTCCAGTACTACAGCTGGGACAAAACCCAGATTGGCTTGAATGCAGCAAATCATTACTTTCCAAGTGTAGGGATAACTGCTGATTAACGTGTTTTTCAAGAACTTTTGAGAGGGCCGGGAGTAGAGAGATGGGCTTATAATTAGCCGGATCCTTAGCATCCGCCTGAAAGTTTTTCAGCAGTGGCACAATTTTGGCCTGTTTCCATGCTTTGGGAACAGTAGCCATAGAGAGTGAGGTATTAAGAAGATGATTCGCAATAGGATTGATGGCACTGCCTTCCAGGAACGAAGATTAGTCGGGTAAGGATTAGTCAGGCAAGGATGGATCTCCCTTAAACATTGTAAAATTGGTTCACGCACAATTGACACATCTAGTTTACTTGTAAGTCCCTAGTAAATTGATGCTACATATACTCATGGCCTGTAAATTCAATGCTACATGTGGAGCTGCGGCACTGATTGTGCCACCCACTTAAGTAGCATTTTATGTACTTTTAACTCTTACATGTTCTGGCAGTGAAAGAGTCTTAATTTGTTTTTTCACTATTGCATCGCCTACCTCTCCCTTAGGATAACATTGGAATAACTTATTACACTTAATAAGTGATAACTTTCTTTTTTTTAAATATATTTTTATAAAAATGTTTTAGCCATGTGTTCGCTGGTTATATACAACAATGAATAAAGAAAAGAAAAAGGAACGACAAAACTTTATCTTTACGTTTGGTAAAATTAAAATAGTTATTACCAAGATAAGAGAATGAAAGTAAAAGAGCAGAAAGAAGGAAGTACAGAATTGCAACAAATAATAATAGAAATAAGTACATTACTAAACCCATTGTAGACCGGACCAAACCCCATTGAGTCTACACAATGCACGGGGGCCTCTGGCCTTAGCCAGGGCTAGCTCAGATTCAAACACCTGTCTGAGCAATGCCCAAAACTCTTAAACGTTTGGACTGTTAGGGTTTATCCATGACCAAGCAATACAGAGGTGGGCGCAGACAATGACAATAGAGAAAAAGGTCCTCTCAGAGTTATTGACATCATGCTTAAGACCAAGAAAAATGTCTTTTACAGTAAGCTGGAACTGGCGGCCAAGTTGCCCTGCTAGTGTTGTACAAACATCTTGCCAGTAAGTCCTAAGCACTGGACAGTCCAAAAACATATGCTTTAGGTCTGCAGCATATAAGTTGCATTTAGGGAAAAATGACTTATTAGGGAATCAGGATGTTGTCCACTTAGAGATGAGCTCGGGGGCATAGTAAAGCATAAAACAGTTTTATGTTGTTGCAATTTTAGATTGATAGAGGCGACTGCTCTATCTAAGGTAACAAGTGACTCCTGCACTTCTTCGGCCATAATATCGGTATTCACAAGCCGGCTTAGTTTAATAGTTATGCGCAGGTTGTCATCAGGAGCAGATGCCATAAGTTTCTGATGTATTACACCTATGACGCCTCTACCAAAGTTCTCATATATGCCAGCCAATATTTCAGATGTATATAGTGCAGTAAGTAATTTTATCCAGTTTAAGAAATAATCTCTTACCTGGAGATATTTGAAGAAAGAGCTATGAGGAAGCCCGAACTCATCTCTAAGTGCCATACATGAACAGAAACCCTGTTTATCATATAATTGACCCAACCTATTCATGCCTGAAGACTGCCAGAATCTTCCAGCTGAATCCTGTAATATATCGGGCAGGGTTGGATTGTCCCATAGAACAGTATTATAATGCAGCGAAGCCCAAGATAATTTCTTAGAGATCTCCCGACAGATCCTTGTTATATCCCTGATCACGTTAAATTTAACCCGCTTGTAATAGTTGGGATCAGAGGTCTTATAAAGCGTAAATCCTATAGTCTGCCCGCAAGCTAATTGATAAGCCAATGAAGAAATACCAGCTTCCAGCCCATTCAACAGACTCTGCATCCGTCCTGTAAATGCAGCCCAAAAATAGAGTTTAAAGTCTGGGAAACTGAAGCCCCCTTGTTTATAAGACAACTTAATGCAGCTGAGAGCCCTTCTGGCGCGTCTATAGCCCCATATAAAACTGCTTATAGCGCTTTCTAGACGCTTAAAAAAGGAATTCGGAACCCAGAGAGGGATTGAGCAAAAAAGGTATAGAAACTTAGGTAAGATATTCATTTTAATTATATTGCACCTGCCGATAATACTAAGAGGGAGCTGATGCCAGCTGCATAGTTTGGCAGTGACGGCTTTAACCCGTTCCGTGCGGGCGTCGGCCAACGGCCGTCGCGAGCACTACCTGGCTAGTGCTGCTCACGTCCGTTGGCCGATGCAGCCCCGCCCACTTATTAAAACTCCCGCACCGCGGCAGAATTCGCGCCGCGGTTAAGGAGTTAAGGAGTGGTTCATAATTCAAGCCAATGAGCTCATCTACCCGACTACAGAGACAGATACCAAGATATGTATCCGTAGAGATGTGGGCAAAATATTGGGCTGGTAGTTAAGGATTGTTTGAGTTTTTGATAAGTTCAACTTATAACCAGAAAAGGAACCGAAATGTTCAGCTTCGTCTTTTATGAGAGCTACCGCATTGGCAGGGTTCACAGAGTAGACAGCAATATCATCCGTGTATGCGGTGAGTTTTAATTCCATAGTATTCAGGCTTACTGGGAGGATACCGGTGTTTTGCAAGAGGTTCCTTATAAAAGACTTGAAGTAAAGTGCAAAAAGTAAAGGGGAAAGTGGACAACCCTGGCAAGTGCCCCTTTGGACAGGGAATTGTGTAGATGACAGGCCATTCAGAATAACAACCGCAACTGGATTATTGTACAGTTTCTGAACTAGAGTAATAAACTTGGTCCCCAATGCAAATTCTGACATTGTCCCCCAAAGTGCCTTCCAGGCTACCCTGTCAAAAGCCTTCTCGGCATCCAGCATGATCATACCGATCGGTGTTGCTAATTTGCCGGATACGTCGAAGGCTGCTATGGCAGTATTAATATGTGACACCGTGTCTCTACCGGGAACAAACCCATGTTGCTGTGGGGAAACAAGCCGGTGTATATTAGAAGCCGAACGCATAGCCAAGATTTTTGAAAATATTTTGGCATCCGAGTTAATCAGAGAAATGGGGCGATAGGAGCCTCTATCTTCCGGAGATTTTCCCTTCTTAGGAAACACGATAATAGTGGTCAGACTCCATGAAGCCGGAACTTGCTCTCCATTTGAGATGTAAGTGGTTAAATCCATAAACTCTGGAGCCAAAATATCCCCAAAAACTTTATAAAACTCCAATGGAAAGGTATCCTCACCTGTGGATGTACCCGAGGTCAGGGACTTAATTGCACCCTCCACCTCAGCTAATGATGTCTCCTTGTAATATCGTTGCTTCATCGACATCAAGTCGTGGACGATGACTCTGTTGCAGATAATCTGTAAGCCTTCTCTTAATTGAGACTGATTCGCCATATAGTTTAGTGTAGAAGACTCCAAATTGTTCAACAATCTCTTGAGACTGAGTGTAGAGGAGCCCGTCCTCCTCCTTTATCGATTTAATATTCGATTTTGCGTTCCTTTCTGTTATCTGTGAGGCCAAAAGTTGACCAACCCTCTCCCCGTATTCATACTGTTTTGCCTTGTATTTATTAAAATTGACAGCTATTTACTCCGTAAGTCTTCTATTCAACATAGACCATTTTGCTAACAGCTGTAGATAGATCATCCGTTCAGTCATATCCCTGGACTTAACTGTCTGTTTATGCCGTCGTTTTAAACTAAGATAATCATAGCGATTTTGTTCCATCTGTTGGACTGAACGCCTATTCCAGGCCAGAATAAACTGTAAGGTTGCCCCTCTAATAAAAGCCTTCATACAGTCCCATGCTACATGGGCCGCTGCAGTGCCCTTATTATTACCTAAATATTCACTGAGTGCTGTCCTAAGTTGGGTACAATAATCTGTGTTATTAAGTAAGTGCCTAGGAAATGAGAAAGATCGACGGGCACCCCTTACATTCTGCTGCCACCGTAATGTTAACACCAGGGGGTTATGATCAGATGTTATTTTGGGACAGATTTCCATTTGTGCATTTACCAAAAGTGATCTCTTAGCAAAGATCATATCGATACGTGAATATTGTTTGTGTGGATTAGAATAGAATGTGAACCCTGAAAGCGCAGAGTAAAGCGTCCTCCAAACATCGTCGAGTTGATAGATACGCATATGCTCGAGGATTGCTGCTCAAGTTCTATGCAATCTGCCCGATGTCTTACAGTTTGTTGTATCGATTTTATGATCCATATTAGTTAAAATCCCCCATAACAATCAAATCCCCACCCCACCCTAATAGTTCAGTACTTAAAAAGTATAAAATGCCGGGGTAATCAATATTGGGGTCATAAACCAAACAAATGGTGAATGTATGATGGGAAATCGACATATGTACTATGGCCCATCTCCCCTTAGGATCTGCTAGAGTTTGCAGCACTGATACAGTTAAATTCTTGGATTTCAGCAAGGCAAACCCCCGTATCGAGATTGTTTGAGAGGTGAAGACTAAAACGTCAAACCCTAATTGGTTCAACATGGACCTATCTTTATAGGCCAAGTGAGTTTCAGTTAGGCCAAGAATCTGTGGTTTAACCTCTTCAGTGCTCAGGTCGGCCCCCGGCCGTCCGACGTCACGGTGGGCATGTGCGGAGGACGGTCAGGGGCCGTCCAAACCCCGCCCGCTCATAAATTCTCCCGCACAGCGGGAGAATTTGCACAGCATCGAAGAGGCTAAGGGCCAGAAGTTCCTCACACACTAATCATCGCTTCCTGGCTAGGTTTAGTCCTGCAACATTCCAACAGATAAACTTTAACTGAGACATTAAGTAATCTCCCCTGTGCTACCTCTGCTACCTTCCCTTTTTGCGCTGTCCCTTTGCCGTGTAACACCTAAATAAACAATTCCAACTGTACCCTGGCTATTAACCCCCCAACATATTTCAAAAAAGTAGCTTAATGCTAACTTCTGATAAAAATGCCCCAACTCAGCTATACCCACCCCCCAGTTTCAACAGAAAGGAATCATCCCCTTCCCTTGCTGTCGCTGACTGACAGCTTATAGAGAGCCACCCCCCAACCCCTTACCCCCCGCCCTCCCCCACAAACTCCCACAACCATATTAGACCACCACCAACAAAGAAAAAAGAAAGAAATTTTGGATTCAGAAGAGAAAGGCAATCAAGCAATAAAGAAAAAGACCAACAGGTCTATACAATCCACAGAAATTCCTTCTCACAAAGCTCCTCTTCACCGTTGGAGCCCCCCATCAGATATCCAAGAGCCCACCCCGAACACTAGGTTGGACCACTAGACTCCCATCGAGTTAGAGCTTGCTTTGCGTCCATCTCTGTATAGAAAAAGTATGACCGCCCATCTTTAGATACTTTCAATCGGGCGGGTTCTTGCAGGAATACTTGTGTGCATACTGTTTTAAACAGATCTATCAACTGGCGGAGCCTCCACCGCCGATCCATTGTAGCCGTACAAAGATCCAACCTGCAAAATATAGTCATTGAGTCCAGTTTGACGGGAGCAGTAGGGCGGGCTTTAAAAAATAGCGCTTTTGGGAGCAGAAAATTGCCTATATATACCAATATAGAGCGAGGATGGGATGACCTGCTTTGAAGCCGCTATGGGGTGAAGGGAGCTAGCCGATGAGCCCGCTGGACCTGTGAGTCCATATCCCAGTCAGATAAATCAGGGAACGCCTGCTGGAATAAGCTGACTATGTACGTCCTGGGGTCTGAGCCTTCCTTCCCTTCGGGAACTCCAAAGACCCTCAAATTGTTGCACCGCTGCCGATTTTCCATATCCTCGACCTTGACCTGTAGAGCCATTATCACGGCATCTTGGTTTTTGACAGCACTGGCAGTTGCGGTGCTAGATTCTTCCACGGTCATGACCCGCTGCTGCAGATCAGAAAAGTCTGAGGAAAGTGAGGCGACCTTAGTGGTGACATCCATCAGCGCCTGTTTGAATTCCCGGTTGTCGGCAGTGGCTTGAAGATAGAATTCCTGAGCTTCCACTCTTTGAGTAGCTAGGGCCTGCAGGATCTTAAATAGAGAAGGTTCCTCATGGTTATCGGATCTCGCGCTATGGCCTGACGACTTGGTCATATAGTCCGACTGATCTACACATACTGGAACAGGAGGTGAAGAGGCCTGAATGGGTATATTGGGGGACCCACCAAGGATTCCACCATTGTCTTCTGATTGAGCCATGCCCAGTTTTGCAATCTCATGATCAGCATGATCAGCTTGGGGTTGTTGGGGTATCACCTCGGGTGATTGGACCGGGGCATCTAATCGGCCGCGACTAGACAGTCTGGAGATTATGGCTTTAACTTTGCCCTTAGAAGCCACCCATCTGGGTAGGGGGCTGGCGGCGCAGCCATCCTTAACTCGAGCTGGGGCCGTGCTTTTGAGGCTCTCCTCAGTAATAGTGGGACCAAGCTTTGAGCCCCCCCGACCTCGCCCTCCTTTGCCCCCTCCTTTCGCCCCCCTGGCCCCTTTAAGTCCCTTCCCTCCTGAGGATTTGTCACCAGCCTGGAGACTGCCTAGGATTGTTTTGGACTTGACTGCAGCGATAGGCTCATTAAGTTCGACAGGTTGGTCTACAAGTTCTGAGTCGAAATCAGGTTTAGCAGGTTCGGCAGTGTTTAAGGCGTTCTGGGGGGTGACCGATGTCCCGGGCTGTGCCCCAAGTCCCTCCAACAAGTCTGCCTCCGGATTTGTAAGACGCTCAGAGGAGGCCAGTAAGTCTGCTGCCTGGCTAAAGTACCCACCGACCAAGCCATTTATACCATCCTGCAGCACTGGACTTATGCCATCAAGGCCTGATTGTAAGCAAATAGTTGCTACTGATGTAAGTGAAGATGAGCCTCTAAGAAGCAAGGGGGGCACAACAAGCGTTGGTTCTTGAGAGACAACAGAGTTAAAATTAGGGGGGGCTCACCCCCTCAGTGTGCCCCTGAACTTGAAACTTACTGCATGCGGTAACATCCTCCATAGCAGGGCTGGCTGGGCAGTTGTTCCAATCCCCCTGTGCTGATGCTGCTGCTGCAGAGTTCAGGGCTTCAACCAACTCTTCTCCCGGAGTGGAGTTTGCGGCCCCGATGGACTGGATCAGCCCGCCGGCTCTCCCCAAGCGGAGAAGTCAAAGGATTGGTCTCCCCAGCAAAGAATCCGGCGTCGTCTCAGATGCCTATCATGACCCCCCCGTGTGGTCGGAAACGATCCGTGCTGTAGCTGCTGAATCCTCTCCGCTCATTGCCGCAGGTTCCCCAGCTCGACTGCGTCCCTTCTGAGTTAGAAGCTGCTGCGGGCCATCCCGAATCCAGGTGCTGCCGCGGCAAGATCGGAGGCAAGGCCACGCTGAAAGCCGTAGCAGCTGTGATGGGCAGGTGAAACCGCGGACCCCCACCACACTGATCTGCCAAGATGGATAAAGCCACGGATCGGAGCAGAGCACAGCCTGCATTTCTGTGATTAAGTAAGTTGGGTGTTAGATCTGCTCCCGTACTAGTTACTCGCCATCGGGGAAGATGGAGGTCGGAGAGCCAGAGGAGCCAGAGGATCTGTAGGAGAGAGTCTGGGCGATGCTCTCCCTGGCGAAGTTAATCCGCCAACTTCCCTTCAAAAGACGTGGGTCCTGGGCTCACTGTGCCACTGGAATCAAGCTATCCTGGCTGAAGAGGGGTGAAACCCCGAAACCAGTCCTAGGATGCTTGTTTCTGGTCCAGGGAGGACCTGGCTTGGCAGTTCGGGCTGGACTGTTCCCATGAGGCACAGGGTCAAGACTGATTTGCATATGGCCAGGTCTAAACTGGGGTGGCATGGTGAGCAAAAGAATGATGGATTTAACCCAGATCTCTTGACTGGGGGTGAATGTTTTGATTTGTTCTGCATTCCGTCCATCAATTGTGTGTCTTTTGCTTTCTTGCCCGAAGTGCGCCAGGTATGCCCAGACGTGGGTCCTGGGCTCACTGTGCCACTGGAATCAAGCTATCCTGGCTGAAGAGGGTGAAACCCGAAACTGGTCCTAGGATGCTTGTTTCCGGTCCAGGGAGGACCTGGCTTGGCAGTTCGGGCTGGACTGTTCCCATGAGGCACAGGGTCAAGACTGATTTGCATATGGCCAGGTCTAAACTGGGGTGGCGTGGTGAGCGAAAGAATGATGGATTTAACCCAGATCTCTTGACTGGGGGTGAATGTTTTGATTTGTTCTGCATTCCGTCCATCAATTGTGTGTCTTTGCTTTCTCTGCCCTAAGTGCGCCAGGTATGCCCAGACGTGGGGCCTGGGCTCACTGTGCCACTGGAATCAAGCTATCCTGGCTGAAGAGGGTGAAACCCCGAAACCGGTCCTAGGATGCTTGTTTCCGGTCCAGGAGGACCTGGCTTGGCAGTTCGGGCTGGACTGTTCCCATGAGGCACAGGGTCAAGACTGATTTGCATATGGCCAGGTCTAAACTGGGGTGGCATGGTGAGCAAAAGAATGATGAATTTAACCCAGATCTCTTGACTGGGGGTGAATGTTTTGATTTGTTCTGCATTCCGTCCATCAATTGTGTGTCTTTTGCTTTCTCGCCTAAGTGCGCCAGGTATGCCCAGACGTGGGTCCTGGGCTCACTGTGCCACTGGAATCAAGCTATCCTGGCTGAAGAGGGTGAAACCCCGAAACCGGTCCTAGGATGCTTGTTTCCGGTCCAGGGAGGACCTGGCTTGGCAGTTCGGGCTGGACTGTTCCCATGAGGCACAGGGTCAAGACTGATTTGCATATGGCCAGGTCTAAACCGGGGTGGCATGGTGAGCAAAAGAATGATGGATTTAACCCAGATCTCTTGACTGGGGGTGAATGTTTTGATTTGTTCTGCATTCCGTCCATCAATTGTGTGTCTTTTGCTTTCTCGCCCTAAGTGCGCCAGGTATGCCCAGACGTGGGTCCTGGGCTCACTGTGCCACTGGAATCAAGCTATCCTGGCTGAAGAGGGGTGAAACCCCAAAACCGGTCCTAGGATGCTTGTTTCCGGTCCAGGGAGGACCTGGCTTGGCAGTTCGGGCTGGACTGTTCCCATGAGGCACAGGGTCAAGACTGATTTGCATATGGCCAGGTCTAAACTGGGGTGGCATGGTGAGCAAAAGAATGATGGATTTAACCCAGATCTCTTGACTGGGGGTGAATGTTTTGATTTGTTCTGCATTACGTCCATCGATTGTGTGTCTTTTGCTTTCTCGCCCTAAGTGCGCCAGGTATGCCCAGACGTGGGTCCTGGGCGCACTGTGCCACTGGAATCAAGCTATCCTGGCTGAAGAGGGGTGAAACCCCGAAACCGGTCCTAGGATGCTTGTTTCCGGTCCAGGGAGGACCTGGCTTGGCAGTTCGGGCTGGACTGTTCCCATGAAGCACAGGGTCAAGACTGATTTGCATATGGCCAGGTCTAAACTGGGGTGGCATGGTGAGCAAAAGAATGATGGATTTAACCCAGATCTCTTGATTGGGGGTGAATGTTTTGATTTGTTCTGCATTCCGTCCATCAATTGTGTGTCTTTTGCTTTCTCGCTCATAAGTGTGCCAGGTATGCCCAGACGTGGGTCCTGGGGTCACTGTGCCACTGGAATCAAGCTATCCTGGCTGAAGAGGGGTGAAACCCCGAAACCGGTCCTAGGATGCTTGTTTCCGGTCCAGGGAGGACCTGGCTTGGCAGTTTGGGCTGGACTGTTCCCATGAGGCACAGGGTCAAGACTGATTTGCATATGGCCAGGTCTAAACTGGGGTGGCATGGTGAGCAAAAGAATGATGGATTTAACCCAGATCTCTTGACTGGGGGTGAATGTTTTGATTTGTTCTGCATTCCGTCCATCAATTGTGTGTCTTTTGCTTTCTCGCCCTAAGTGCGCCAGGTATGCCCAGACGTGGGTCCTGGGCTCACTGTGCCACTGGAATCAAGCTATCCTGGCTGAAGAGGGTGAAACCCCGAAACCGGTCCTAGGATGCTTGTTTCCGGTCCAGGGAGGACCTGGCTTGGCAGTTCGGGCTGGACTGTTCCCATGAGGCACAGGGTCAAGACTGATTTGCATATGGCCAGGTCTAAACTGGGGTGGCATGGTGAGCAAAAGAATGATGAATTTAACCCAGATCTCTTGACTGGGGGTGAATGTTTTGATTTGTTCTGCATTCCGTCCATCAATTGTGTGTCTTTTGCTTTCTCGCCCTAAGTGCGCCAGGTACGCCCAGACGTGGGTCCTGGGCTCACTGTGCCACTGGAATCAAGCTATCCTGGCTGAAGAGGGTGAAACCCCAAACCGGTCCTAGGATGCTTGTTTCCGGTCCAGGGAGGACCTGGCTTGGCAGTTCGGGCTGGACTGTTCCCATGAGGCACAGGGTCAAGACTGATTTGCATATGGCCAGGTCTAAACCGGGTTGGCATGGTGAGCAAAAGAATGATGGATTTAACCCAAATCTCTTGACTGGGGGTGAATGTTTTGATTTGTTCTGCATTCCGTCCATCAATTGTGTGTCTTTTGCTTTCTCGCCCTAAGTGCGCCAGGTATGCCCAGACGTGGGTCCTGGGCTCACTGTGCCACTGGAATCAAGCTATCCTGGCTGAAGAGGGGTGAAACCCCAAAGCCGGTCCAAGGATGCTTGTTTCCGGTCCAGGGAGGACCTGGCTTGGCAGTTCGGGCTGGACTGTTCCCATGAGGCACAGGGTCAAGACTGATTTGCATATGGCCAGGTCTAAACTGGGGTGGCATGGTGAGCAAAAGAATGATGGATTTAACCCAGGTCTCTTGACTGGGGGTGAATGTTTTGATTTGTTCTGCATTACGTCCATCAATTGTGTGTCTTTTGCTTTCTCGCCCTAAGTGCGCCAGGTATGCCCAGACGTGGGTCCTGGGCGCACTGTGCCACTGGAATCAAGCTATCCTGGCTGAAGAAGGGTGAAACCCCGAAACCGGTCCTAGGATGCTTGTTTCTGGTCCAGGGAGGACCTGGCTTGGCAGTTCGGGCTGGACTGTTCCCATGAGGCACAGGGTCAAGACTGATTTGCATATGGCCAGGTCTAAACTGGGGTGGCATGGTGAGCAAAAGAATGAAGGATTTAACCCAGATCTCTTGACTGGGGGTGAATGTTTTGATTTGTTCTGCATTCCGTCCATCAATTGTGTGTCTTTTGCTTTCTCGCCCTAAGTGCGCCAGGTATTCCCAGACGTGGGTCCTGGGCTCACTGTGCCACTTTAATCAAGCTATCCTGGCTGAAGAGGGGTGAAACCCCGAAACCGGTCCTTGGATGCTTGTTTCCGGTCCAGGGAGGACCTGGCTTGGCAGTTCGGGCTGGACTGTTCCCATGAGGCACAGGGTCAAGACTGATTTGCATATGGCCAGGTCTAAACTGGGGTGGCATGGTGAGCAAAAGAATGATGGATTTAACCCAGATCTCTTGATTGGGGGTGAATGTTTTGATTTGTTCTGCATTCCGTCCATCAATTGTGTGTCTTTTGCTTTCTCGCTCTAAGTGTGCCAGGTATGCCCAGACGTGGGTCCTGGGCTCACTGTGCCACTGGAATCAAGCTATCCTGGCTGAAGAGGGGTGAAACCCCGAAACCGGTCCTAGGATGCTTGTTTCCGGTCCAGGGAGGACCTGGCTTGGCAGTTCGGGTTGGACTGTTCCCATGAGGCACAGGGTCAAGACTGATTTGCATATGGCCAGGTCTAAACTGGGGTGGCATGGTGAGCAAAAGAATGATGGATTTAACCCAGATCTATTGACTGGGGGTGAATGTTTTGATTTGTTCTGCATTCCGTCCATCAATTGTGTGTCTTTTGCTTTCTCAACCCTAAGTGCGCCAGGTATGCCCAGACGTGGGTCCTGGGCTCACTGTGCCACTGGAATCAAGCTATCCTGGTTGAAGAGGGGTGAAACCCCGAAACCGGTCCTAGGATGCTTGTTTCCGGTCCAGGGAGGACCTGGCTTGGCAGTTCAGGCTGGACTGTTCTCATGAGGCACAGGGTCAAGACTGATTTGCATATGGCCAGGTCTAAACTGGGGTGGCATGGTGAGCAAAAGAATGATGGATTTAACCCAGATCTCTTGACTGGGGGTGAATGTTTTGATTTGTTCTGCATTCCGTCCATCAATTGTGTGTCTTTTGCTTTCTCGCCCTAAGTGCGCCAGGTATGCCCAGACGTGGGTCCTGGGCTCACTGTGCCACTGGAATCAAGCTATCCTGGCTGAAGAGGGGTGAAACCCCAAAACCGGTCCTAGGATACTTGTTTCCGGTCCAGGGAGGACCTGGCTTGGCAGTTTGGGCTGGACTGTTCCCATGAGGCACAGGGTCAAGACTGATTTGCATATGGCCAGGTCTAAACTGGGGTGGCATGGTGAGCAAAAGAATGATGGATTTAACCCAGATCTCTTGACTGGGGGTGAATGTTTTGATTTGTTCTGTATTCCGTCCATCAATTGTGTGTCTTTTGCTTTCTCGCCCTAAGTGCGCCAGGTATGCCCAGATGTGGGTCCTGGGCTCACTGTGCCACTGGAATCAAGCTATCCTGGCTGAAGAGGGGTGAAACCCCGAAACCGGTCCTAGGATGCTTGTTTCCGGTCCAGGGAGGACCTGGCTTGGCAGTTCGGGCTGGACTGTTCCCATGAGGCACAGGGTCAAGACTGATTTGCATATGGCCAGGTATAAACTGGGTGGCATGGTGAGCAAAAGAATGATGGATTTAACCCAGATCTCTTGATTGGGGGTGAATGTTTTGATTTGTTCTGTATTCCGTCCATCAATTGTGTGTCTTTTGCTTTCTCGCCCTAAGTGCGCCAGGTATGCCCAGACGTGGGTCCTGGGCGCACTGTGCCACTGGAATCAAGCTATCCTGGCTGAAGAGGGGTGAAACCCCGAAACCGGTCCTAGGATGCTTGTTTCTGGTCCAGGGAGGACCTGGCTTGGCAGTTCGGGCTGGACTGTTCCCATGAGGCACAGGGTCAAGACTGATTTGCATATGGCCAGGTCTAAACTGGGGTGGCATGGTGAGCAAAAGAATGAAGGATTTAACCCAGATCTCTTGACTGGGGTGAATGTTTTGATTTGTTCTGCATTCCGTCCATCAATTGTGTGTCTTTTGCTTTCTCGCCCTAAGTGCGCCAGGTATTCCCAGACGTGGGTCCTGGGCTCACTGTGCCACTGGAATCAAGCTATCCTGGCTGAAGAGGGGTGAAACCCCGAAACCGGTCCTAGGATGCTTGTTTCCGGTCCAGGGAGGACCTGGCTTGGCAGTTCGGGCTGGACTGTTCCCATGAGGCACAGGGTCAAGACTGATTTGCATATGGCAGGTCTAAACTGGGGTGGCATGGTGAGCAAAAGAATGATGGATTTAAACCAGATCTCTTGATTGGGGGTGAATGTTTTGGTTTGTTCTGCATTCCGTCCATCAATTGTGTGTCTTTTGCTTTCTCGCTCTAAGTGTGCCAGGTATGCCCAGACGTGGGTCCTGGGCTCACTGTGCCACTGGAATCAAACTATCCTGGCTGAAGAGGGGTGAAACCCCGAAACCGGTCCGAGGATGCTTGTTTCCGGTCCAGGGAGGACCTGGCTTGGCAGTTCGGGCTGGACTGTTCCCATGAGGCACAGGGTCAAGACTGATTTGCATATGGCCAGGTCTAAACTGGGGTGGCATGGTGAGCAAAAGAATGATGGATTTAACCCAGATCTCTTGACTGGGGGTGAATGTTTTGATTTGTTCTGCATTCCGTCCATCAATTGTGTGTCTTTGCTTTCTCGCCCTAAGTGCGCCAGGTATGCCCAGACGTGGGTCCTGGGCTCACTGTGCCACTGGAATCAAGCTATCCTGGTTGAAGAGGGGTGAAACCCGAAACCGGTCCTAGGATGCTTGTTTCCGGTCCAGGGAGGACCTGGCTTGGCAGTTCGGGCTGGACTGTTCTCATGAGGCACAGGGTCAAGACTGATTTGCATATGGCCAGGTCTAAACTGGGGTGGCATGGTGAGCAAAAGAATGATGGATTTAACCCAGATCTCTTGACTGGGGGTGAATGTTTTGATTTGTTCTGCATTCCGTCCATCAATTGTGTGTCTTTTGCTTTCTCGCCCTAAGTGCGACAGGTATGCCCAGACGTGGGTCCTGGGCTCACTGTGCCACTGGAATCAAGCTATCCTGGCTGAAGAGGGGTGAAACCCCAAAACTGGTCCTAGGATACTTGTTTCCGATCCAGGGAGGACCTGGCTTGGCAGTTTGGGCTGGACTGTTCCCATGAGGCACAGGGTCAAGACTGATTTGCATATGGCCAGGTCTAAACTGGGGTGGCATGGTGAGCAAAAGAATGATGGATTTAACCCAGATCTCTTGACTGGGGGTGAATGTTTTGATTTGTTCTGCATTCCGTCCATCAATTGTGTGTCTTTTGCTTTCTCGCCCTAAGTGCGCCAGGTATGCCCAGACGTGGGTCCTGGGCTCTCTGTGCCACTGGAATCAAGCTATCCTGGCTGAAGAGGGGTGAAACCCGAAACCGGTCCTAGGATGCTTGTTTTCAGTCCAGGGAGGACCTGGCTTGGCAGTTCGGGCTGGACTGTTCCCATGAGGCACAGGGTCAAGACTGATTTGCATATGGCCAGGTCTAAACTGGGGTGGCATGGTGAGCAAAAGAATGATGGATTTAACCCAGATCTCTTGACTGGGGGTGAATGTTTTGATTTGTTCTGTATTCCGTCCATCAATTGTGTGTCTTTTGCTTTCTCGCCCTAAGTGCGCCAGGTATGCCCAGACGTGGGTCCTGGGCTCACTGTGCCACTGGAATCAAGCTATCCTGGCTGAAAAGGGGTGAAACCCCGAAACCGGTCCTAGGATGCTTGTTTCCGGTCCAGGGAGGACCTGGCTTGGCAGTTCGGACTGGACTGTTCCCATGAGGCACAGGGTCAAGACTGATTTGCATATGGCCAGGTATAAACTGGGTGGCATGGTGAGCAAAAGAATGATGGATTTAACCCAGATCTCTTGACCGGGGGTGAATGTTTTGATTTGTTCTGTATTCCGTCCATCAATTGTGTGTCTTTTGCTTTCTCGCCCTAAGTGCGCCAGGTATGCCCAGACGTGGGTCCTGGGCTCACTGTGCCACTGGAATCAAGCTATCCTGGCTGAAGAGGGGTGAAACCCCAAAACCGGTCCTAGGATGCTTGTTTCCGGTCCAGGGAGGACCTGGCTTGGCAGTTCGGGCTGGACTGTTCCCATGAGGCACAGGGTCAAGACTGATTTGCATACGGCCAGGTCTAAACTGGGGTGGCATGGTGAGCAAAAGAATGATGGATTTAACCCAGATCTCTTGACTGGGGGTGAATGTTTTGATTTGTTCTGCATTCCGTCCATCAATTGTGTGTCTTTTGCTTTCTCGCCCTAAGTGCGCCAGGTATGCCCAGACGTGGGTCCTGGGCTCACTGTGCCACTGGAATCAAGCTATCCTGGCTGAAGAGGGGTGAAACCCCGAAACCGGTCCTAGGATGCTTGTTTCCGGTCCAGGAGGACCTGGCTTGGCAGTTCGGGCTGGACTGTTCCCATGAGGCACAGGGTCAAGACTGATTTGCATATGGCCAGGTCTAAACTGGGGTGGCATGGTGAGCAAAAGAATGATGGATTTAACCCAGATCTCTTGACTGGGGGTGAATGTTTTGATTTGTTCTGCATTCCGTCCATCAATTGTGTGTCTTTTTCTTTCTTGTGCTAAGTGCGCCAGGTATGCCCAGACGTGGGTCCTGGGCTCACTGTGCCACTGGAATCAAGCTATCCTGGCTGAAGAGGGGTGAAACCCCGAAACCGGTCCTAGGATGCTTGTTTCCGGTCCAGGGAGGACCTGGCTTGGCATTTCGGGCTGGACTGTTCCCATGAGGCACAGGGTCAAGACTGATTTGCAATTGGCCAGGTCTAAACTGGGGTGGCATGGTGAGCAAAAGAATGATGGATTTAACCCAGATCTCTTGACTGGGGGTGAATGTTTTGATTTGTTCTGCATTCCGTCCATCAATTGTGTGTCTTTTGCTTTCTCGCCCTAAGTGCGCCAGGTATGCCCAGACGTGGGTCCTGGGCTCACTGTGCCACTGGAATCAAGCTATGCTGGCTGAAGAGGGGTGAAACCCTGAAACCGGTCCTAGGATGCTTGTTTCCGGTCCAGGGAGGACCTGGCTTGGCAGTTCGGGCTGGACTGTTCCCATGAGGCACAGGGCCAAGACTGATTTGCATATGGCCAGGTCTAAACTGGGGTGGCATGGTGAGCAAAAGAATGATGGATTTAACCCAGATCTCTTGACTGGGGGTGAATGTTTTGATTTGTTCTGCATTCCGTCCATCAATTGTGTGTCTTTTGCCTTCTCGCCCTAAGTGCGCCAGGTATGCCCAGACATGGGTCCTGGGCTCACTGTGCCACTGGAATCGAGCTATTCTGGCTGAAGAGGGGAGAAACCCCGAAACCGGTCCTAGGATGCTTGTTTCCGGTCCAGGGAGGACCTGGCTTGGCAGTTCGGGCTGGACTGTTCCCATGAGGCACAGGGTCAAGACTGATTTGCATATGGCCAGGTCTAAACTGGGGTGGCATGGTGAGCAAAAGAATGATGGATTTAACCCAGATCTCTTGACTGGGGGTGAATGTTTTGATTTGTTCTGCATTCCGTCCATCAATTGTGTGTCTTTTGCTTTCTCGCCCTAAGTGCGCCAGGTATGCCCAGACGTGGGTCCTGGGCTCACTGTGCCATTGGAATCAAGCTATCCTGGCTGAAGATGGGTGAAACCCCGAAACCGGTCCTAGGATGCTTGTTTCCGGTCCAGGGAGGACCTGGCTTGGCAGTTCGGGCTGGACTGTTCCCATGAGGCACTGGTCAAGACTGATTTGCATATGGCCATGTCTAAACTGGGGTGGCATGGTGAGCAAAAGAATGATGTATTTATCCCAGTTCTCTTGACTGGGGGTGAATGTTTTGATTTGTTCTGCATTCCGTCCAACAATTGTGTGTCTTTTGCTTTCTCGCCCTAAGTGCGCCAGGTATGCCCAGACGCGGGTCCTGGGCTCACTGTGCCACTGGAATCAAGCTATCCTGGCTGAAGAGGGGTGAAACCCCGAAACCGGTCCTAGGATGCTTGTTTCCGGTCCAGGGAGGACCTGGCTTGGCAGTTCGGGCTGGACTGTTCCCATGAGGCACAGCTCAAGACTGATTTGCATATAGTTGGGTCTGAACTGAGGTGGCGAAGTGAGCTAAAGAATGATTATGGATTTAACCCAGATCTGTGACTGGGGGTGAGTGTCTGAAAAATTTCAGCGCTCCGTCCATCATCTCCTTGTATTTGCTTTGTTCGCCCTAAGTTGGCAGGGTATGCCCAGACGTGGGTCCCTTGCTCACTTTGCCACTGGATTCAAACTAGCCTGGCTGATGAGGACTGTTATCCCAAAACCAGTCCCAGGATGCTTGTTTCCGGTCTAGGGAAGACATGGCTTGGCAGTTCGGGCTGGACTGTTCCCATGAGGCACAGGGTCAAGACTGATTTGCATATGGCCAGGTCTAAACTGGGGTGGCATGGTGAGCAAAAGAATGATGGATTTAACCCAGATCTCTTGACTGGGGGTGAATGTTTTGATTTGTTCTGCATTCCGTCCATCAATTGTGTGTCTTTTGCTTTCCAACCATCTTGAACCCAGCACCTGGACTTGGACCACTGTGAATCTTGTCCCCCAAGTAGTCAATCAATCAATCAACCAGGGAAATTGTAAGCATGCTACTCACCCATTAGGGTCTCAAGGCGCTGGGGGGGGGCAGCTCCGTTCAGTTCAAGGGCCAAGTCTTGAGGGTCTTTCTGAAGATGTGCAGGGTGGGGGCGCACCTGATGTTGATCGGCAGCTCGTTTCAAGTCTTGGCCGCGATGTAGGAGAAGGTTCTTCCACCCGTTCTTGCTCTGCGGATGCGCGGGGTGTCGGCGAGGGCGAGATCGGAGGTTCGTTTTGGGTGTGTGGAACGAGATTCTGTTGTTGAGATATTGGGGTCCGTTGTTGTAGAGGCATTTGTAGGCATTGGTGAGTATCTTGAAGGTTACTCGTTTCTCGATGGGCACCAGTGGAGGCTACGCAGGTGCTGGGTGATGTGCTCGTGTCGAGGGACGAGTCTGGCTGCGGTGTTCTGTATGGTCTGGAGTTTGCAGGGCAGAGACTTGTTGATCCCGGCGTAGAGGGCGTTTCCGTAGTCCAGTTTGCTGGTTATGAGTGCGTGGGTGACGGTCTTCCTTGAATCAGTGGGGATCCATTTGAAGGTTTTTCGGAGGATGCGGAGGGTGTTGAAGCAGGTTATGCAGCCTAACCAAGATAATGAATGTGGTCTCCATCTGCAGAGGCAGTACCGTATATGTCGTAGTAATGATGTGTAGTTCAAGGAGGCGGTGCATTGTATGCTGGGTGTGAGCTGAATGCCTAAATAGGGGATGGCCTCTTGAGCTTATTGAAGGAGGTGAGTGCGTTTAAGTGTCTCTATTGTGTCGGGAGTGAGGGACAGATCGAGGGCCTGTGACTTATGGATGTTAACTTTGAATCCTGATGCTTGTGCAAAGCTGTTCAGCTCAGTCATAAGGGCAGGCAAAGAGTCCCTGGGGTTTTCTAAGGTAGCAACCACATCATCCGCGTATAGACTAATCTTATGTTCCTCACCTCCAAACATTACTCCGGATATCAATGGATTATCCTGGACCTTTTGGGCCATAGGCTCCGTGTAAAGGGCAAATAAGAGTGGTGAGAGGGGACAACCCTGTCTCATTCCTTGTTGGATAGAAAAGGGTTCCGCGGTAAGGCCATTCACACGAACAGAGGCAGTAGGGTTGGTGTAACTACTGAGGACCCAACTTATGAATCTCTCTGACAGGCTGAAATGTTGCATGGTTGCTATAAGGTAGGGCCAGTGCACTCTGTCAAACGCCTTCTTGGCATCTATGGAAAGAATCATGCGCTCTATGTCAAAGCGCTCAGCCTTGTCTGTAATGTGCAGAAGGCGTTTAGTATTATCGGAGCACTGGCGACCTGGCACAAAGCCCGACTGGTCTGGATCTATCAACCCCGGAAGACAGGGGAAGAGTCGCTGTGCCAAAATCCCAGTGAACAGTTTAAGGTCCACGTTAAGGAGGGAGATAGGGCGATAGGACCTACCGGCTTAGGTATGACTGTAACCAATGCCTCCAGCATCGTAGACGGTATGGGAGAGGAGATCCCAATTGCGTTGTATACCCTCACAAGTATCGGAACTAGTATAGCACAGAAGGTTTTATAAAAAGGGGAGGAGAAGCCGTCGGGCCTGGGGATTTAAGCGGTTTTAGTTTAGAGATAGCTGAAATTACCTCCTCTAACTTGATAGGTGAGTCAAGGTCCCCAGCTTGATTAGGAGTTAATTTGGCTGTCTTCACTCCATGCAGATATTGGGCAGGGCAGTTGTCAGGGAGTTATTGCGCCCCATTTAGGGTCGCATAGTATTGCCGGAATGTTTTTGCAATGTCCTGGTCAGACGTCTGCTCTTGCCCAGTGTGATCAAGAATCGTGGATATATTAGAGGTCTCTCTCTGTGCCCTTAACCTGTTAGCTAACAGTCTCCCGCCTCTGTTCCCCCCGTGTAGAAGGAATGCCTAAGTCGTAACGCAGCATATTCTGCCCTATCGATGTCCAGGCCTGCCAGTTGAGTTTGTGCCGCTTTAAGTTGTCTCCATACCCTTGGAGCGCTCGTCCTCTGGTGTATACGTTCCAACTCCCGTACCTCGGTAGTGAGTTGCTCCCTTTTTTCCCGTCAAATTTTATTGTCGAACGAGGTAATGGCTATAAATTCTCCCCTAATTACCGCCTTCAGGGCATCCCAAAGTGTTGCAATAGGGGTATCAGGAGTGTCATTAATAGCTAGGTAATCTCCTATTGCCTTCGTAATCCGCTGTACAACCGCAGGGCGTTGGAGCATTGTCTCCTTGAGCCTCCAAGTGTGGCGCACGGTCTGAGGGCCAGTGAAGGCCACCGACATACACATTGCCGAGTGGTCAGATATTGTGCAAGGGAGAATCTCTACCTGGTGAGCCTGCTGGGTTATAGTGCTAGTGGTTAGGAGATAATCAATTCTAGCATAGATCTTGTGGGGGGGGGTGAGTAGAAAGTATATTTCCTGTCTGTCGGTGGTGAGCTCTCCATATATCAGTCAACCCGGCCTCTGTTAGATACTTCCGTCCCTCTGTGGTAAGGGATCCGGACTGCCCATAACGCTGGTTTGATCTGTCCACCTCCTTATCAAACACTAAATTGAAGTCTCCCCCTATAACCAGTGATCTGTCGAGGGATTTAGATAAGTCCAGCACCACCTCTCGAAGGAATTTCTCTTGAGCCTCATTCGGGGCGTATACTGTGCCCACGGTGAAGGAGTGTGAGCCCAATGTGAATGTATGTGCCATCAATCTACTCTTAATCTTGGCTCGTTTGGGGCCAACTCTACCCTGAAACTTAGAAGAAACTAGCATGGCCACCCCCGCTGTCTTGGTGGAGTGGGACGAGAAGAATTGCTGAGGAAACGCCCTGGCTCTTAGTCTAGAAACGTCTTTTAACAAAAGGTGCGTCTCTTGTAGAAGACAAATATGTGCGTCCGTGTTGTCCAGATATGAAAGAATGGCCCGCCTTTTAACCGGGTTGTTAAGGCCCTTCACGTTCAGTGTGAACATTTTGAGAGTTGTAGTCATGTGATTGGATTTATCGGATCGCTATATTTAATTGAGCGCTTCTTAGTGATTTTGAGGCCGAGCCAGTTTACGGGTTGACAGATATTTATGCGCCAGCAATCTAATTTCTGAGGAGTTTCTGTGAGCATTAGTGAGTGTATGTGAGGGAGGAGGAGGACTAAGAAACCCCCCAACATTTCAAACTGAAATAAACATAACTGAGAAACAGTACGATAGTCCCGGGTGGAAGACCCAATGAGTAGGCGTGAGATGTCAGCAGGACCCATTCTGTCCCCCCATCCCACCCAGGCCCCAGCACTTTGAAGGAACAGGAGGTTTCGTAATTTAGGTTCTCAAGACCTCATGTCCCCTCCCGGCGGCTTGGTCAGGCAGGTATCAGTCTGCATTAAGGGTGTCTTCTTCCAGGGTGGCAATGACCGCCTTTCTCTCTTTGGCGATAGTCTCAGGGTCTGGCCGGCTGGTCCGACCCACTCGCTGCCACCTCCCTGCTCTCGGGAGTCTAGTTTTGGAGTAGGTCTGAGCTGAAGCACCCGGATCATCCTCTGTCAAGTTCAGCAGCTGCCTGGCCTACTGCAATGATCTGATATGGTGTGTCTTACCATCCCATTTGAATATTAGTCGGAAGGGATGACCCCAGGAGTATGAGGTATCGTTGGATCGCAGGTGGGCAGTGATTGGCCTGAACACCCTCCTCTTCTGCAATGTAGAGGCTGCTAGGTTCTGGAACAAGAGGGGCGAGAAGCCCGGGACTCAATGGGTTGCTTGTCTTGGGCCTCACGGAGGATTTGTTCTTTAAGTTGAAAGTCATGGACACACGTGAGAATATCCGGCGGTGGGGCCGGTGCCGCTCTCGCTGGACCTACTCTGTGCATGTGGTCCAGTTTGATTCGATGGGCCAATGGGGCACCCAAGACAAAGCGAAAGAGATCTTCCACGTATGCTTCAATGTCTGACCCCTCCGCTCCCCAAGGAACCGCTCGGATTCAAATGTTATTACGGCGAGAAAGGTTTTTGAGGTCCTCCGCATGTGCCTGGAGATCCAGATGCTGGTCTTGAAGGCGGAGGACTTCCTGTTGGAGCTGATGTATTTCTTCATCCCTGGTGGATGCCTGTGTCTCCAGTGTATCCACCCGGTCGCCCACCAACTCCAGATCCCTCCGAATCTCCCAAATCTCCTGGGCCAGTTCCTTCTTCACGGTGTGGAGGTCATCCTTCAGAGAGGCAAACAGGGTCTCGAGAAAAGCACATGCCACCGGGGCTTCTGTTTCCCCCATCTCTGGGTCTACAGGGCCCCCGGATGGAGATGGCATCACATCTGTGCTGCCAGCGCTGGACTTAGGGAGGAGATCCTTGACAGTGCGCTCCTTCTTATTTTTATTTGTAGCCATTTCAAAGTTAAGCTGTATCTTTTGCTTAGATAGGTGAGGTATTCTCTCAATGTTGATCGATGTTCAGCGTGGTTCTCCTGGCTCACTCCGGCCTGGGACACTCCTGTCTCCCGAACTCTTACACCCGATCTCAACCACCCAGGGGAAGATCAGTTTCGCAATCCTCCCCGTTCTGTGTGGCAGCTGTTCCCTTTTCTAGGTCAGCTAATTTGTAGTTGGACCCTGGGTTTGTGGCCTCTCTCACTTGACCAGTCTGTGTAGGCCAGATGGCTCTAGCGATTGTGGGCGCGACCCAGCCACATCCTCCGGAAGGGGGCTTCCCAGTCCAGCCCTACTATTTGGTTCCTGTTCTGTGTAGGAGGGGGGGAAGCGTTCTCCTTACTCCTATGCGTCTATACTTGATCCCCAGGCCCAAGTCTCTATTTGCAATCTTGGTGGCCTGTCAATGTCTCGCCCTTGCAGGTGTCCAAACAGCTCCCGGTGTGAGCCAGATTTCTCTGCCCCTCTCCTCCCAAGTGGCGCTAGCCCCCTCCACAGAGTGCAGATTAGGGCGCCTTCCCTGGCCCCGTATCTCACACTATCGCGGCCAGCCCAGTATCAGCATGCCCGGCTGTTAGTTCACCAGCTGGGCAACTCAGGAAAGTTGTACTCGCTTTGAGCCTGCTTTGGGCCAATTAAGTCAGAAAGGGGAGGGGAGGGCAGCCCAACCGGCGTCCAAACTGGGCCTCACGAAGCTTCGAGGCCTAACCGAAGGTCCGGGCCTCCTAGTGTGGGCGTATGCTGGAGTGTGGTCGGGGGATGGGAATGACACTCACCTCCCCCAGAGTGCAGGAATGGCCGTCCGGACTCTCCACAGGCACAGGAGTACAGGGGCGCTCTGATCTGCAAGGCGCACGGTCCTCGAACTAGGAACCAATTGTGCTTCTCTCCGCCAGAAGCCTCTCGCTCTTTTGCCCCGTGGCATCTCCACTGGCTGCTCGTTTGGCACCCGCTCTTCCACTCTGGGCCGTCCGACACACCAGGGTTCCTTGCTCACTCCGGGACGCCAGCACTGGGCCCTGCCACCCCCGCTGCTGGGGAGCAGGTCGAATGTTGCGCCGTCCTCTCGCCAGTCCCAGGCCCGCCGTCACTCGGGGCCAGCCGCACTGCTCTGGCAGGCGCTGATTTCTTTGCTTCCCCACTGCTCACTGCGGCCGATGAGGGCTCCAAAATATTGCCGGGGGGGTAAGTCTTGGGCTGTGGCACCCCTCCCGGCCTGCTGCACAATGCTATGCCGGTGGGGCCAAGACGGTAGGACGGAGCGACGAGCAGGCATGTCCTACTCGTCCGCCATCTTTGCCATGCCTCCCTGAAGTACTATTTTAAGGTCATATTGCAAAAGAAAATTGACTATCGCTCTTATATGTTCTTTGTTGTAATTATGATAGTGCTTGGCACAAACTCTTTTCACCACAATATCAAGAAAGCAAAATTGCACGGATGGTAATGCATTGGATAAGTAAGAATACTTTTGTATATGTGTTGTCTTGCACTTTTCTTGTGGTCGTGATGTGATGTGTTGTTTTAGTGATGTTATTGTGCTATTTCGTCCTGGGAAAATAAAACTTCTGGAAGGCCCAAACCTCCATTTCTATTACATATAAGTCATCCCTGTGGTAGGTCCTTAACAGCCGAGAGGGCATGATGTAGTGTATTTTAAAAGATGGACATGCACTTTTAATTTTTGCATGTCCTGGTAGTAATAAACTCCAAAAATTCATTTTTCACTACTGTGAGGCCTACCTCTTCCATAGGATAACATTGGGTTAACTTACTACATTTAATATTTGATAACTTTCAATTGGGAGCAGGTAGGAATATTGAGTTTGGCGCCCAATGAATTGTAAGTCAAAGCCCACTTTAATGGTAAAGTTAGATTTTAAGTCATAATTCTGAAAGAGCAACTTTTAGAAAGTTTGCATTTTCTTGACCTAACTCTTTGGTGCCTGCACACTGTTTACTGGGTCCCATAACTAGGTGTAGCTGGCAGTTATTATTTGTGTAATGCTCCCAGACAGTGAAGCAAAAGACCAGAGGTGTTGGCAGAATGGGCCATCTCTTACTTGATGAGGGGGAGGAGCTGTCACCTACCACACTTGCATATAACAAAGGCTCTGACTGAGCATACTCACAAAGGGTTTGACATTAGTCTATTGTGATCCCAGACAATATGGGGTAAGGGCAGGGAGGCAGGAAATTCCAAGCACCTCTGGGGGTGGAAACCTCCAGAACCTTCTCTAATTCAAAATGGGCAACATGTATAATTAGTGGACCCTCAGATCCAACTCATCAGTACACTTCTGAACCTGTGGAAGACTCAGAAGAAAGACTGCTGTGCTGCCTTGCTGCCAGAATGACTGCCAGTCTGTTGCCCTACTGTTCTGCCCTGTTGCCCTGCTGCCTTCCTGCCTGATTTGGAAGGACTGGACATGCATCTCGAACCCAGGACCAGGACCACCAGATTGTCTCTGAGGGCTAGTTGTCTGGTCTTCTGACCAGAGCTTTAGGGACAGAAGGCTCCAACCACTTTGAACCCAGCACCTTGGCTCCGTCTGCTGTGAGTCCTATCCTCCCAAGTGGTGCCACCCCAGTCCTGGACCCGTGGAAGTGGGCCTGAAGGTGCTCTGCCAGCCCAGCTGTGCTCCCAGCAGAACAGACGCAGAGCGATGCATCACATCCCAAAGCCTCACAAAACTCTACATCTGAACCGCTGTGGGACGCATCCCGGACACAGGTCTTCACATCGCAAGCTGCATGTCAGTGGCATCCTCGATGATGACATAGAACTCTGCATCGCAAACCCCACAACATTTTCAGAACCAGCAAGTGTGTAACACAACTTACATGCTCGCACTGTTGTGTAGTTCCTATATTACCCATACAGGATCTGCGCGTTCGGATAACATAAACTGTAGGACTGGTGGCAGACTGGCTCTGAGCACCCCCACCGAGAATGTTAGCCTTTCTGTTTTAGCTAGCTCACAGCGCCACTAGAATCTCCTCTTATTGGGGAGAGAATAGTTTCTGGCAACCTCAGAACATGACAACTAAGCCTGGGCATAGTTTGCATAGTAGCACTTCACGTAGCTACGTGAAGTACATTTTGAACTACACATAGCTATGCAAATTGTGTAGTGCGTAGCTGTGTGCTTGACTGCACTGTACAATAATTGCCAAAGGCATCTTGCACAGTGCAAGTTAAGATAAAATAAGTATCTCTGTCTTTATATGCTAAAATGCATATAGCATTTCACAAAAGTGAAATCAATAAATTAACAAGCAGTGAGAGAGGTGATGATTTTGGTATCCTCCCTAACCTAGGGAGAGAACCAAGCAGATGCCTTGAAAACAAAAAGCACATCTTTTGAACGATTCAGTGGTGGTCCCATCCTCTTAGGACCACCCTAAGCACAGTTATTGGCAAAAATACAATCCCAACCAAAGGCCCTGCAAAGCATTATGGGACGAGATTAGCAGTGGGCAGTGAATATTATAGTATCCAATATCAAAATAATTCTACAAAGAGCTGCAGTTCCACTAGTCGTTACTAGATGTCCCTCACGAGTCAAATGCAAAAGCTTCATGAAAGGGTTTCAATGCTTTTGCATTTGACTCGTGAGGGACATCTAGTAACGACTAGTTGAACTGCAGCTCTTTGTAGAATTATTTTGATATTGAACACTATAATATTCACTGCCCACTGCTAATCTCGTCCCATAATGCTTTGCAGGGCCTTTGGTTGGGATTGTATTTTGCCCATAACTGTGCTTGGGGTGGTCCTAGGAGGAAGGACCACCACTGAATCGTTCACATGATATGCTTTTTTGTGTTCAAGGCATCTGCTTGGTCCTCCCCCTAGGTTAGGGGGGAACCCAAAATCATCACCTCTCTCATTGCGTGATATTTTCTTTGTCAAAATTCACTTTTGTGAATTTATTATATGCTTTTTAGCATAGAAAGTTCCTTTAACAAAGCATTTGTATGTGTTTAATATAATGTTGCTACGCTACGTTGATTAGCAGAGTTTTTTATTGTGCGTAGTGCGTAGTAACACAAACTTTGCATGCTCCGTGAGCGTAGCAAAGTATTATGCCCAGAATTAATGACAACCCTGATCTCCCAGGATCGTGGAAACAATATACTACTTTTTGCTCAGTCACTCGTGCTCACTTATTCGGTCTCAGAGAGTTACACAGAAGAAACAGTTGGGCGTGTTACTATAAGAATTTTATTGCACAGTTGTTCTTCTAGTGTAAAATAGATGTGCTGCAACAACCGTTAGACAGTAGCAGATATATATGATTAGCAGTACAGTGAAAATAAAAGGATAGTATAGTTCTACCAGCTTGCAATAATCATGAATACATACATGAATATAAAATGCCTGATAAAAATGTGCGTACTCCTACGATGCCTATCTAGATGTACCTAAGTGTACCTAGCATGTGAGTAGGTGTGAAGCCTTTGTTGGATTTGAGGATGACG
Organism: Calotriton arnoldi; assembly: GCA_963921515.1. Classification (NCBI taxonomy): domain Eukaryota; kingdom Metazoa; phylum Chordata; class Amphibia; order Caudata; family Salamandridae; genus Calotriton; species Calotriton arnoldi. The sequence goes on along the minus strand of CAWUFW010012332.1, from coordinate 358,530 downwards.
TATGGGATGAACCTTGTACGTAGATATTATGCAGGTGGTGTGTAGCCCCTGCCTGGTTTCCAGGAACCCTCATGAATATTCATTCATACTGTATGAGTCTATTGATGGAGTTATAGGACGCTATTGTTCAGTGAAAACCCTCCTTCTGTGCCCAGGACTAGAACTAGGTAAAGGTTCAATCCTAAAGGCTCGTTACTGTGTAGTATAAGGGAGATAATGTAGGTGAAGGTGTATGATATTACCTGGGCCTATATTAGGGTACCTATATGAAACATAACACCCACTCCTATTCCGAACAGTCAATAATGATAAAAATGCAAGTGAACTACTCTTTGTACTAGGTAGTGACGCATAAAATGATCAGTGAGCTTCATAAAATAATGTCTTTAAGACCATTAAAAACATTTCTAATAGGGGGGAAGAAAAATTATTTTTGAAAGTTTAGCATTGGAAATGTCACTCGAAGCCACAGTGCTAGTTGAGTTTGTTTATATAATTCGAACCACTACAAGCGTCAGAAGGCCATGCTTTCCCAGCGAAAGTGTCAATTAAAGGAAATGTTCCAAATTTAGTTGAGTTTTCAAACAAAAGGGAAAAACCGAATTCTTTCCCAGCACACAATGAGCCAATTATAGATTAAGTGTCCTGGCGGGAAGACATAACATCTCCGTTGCTCGCTGTTGCAGAGGATGATCCCTGTAACACCTCGCAGAGCATGTCAATTGAGCACAGATGATACTCAGAACTGCCAATAGCTGGTGCAGAGGCAGCCGGTGCTGTAGTCGATACCTGAGTGCTAGTGTAAGAGCTGATGCTCAACCCAGTTGTAGCAAAAGGCACCTGCGGGGTCTCGAGGAATGCAGCCATCAAGATAGGAATACGCTGGGGACACTGCCGAGTATGGACCTTCACCGGTTCTAGCATGGTATTCATGTCCGCTGGTGTTGCCGATGGAAGTGTCAGACAGAGATCTAACACGCATTCTTCTCCACAAAACAGGCATAGAAGAACAGGTAAGATGCAGTCCACCCAGACTGGTCTAAATGATAGGAACCAAGAGGTGCTCAGTTCCCGCAGGCGATGCCTGCCCAGATGTTGTACCATGCGTTCACGGTATTTACGCTCCAGGAGTGCTTTTGCCATCTCGTTGGTGATTGGGCCGTCCATTGCGTAGCAGAAAAATAACAATCAGGATACCTGCTATTGAGAGCAAAATCAGCGGAAGACCTCCAAAAATACTTCCCAATACGGAGTGTATAAAGTTTGGAATAACTCCGAGGACAGTCTGAAAGATGCTCAGAAATTCTGACACTATGGTCTTAAATAGGTGTACAATACCACTCGTATTAGACATATTAAAGATACATCCCACCATTTCTGTGAAATGAGAGGGGCAGTTTGTATGTATGAGTGCCTGTATCTCAGCCGAGGTCCTTGTGATTTGAAGATCAAGGGTCTCTCGGGTAAGCCTGGGCGTAGTTTGCGTAGTAGCACTTCACGTAGCTACGTGAAGTACATTTTTAACTACACGTAGCTATGCACATTGCGTAGCTGTGTGATTAACTGCACTGTACAATAATTGCCAAAAGCACCTTGTACAGTGCAAGTTAAGATAAAATAAATATCTCTGTCTTTATATGCTAAAAATGCATTTAGTTACTACACAAAAGTGAAAACTATAAATTAACAAGCAGTGAGAGAGGTGATGATTTTAGGATCCTCCCTAACCTAGGGGAAAACCAAGCAGATGCCTTGAAAACAAAAAACACATCTTTTGAACCATTCAGTGGTGGTCCCATCCTCTTAGGACCACCCCAAGCACAGTTATTGGCAAAAATACAATCCCAACCAAAGGCCCTGCAAAGTATTATGGGACGAGATTAGCAGTGGGCAGTGAATATTATAGTATCCAATATCAAAATAATTCTACAAAGAGCTGCAGTTCCACTAGTCGTTACTAGATGTCCCTCACGAGTCAAATGCAAAAGCCTCATGAAAGATTTTCAATACTTTTGCATTTGACTGCGTGAGGGACACCTAGTAACGACTAGTTGAACTGCAGCTCTTTGTAGAATTATTTTGATATTGGAAACTATAATATTCACTGCCCACTGCTAATCTCGTCCCATAATGCTTTGCAGGGCCTTTGGTTGGGATTGTATTTTGCCCATAACAGTGCTTGGGGTGGTCCTAGGAGGAAGGGACCACCATTGAATCGTTCACATGATATGCTTTTTGTGTTCAAAGCATCTGCTTGGTCCTCCCCCTAGGTTAGAGGGACTCCAAAATCATCACCTCTCTCATTGCGTGATATGTTATTGTCAAAATTCATTTTTGTGAATTGGTTATATGCTTTTTAGCATAGAAAATTGCTTTATCAAAGCATTTGGAGATGTTTATTTTACTGCTGCTATGCTACGTCAATTAGCACAGTTATTCACTCTGCTACGTGCAATTTGCGTAGTAGCACAAACTTTGCATGCTCCGTGAGCGTAGCGAAGTATTATGCCCAGGGTTACTCTCGGGCAGAGGTTAAGGGCACAGTTTGCTGTAAAAGCATAGCTTTCATTCTGCTCAAAGTATCAAACTGTATAAAAGAAACATTTAGCGAAGGCCATAGTGGCGCCTCCCTGACTGTACTTGTTGGGGGAAACAATACTTGCATACAACAAGTAACCCTGGAGTTCACCGTGACCAGATAGGCAATCCCGGAAGCATCCCACAACAACCTTGATCATTCAGCATCAAGTAACTCCCATTCGAGAGCAGCTTGAATACCGGTGTAATCACAGCTGCTGGAGTCCCTTGCAGGGGGCAGGACAAGTTCGCTACTGAACCATTACAAGCTTCTTGTAGTAAAATATCCTGACACATGAGAGAACCACTCAAAGCGTTCTTGCAGTTTGTACCGCTTAGAAACACTTCTCGATCCCCACTCAGGTATCGAAATCTGTACGGCCTCTTGTTGGGATATTTTCCAATTTTCATTGTAGGCAGCATAAATGCCAGCATATGTGAAACGTTTCTGACGTGATTTCCTGGGACCTAGTAAAAAATCCCTAAGGTCCATGTCATGTGTTAGTACGGATAGGTGATGATTCACTACTGTGAGTGTTGAGGTTTCTAGCCAATCAAGGCACAACTTCCCAACGCTGTAGGATGTCACTATCCCTGGATGTTCTCTTTGTACATAGCGTGGGTCTCACCTATGGATACTGAACCCTTCGGTGGTACCCCAGAATATTTGCTAACATCTATTCGTGTCTATGGGCCAAACCAACCTTCCTTTCCAATTAAGATCTGATCTATTGTACCGAAAAATTTAATCTACTTCTACCCTTCTTGTGAAGTTGTATTTTGCCACCCCACCATCTGTGATGGTGTTGGAAACTGAGGTGTGTTCAGGTCCTTGTTCTTGGCTAGTCCAAGACAGGATGTCTGTTGCACAGTGTCATTTAGGAATATCATCTGCTGTGGAATGAGGCATGCTCTAAATAGCGCTTCTGTTCCCTGGACTTGCCAGTCTCTAGAACCCCAGACTGATTTTAAGTCTATTGTGTCCTTCCATAGGTCAAAACCCTGTTCAGACAATCGGGAGATAAAGGAAGCAGAGTAAATCTGTTTGGTGTTAGTCAACGTAATTTTCTGTGCCGATGTGGGCACGACTTTATAATAAAATTACTTCGGGTCAGAAATGTTAAACCTTGAAAAATATGAGAATTTCTGTCCAAGTGTTTGCGAACTACCTTTCAGTGGTGTAGGGCAATGTTCCCACTGGTGGTACTCAAAAATATTTCTAGGTGTTATAGATTTGTGTAGGAAATGATGACCATAATGTTGGTAACAGTACAAAGTGTCATAGTCTGAAGTACGTTCGAGCATTTCAGTGTGTGGAAATGAGACAGTTTTCTCTAAATCAGACAACATGTTATTAACAGTTTCAGAGACCCAATCATCAGAAAATGTACTGGAGGTAATGATATCACTCAATGAAATTTTAAATACATGAGAAATTTTTAAAAGTTCAGTTGGACCGAATATATTGAAATCAACCTTGTCCCTGACTATACCATCCGGTATAGGAACTGCTGTAATGTTCACTGATGACAAGTCTCTTTGTTCACGATGAGAAGATTGATGTGGTTTCAGAATCAAATTTACTTTTTCGGCTTCAGGTCTTTGTTGAAGGTATCGTCCATTAATAAGCATGCTAAAAGTTATAACTAAGCCTAGCCAGAAAAGAAAGAACAGTATCCCAGTAATTACCCAGAGTTCTACCCAAGGCGATACCAGGTAAGTCTTTTTGAGAAAGTTCAGAAAGTACGTAATCTGCTGCTTGCGTGTTTGTTGGGCTGGCGTTGTTTCCGGTTCACTTGGATCCAAGGAAACGTATCAAAGTTCATGAAGTAGCCAGAAGCGGTTCAATCAATTGTTGGAATTGCATCAGGATTTGTTGAAATCGTAGTTTGCTCTCGTCCAGGCATGTTGACGTGACTTTCTGTATTAGGTCTTATTGCAACTTGTGTGTTATTTTGAGTTTGATTTTTAAGTTGAACTTCGGGTTCAAGGGGAACGAGTTCCATAGCATTGTTGCCTAGTTCTTCATTCCTTTGAGAGGACTCTTCAAACCTGATGAGTCTTTCTGTTTGAACCTCTAGGATTGTAGCTAGAGGAGGGCGTCTGCTACAGCGGAGTCCACGAGGCCTACTCCTCAGTATCAGCCACATAGTGTGGTTTGATTAAGTCGATTGAGACAAATCTTTTCTCCTTTTTCCCGGAAAGAGGCGGTAGAAGTACAGTTCTTGTTCCTTGAATTGCTAGGACCGGTACAGGTTTTCTGTAGGATGACCCAAAATCTTTTTTATCCGCTATTTTCTCTCTGACCAGATCCCTCACTTTTAGGATTCAGACAGGTCTTGCCGTGACTGCCTTGACTTCCCCAGTGGCGGTCTGTTTCAGGTGGACGTTACTTTGTTGTGTCCTGGATTCATTTAGATCCTGTAAAACAGCCATACGATCATGCATATCAAATGGTTTCTCATCCGCCACTGTGCCTTCACAATCAAGATCAGGTACCCACATTCTTGTCCCAAATAGGACCTTGTAAGGAGTGACACCCCCTAGAGAGCTTCTTGGCTGGTTATTGAGAGCTCGTTGTACCCCATATATATGATTGACCCAACTACCGCCCTTGCCTAATACCCTAGCTGTTAAAGATTGCTTTAGGTCCCGGTTTTTCCTTTCCACAACCGAATTTCCCTCAGGATGGTACAGAGAGGAGTACCGCAATGCTACGCCCATACTTTCCATGGCCTGTTTGTAAGCCCGAGAGCTAAACGCCGGGCCACGGTCAGAATGTAAAGTGCCAACTGCATCTGTCCCGATAAAGACTCGCAAATTTTTGATAACAGTTCAAGCATCAGCCGAGCGCTGAGGCCAAACCCATAGGAATCTTGAGCATGAATCCACTGCAACCATGATATACTTGTGAGCCCCATCTGATTGTAAGGGGCCGCAGTGGTCCAGATATACACAAGCGAGAGGTCTGTCTGATTTTAATAACGGTGTCTGTGCCAGGCGTGCTATGGTGGAGCCTTTCATCTGCTGGCAGATGTTACATTTCAAGACGTAGGGGCATATTAGCAAGGGCCTTATCGCCGCTTTAGCTGCACTTTTTGCCGCTAAAGCGGCGATATTTCTATCGCCCTATTAGCAAGCTGTCGCTAACAGCTGTTAGCGACAGCTTTATGGCGAAAGCGACCGTTTTGGTACCGCTTTGCATGTCAGCGATATATATCGCTAATGACATGCAAAGTAGGCGTTTCCAACTAAAAGCGACTGAAAACAGTCGCAAACACAACTTCCCTCTATTAGCAATGCCCGCGAAGCGATAAAAAAATTTGCGCTAACCGCGATTATCGCTGGAATCTAACACCTGCTAAAAACCTGACTTAACCATTATAGTCAATGGGAGGTGGATTGTAAGGTTAAGTCCTCACCTGCCTATTAGCAAGCTTTTCATTAGCGCGTAGAATTTATCGCTGGATTTCTCGCGCTATTGCTGGGTTTCGCCGCTATCGCTGGATTTTGTATCGCCTTGGAGATAAGCGTTGATAATAACGCGTTATCTCCGCGATGAAATCCAGCGATAGCCGGCAATAAAAAAAACAGCGCTAAGCGCGCTTTGCGATAATTATCGCAATTTCTTGGTAATATCCCCCGTAGTCTTTCGTTTGTTTTGTCAGACCGGGCCACCAATAGCGCTGTTTCAACAATATAATAGTCGCTGTAACGCCTGTATGCGCAGAGCCCAAACCCTTGTGTGCTGCAATAATCAAACCTTGCCTACGATCCAAATTTGGTATTACTCTGCCCCCCACTCCAGAATCCTGAGCATATGGAATGTTGTTTGCATCTAACTTGTATGAGTACTTGAGTGGAAATTTCTTTGGTACTGCTGAGCTGCCTTTGCCTGAAGCAATGACAGCAACCATAATCTCACCGTCTATTCTTGTTTTAGAACGAGTGATTGCAGCTATGGAAGCTGTGCGCACAGCCCCCTTTGCGGCTTCATCAGCCAATGAATTCCCTTCAACGTGAACGCTATCACGTTGATGACTCTGTGTATGAATCACGTGAGCCTGTGGTAGTTCGTTTCTCAATTGTATGATTGCACACAGTAAAAAGAATCACACACTATCAGTGTGGGGAATTCGTGATCCGCATTCACCAGTGCCAGTATCAGCGCTTTTAACTCTGCCAATTGAGCCGTGCAGTCTCCTAGAGATTGCGTATTGGTGCAACTTGGATGGAACTTTCCATCCCGCATGTGACCTTTAACGATAGCACATGCTGCGCTGTATTGTTGCTTACTCCCTTTGGCTGGTTGAGCAGATCCGTCAGTGTAAATAATATATTCATACTGATCTAGAGGCAAGATTTCATTCGGCAGAGGGTATTCTTGTTCGTATTGCAGAAATGCTTGTGTTTTTAGACTTGGATCAAATTTGTATTCAACATCCGTTGCAGTAAGAGAATTAGCCCATTGTATCCATCTCGGATGTAAGGCTTTTGTATTTGGAATGCTAGCCTTTGTAACAGCTTCTAAAGCCGGTACCGGTGTTACGACAATTATGCGCTTTCCTTGAGCCAGCTCTTTCTCTTGCTACAGCGGTCTGAACTGCTGTCAGGATTTTTTCTGTTGAAGTGAAACGCATTTCTGCGTTTGTGTACAGGTGTGATTTGTAAGCGATTGGTACTGTTTCGCCTTCATTGAAGGTTAAGTAGGTGTACCTGCAATGACCCGCTATTACACGGATCACTAAGTTGCATACGTTTACCCGCGTCTGTAAGTGCTTTGAAGCTATCATGTCTTCTTGTAGTGAACGTAGGATGTTTGTGTGTTCCTCTGTCCATTGTCTAACTGAAAAGTCAGGTTTTATTAAGTCGTAGAAAGGTTTTACTCTTTCCGCGTAATCCAAAATGTATGTTCTGCCAAAATGTAGGAATCCCTGTATTGATTGTAAATTTTTAATGATTTTGGAGGTTGGAGCAGCGCACACTTTTCTAAAAGTTGGCTGCCAGACTTTCCCTTCACTTGAAAGCTCATATCCTAAAAACAGGACATTGAGGTGGGCGATTTTTGATCTTTTTAAATTAAATTTGTAGCCCTCAGAGGCGAATCCCATAATTATGGTGCTCACCCTGGTCAAGTGCCTTTTTAAGTCATCGTCCGTCAGATAAATATCATCCACATAGGACAATGCTTCCTCATCAAAATTTTGGTGTAATTCGGTTACTCTTGCTGGAAATAACCCCGGGCTATTCCTATACCCTTGGGGGAGACGACAAAATTGTCGCTGAGACCCCAATGCTGAGAATGCGGTCAAATACCTGCTTTCAGGCACTATATTTTGGCAGAAAAATCCATTTGAGATATCAAGTGTAGTTTTGTATTTTTTCCGCACAATGTTATTCATTAATGCGGCACTGTGTGCATTTTGAACTGCAATTGTCTTAGTGCAAGTGTTTAAATGTCTGTAATCTAAAACTAGACAATATGTATTGTCAGGTTTCATGACAGGAAACAAAGGATTGTTCATTGATGATGTGCAATTTTCTATCACCCCTTGGTATTCAAGTTGATCTAAGATCTCCCTGACCTGTTTTTTAGCTTGCTTTATTGGATATTGTCTCTGTGCATTTGGTGAAACTTTCAACGGGATCACGTGGTGGGTTGAATCCTCATCCCATCCGGCATGATTTTTGTACAATGTTGGAGCTAGGGCAATTGCCCACTCCCGTGCATATGCGTGTTTTAAATGAATGGGAACTAGGTCAGAGAAGGTTGGAAAAATTACCGTTTCTCCCCTAGGGCACTCCATAACGAATGCTGGCGGCCAATCTTGTTCAGCTAATAGGATGTCATAACCAGACAACAGATTCTTCCAAAAGAGACTTTTAACTTTCCTGGGCTTGTCCCCCTCCATTTGGAGTGTTATTTCATATAACTTATGTGGGACGCTTACCCTCGTATCTGGTGTTTCCACCGTGATGTAATCATTCAAGTCCGCTGTCACCAGAAATTCCGTCAGGTTCTGGCGAGCTATTGTTACTTCTGCCGCACTGTCTAGCATCGTCTGAGCCCATTCCCCGTTCAGAAGTTGTGTCCTCAGAATTCTGGGCATGTCTGATCTTTAGACCTGCATCTTTCTTCTTCTTAAACGGAGGTTTTGTTTTTGGCTTTTCTTCTTTTTCGGAAGTATAGTCTTCAGCGTGCTGTTTGTCTCTGGACTTTGTACCTTCTTCCTTGTGCTCTGACCGTCCTTCTCTCTCAGAGTTTTTCGTCGAACCCTGAAAGGAACGAGAGGAACGTGTATCAGTATCCTGATACCTGTCAGGTTTCCTAACATTATCCCTATTCCTGAGATTATACCTCCTTTCGGAGGGCTCCTGTGGAGGAGATCCGCCTCGGGATTGAGATCTGTTTCCTTTAAAGTTTTGTTGTTTTTTATTATTCCACTTCTTTTTAGAAGAAGCTGGTGTCTGCTTCATAGTTTCCTTTTCAGGACTGCCCATCAGTTGTGGTTTTAAAGCTTTACCACCTAAACTGTCTCTGCCTAATTCTGCATATGCAGTTTCAATTATTATGGATAGTTCGTGTTGTTGATCTATAGGACTGAACACCCTTAGGCATTGGCGGATTGCCACCGAAGCTGCTTCCCCTTTAATATTAGCTAGTAGTATGGCAGATACCTGATCATAGTTACCTAGTAACTTCTTCCCTAAGTTTAGAGCAGGATCTGCTCCGTACTCGTTTTGTAATACATCTGGTACTACAGCTAAGGATTAACCCTGGGCATAGTACTCCGCTACGCTCACGGAGCATGAATAGTTTCTGCTATTATGCACTACGCAAAATGCACGTAGCACAGTGCAAAAACTGTGCTAATTGACATAGCAGCAAAATCATCAACATCTACAAATACTTTGATAAAGCAATTTTACATACTAAAAAACATATAACCAATTCACAAAAGTGAACTTTGAGAATGAAAATATCAGGCAATGAGAGAGGTGATGATTTTGGGGTCCCCCTAACCTAGGGGGAGGACCAAGCAGATGCCTCGAACACAAAGAGCATATCATGATGAATGATTCAGTGGTGGTCCCTTCCTCCTAGGACCACCCCAAGCACAGTTATGGGCAAAAATACAATCCCAACCAAAGGCCCTGCAAAGAATTATGGGACGAGATTAGCAGTGGGCAGTGAATATTATAGTGTCCAATATCAAAATAATTCTACAAAGAGCTGCAGTTCAACTAGTCGTTACTAGATGTCCCTCACGAGTCAAATGCAAAAGCATTGAAATTATTAATACATCAAGCTGCAGTTCCACTAGTCATTACTAGATGTCGCTCACGAGTCAAATGCAAAAGCATTGAAACCCTTTCATGAAGCTTTTGCATTTGACTCGTGAGGGACATCTAGTAACGACTAGTGGAACTGCAGCTTGATGTAATAATAATTTCAATGCTTTTGCATTTGACTCGTGAGGGACATCTAGTAACGACTAGTTGAACTGCAGCTCTTTGTAGAATCATTTTGATATTGGATACTATAATATTCACTGCCCACTGCTAATCTCGTCCCATAATGCTTTGCAGGGCCTTTGGTTGGGATTGTATTTTTGCCAATAACTGTGCTTGGAGTGATCATAAGAGGATGGGACCACCACCGAATCGTTCAACAAGATGTGCTTTTTGTTTTCAAGGCATCTGCTTGGTTCTCTCCCTAGGTTAGGGAGGATCCCAAAATCATCACCTCTCTCACTGCTTGTTAATTTATTGTTTTCACTTTTGTGAAATGACTATATGCGTATTAGCATATAAAGACAGCGATACTTATTTTATCTTAACTTGCACTGTGCAAGATGACTTTGGCAATTATTGCACAGTGCAGTCAAGCACACAGCTACGCACTACGCAATTTGTGTAGCTATGTGTAGTTCAAAATGTAGTACGTGTAGTGCTACTACGCAAACTGCGCCCAGGGTTACTAAGGATGGTATACCATGAGTTCTGGTATATATGGCAGCAAAGACTGTACCCCAAGTGGTACAATCTTCTACTTGTGGTGTTATCCCCATGGGCAAGCAGATTGTTAGCATTCTGTGTTTTTCATACGGGGTAGTATTCGGGAATACTGCCTCGAGCTGAGTTATTTTCTGAGCTACCCAGAATGGCATTTGTTCACGTTTCGTGGGCATTTTGCCCATTACCGCGTGTAATGCTTGTGGTGTGATTTTAGTTGCTGTACCTTGAGATTGAGTACCATTTGCTGCAACTGTTGCCGGTTGGACTGTGAAAGTCCTCATGACAAATTGCGTCAAGTTTCTGTAGATTTTAATTAAATCCTTGTATTGTATGAGTAAGTCTGCCTGTGGCATTGTGTCAATGTCAGGATGTGGTGTGTAAGCCGCTAATATCGGCCATGTTGCCCCCTCTCCTCCGAGCAGGCCTAATCTTACTCTTCTTCTTGTGTGGGGTAAGGCGCCTTTAAACCAGTATAAGTGTTCCTGGTACGTGAGTGGAATCTCTATGTCCTCGAACGGACCATATTCCACTGGTGCATCTCCTTCTTTATAGTAGTGAAATGTCTGTGTTCTTGCATCTGCTGCTGGGAATGTAACCCACGAATAAAATACCTCTGTTTTACTTGATTTGTGTGCCTCAATCACGAAAGCTACTAAGCCACCCCTGGCTGATAAACCATTTTCTAATAGTTTCAGGGTGATTGTATGTCTGAATTTTGGTGCAATTTGTATTGCATTTGTATCTTCTTCTCCTGAGACGTGTAGGTCTACCACTGGGTCCTCCCTGCCCTCAGTCATTTTGTAAAGAAGAAGTTTTCGTTCAAGGGAACTAAGATAAGGTTTTATATGCACAATTTTAGGAATACTGTGTCCTTCAAGTTTGATTAACCAACAGCCAATAAATTGGATTTTTTAGCCTACTCGGCTGTGGCGGAATTTGTGCCCACCCACTCCAGACGTCTCTGGTGTTTTGTGAGTTGGGGTCTTTGAGAATAGCACGACTGAACTACTCAGATTCTACTGTTAAATAAGTACCCAACCAACGTTGGCGGCGCCATGTCGTGTAGTTCCTATATTACCCATACAGGATCTGCGCGTTCGGATAACATAAACTGTAGGACTGGTGGCAGACTGGCTGTGAGCACCCCCACCGAGAATGTTAGCCTTTCTGTTTTAGCTAGCTCACAGTGCCACTAGAATCTCCTCTTATCGGGGAGAGAATAGTTTCTGGCAACCTCAGAACATGACAACCGTGATCCCCCAGGATCGTGGAAACTATATACTACTTTTCGCTCAGTCACTCGTGCTCACTTATTCGGTCTCAGAGAGTTACAAAGAAGAAACAGTTGGGCATGTTACAATAAGAATTTATTGCACAGTTGTTCTTCTAGTGTAACATAGATGTGCTGCAACAACCGTTAGACAGAAGCAGATATATATAATTAGCAGTACAGTGAAAATAAAAGGATAGTATAGTTCTACCATCTTGCAATAATCATGAATACATACATGAATATAAAATGCCTGATAAAAATGCGCGTACTCCTACGATGCCTATCTAGATGTACCTAAGTGTACCTAGCATGTGAGTAGGTGTGAAGCCAAGAATCCCTCTAGGATTTAGTCTAACCCCATTACCTGAAGTGAGAGAGTGTAGGACCCCGTCCTGGTCTCGAGTTGGACACCCCGCGAGGGATGTGTTAGACCACTGTCAGCTGGAGCATCTGCATGCAGGAGCCTCAGCATCTCTGGTCAGTGTGTCGGCCTGGAAGTCTCGGTCTCCTCTCTCAACCCTAGCAAGATGTGCTGTATTTATACAAAAAGTATCTAGGGTTTCTTTGTCCCTTGTTTCTTGTATTAGCCATTGTTGGATTTGAGGATGACGTATGGGATGAACCTTGCACGTAGATATTATGCAGATGGTGTGTAGCCCCTGCCTGGTTTCCAGGAACCTTCATGAATATTCATTCATAGCATGTGAGTCTATTGATGGAGTTATAGGACACTATTGTTCAGGGAAAACCCTCCTTCTGTGCCCAGGACTAGAACTAGGTAAAGGTTCATTCCTAAAGGCTCGTTACTGTGTAGTATAAGGGAGATAATGTAGGTGAAGGTGTATGATATTACCCGGGCCTATATTAGGGTACCTATATGAAATATAACAGCACCACAAGCTCTTTGTCAACTGCATCTTCGACAACGACGCAGGACCTCGCCTCGCAGCTGCCCAGAACCACTGCTATGTGATGCATCTCCCCACCAGGACCTCGCTTCGCCTCACCTGCGCAATGCATCCTTGACGCCGGATCTGGCAATACTCCACAACCATGATGCAAGGGACTCATATTGCTTGTGTTTCACTGTAAGAGGGATTGTGGTTGCTGCTTGAGTATAGGTTTACCCCCCTCAACCAGTAACCCAATTTCCAACACCCTATAACTCAAGTAATATCATTTAACAGTTACCTGACATTGACAAAACTTAAGACATGTTACCTTTCTTATGACCAGCTGCACAGTGTGACTTTTATTTCAAAGCATTGATCCCAGTCAAAGGCACTCCTCATTGGAGAGCTCTGTGACTGTGCTGTTCCATGGCATTTTCACTGCTACTACAAATGAAACTGCAGGAGGAGATCCGTGCAATGTAGGAGAGCAATGCAATCATGATGAGGGCTGTCTTAGAGAAGAATGATCACAACACGCACACTTGCAGGCACCAGGTGGCAGATTTATCAAAGTGTCATGCAACGCAGCAAGACAACTTGCTGTGCTGCACTGCACGAAAGGGAGATGCCAGGAACGCATCATATCTACTAAGATATGAAGCATTTCTGCTCTCTGCCTGTACAGCTGCACTGAGTGCTGCCTAGTACCAATGCAGGCACCCTTCTGCCATGGTTCTATGGTGCCTGTGTTGCATGCAGGATTGTTTTTGAGCAGGAAGAGATACCTTCCTGCACAAAAGCAATCCTTAGAGGCGTTTTCCTCTTTCTATGTGTCTTGTAGAAAGAGGAAATAATGAAAAGAAATAAAATATTTCTCCTCGGTATGCCTCGGTTGGGAAGACGTACTATTTTGCAACATTCACAGGTTTACAAGTCTTTGTAAATCTGAGAATGCAACAAAATCCATTGATGGATGCATGAGATTTCCGACGCTGCACCCATGGAACCCCTTCCCAACACAGACTACTGTAAGGCAGCGATTTGCACTACCTTGTGTTACTCTGGATTTACTAAGCCATGCAGAGGCATGCAAAGTGGCCTTGTGTAGCTTACTAACTCTCACGGAGGCCCTTAGGTTGCTTTGCGTGATGCAAAGGCTAAGTAAATCTGGCCCTTAGTCTTTGTTTCAGGAAAGGGTGGGATCTGCCTATTATTGACATGCTACCTCTGCTTGGACCGGGGTGTGCAGTCAACTGCCTTGGACTGTATTATATCAGTTTGCTGAGAGTGATAGTTTCCTGATGAAACTTTTTTTTGGAGCATGTTTGGAGCATGGGAGTTGTTCAGAGGTAAGCCCTGCATCATTCATTGTCATGATTCAAAGAATGATGTACATGCATCCCTGTGCTGTGCTGACTGAATGTACCTAGCTGCCTAACCTCACAGAGCCACACCAGGCACTGTCTCTAATATAGTAGCAATTGACTGATGGTAAATGCTCATTTAGGTGACTACAAACTGTAAGGGTGTGGAGTCCCAACTCCCTAATCGATGGTCCCTTAAGGTCATGACAAAGTGAACATCAGCTTGTTAAGTAGCTCAGGCTTACGTCTCTTCTTGAGCCAATACTTGCATAGATTTCACTGGCTTTTAAACTCACAAACAAATGAGCAAAGATAAGCAAACTACGAAGAAATTGAAATTTAAAAAGAATTTGATCCAAGCAGTCCTCCACATTGGCAATGAGAATCGGCCTGTCAGCATTCTCTACTCTGGAAATATTCCATGCATCCCTGCACTACAAAGCCCTTCAGCACTAGAATACAACCCACGTTTATCAGGTTGAACCTATTTGCCTTCTGGCTCCTTAGAGGGTGTAGTAGTGGACTGACCCAACTCTCAGACCTTTGGCACTTTAGGAGATGTGATGGATAAAAAGTGCCCTCCTGTGAATCGACTTACATCATGGAGGTTGGTCTAGGAAGGACTGTGGGTCTCCAGATTCAAGTTCAACTGGGATTGTATAATGGAAATCCACATGCACCCAGAGAATTTGTATAATTAGGCATGGTGGACATGAGAGTAAAATCACTGGGCATGTGAACAGGAGCTTGCCTCAGGACCCACCTCTTATAATAAATGATGAGTAATGAAACAACTTAGAACAAGCCAGGAAAGCTTCAAGAAATATCTCCCCTGTAAAACTATATAGAACAGCAAACATTAATTATATATCGAACTCGGAGCAAAACAGTTTAAATATGTACATGATGGGCAGTGTTTATTCTCTATAAAAGCTATAATTATGTACATTCATTAATATCATTATGTGCAGCCTGACAAAGATTAAGCACAGCTCCTGAGAAGTATCCTGAACTCCCACTTCCTAGAGTGCACTCATGAGAAACATATGTGTGAGGTTCCCTTTTTGGCCCATGATTGGGTGTGCTATCCATACAGCAGCTGAAGGGGCACCAGTAATGCATTATAGGCTGCGACATGGATGTGAGCCAGCACCTCTCCATGCTGGCTGCTGCGTCTAGGAAGGCTGAGAGGTTGCGAAATAGGTCTTAAAAACACTACTTTGGTGATGTGACTAGGAAGCTGGGTTTCGGCCAGACAGGATGGCAGCCTCTAACTCCAGTTACAACTTTAACCATGCAAAACACCAAACCCAAACCAGAATTGATTCCTAGGATGAGTACTCTTCATTGTAATACTGCAAGTAAGCTGGATTAACTTACTATAACCAGAATGCCAACTATCTCTTGAGGCGAGGTTCTCCTTCTAAGACCTCCTCCTCTTCCCTGGGTGGATGCAGGTTCCGTCACAGGGCTCCTCATCTGCTGACTATCCCCTACAGCCCATACCATCTTCCTAGCTCTTGGTTGTAAACAAGATTGAAAGTGTCGCTCTGAAATAAATCAACCTCTGGAGTCTGAACTGGTGACAAAGGCAGCAAGCACTGCAAGTGCCTGATGGTTTATAAAGGTAGGCAGGTCAGTAGCCCTTCAGGATGGAATACATTTTTTAATTCCCCCTTTCTCCTCCTCCACTCTTTCCCCCAACCCTGGATGGATCTTCATGAAACCTGGCAAGCCAAATCTTAGACACTAACATTATTTAATTGGAAAATATTACCTGATAAATGGAATGTTAGGCTTAATCATAACTACACACTGGCTATATATAGTGTAGAGATGGTCCATGTGGTGTCTGCGTATGCCTAGAAGCAGAATAGCATAGCTAGATTACTCTTAACAAGCTTCAAAGATCAGGAGAGAAGAATAAGATAAAACATAGTTAAGGGAATTTTGTGTGTGCGCGTCGAGAGACAGCTCCGCAGCCTAAATGTCTAGGAATTTGACCATTAGCTTGAAACTCAGGTTAGGTGGTCTGACAATAAGACAGTATCAGTGCTAGGGGTGGGTCGTATTTTTAAAACATGGGCTGGCCAGAGTTGAAGTTACAGTCTCAGGCATTTGAGCGAGGAAACATTAGTGTCAGCATACAGTGCCAGGGAAATGCATGTTCTCCCAAGAACTCCTTCCTTACTCATGGAACAAGGGAGAATTCTTGATTTGGAACATATATTGCAACACTGCTAACATAGAGGTTTTGATTACACACTTGCAAGGCACATGATGCTTTTGAGAACTGGTAGGGAATCAATCAATCAATCAATCATGTCACTTATAAAGCGCACTACATACCCGCGAGGGTCTCAAGGCGCTGGGGGAAGAGGGGGGGGTGCTGCTACTGATCGAAGAGCCAGGTCTTGAGGAGTCTTCTGAAGGCCAGTAGGTCTTGGGTCTGTCGGAGGTTGGTGGGGAGGGTGTTCCAGGTCTTGGCGGCGAGGTGGGAGAAGGATCTGCCGCCGGCGGTCGTTTTCCGGATGCGGGGGACTGTGGCGAGGGCGAGGCTGGTCGAGCGGAGCTGGCGGGTGGGGGTGTAGAAGCTGAGTCGTCTGTTGAGGTAGGCTGGTCCGGAGTTGTGGAGTGCTTTGTGTGCGTGGGTGAGGAGCTTGAAGGTTATCCTCTTGTTGACAGGGAGCCAGTGCAGGTCTCTCAGGTGGGGTGTGATGTGGCTGCATCGGGGGATGTCGAGGATAAGACGTGCAGAGGCGTTCTGGATGCGTTGCAGCCGTCTCAGGAGCTTAGCCGTCGTTCCTGCGTAGAGGGCGTTTCCGTAGTCCAGCCTGCTGGTGACGAGGGCCTGGGTGACTGTTTTTCTTGTTTCGGTGGGGATCCACTTGAAGATCCTGCGGAGCATTCGGAGGATGTTGAAGCAGGATGAGGAAACGGCGTTGACCTGCTTAGTCATGGAGAGGGTGGGGTCGAGGATGACCCCTAGGTTGCGTACATGGTCGGTGGGTGGCGGGGCTGTTCCCAGTGATGTTGGCCACCAGGAGTCGTCCCAGGCTGAAGGGTTGGAACCAAGGATGAGGACCTCCGTCTTGTCCGAGTTCAGCTTCAGGCGGCTGGTCCTCATCCATTCGGCGACGGCCTTCATTCCTTCGTGGAGGTGGGCTTTGGCGGTGTGAGGGTCTTTGGTGAGGGAGAGGATCAGCTGGGTGTCGACGGCGTAGGAGATGATGTTGAGGTTGTGCTGTCGGGCGACGTGGGCGAGGGGTGCCATGTAGATGTTGAACAGCGTTGGGCTGAGGGAGGAGCCTTGGGGTACGCCGCAGATGATCTTGGTGGCCTTGGATCGGAAGGGGGCGAGGTGGGCGCTTTGTGTTCTGCCGGAAAGGAAAAATGTGGTCCAGTCCAGGGCCTTCTCTTGGATCCCGGCGTCGTGAAGGCGTGTTCGTAGTGTGTGGTGGCAGACCGTGTCGAAGGCGGCTGATAGGTCCAGGAGGATGAGGGCTGCTGTTTCTCCGTTGTCTAGCAGGGTCCTGATGTCATCGGTGGCGGCGATGAGGGCGGTTTCGGTGCTGTGGTTGCTGCGGAAGCCGGACTGGGAAGGGTCCAGGATGTTGTTCTCCTCGAGGTAGCGGGTCAGTTGTTTGTTGACGATTTTCTCGGTGACCTTCGCGGGGAACGGGAGCAGAGAGATGGGTCGGAAATTCTTGAGGTCCTTGGGGTCTGCCTTGGGTTTCTTGAGTAAGGCGGTGATCTCGGCGTGCTTCCAGCTTTCCGGGAAGGTTGCTGTCTCGAAGGAGATGTTGATTATTTTCCGGAGATGGGGTGCGATGGCTGTACTGGCTTTGTTGAAGATGTGGTGAGGGCACGGGTCTAGCGGTGAACCGGAGTGGATGGTGTTCATGATCTCGCTGGTGTCCTCGTCGTTGATGTTGGTCCAGGAGAGCAGGCGGTTGGTGGTTGTAGGGGCAGTGGTCTCGGTGGTTGCCGGGGCGGTCGTGGTGTTGAAGCTGTCGTGGATGTCGGCGATTTTGCGGTGGAAGAAGGTGGCCAGTGAGTCGCACAGGTCTCGCGACGGCTGGATGTCGTTGGTGTTGGAGCTGGGGTTGGAGAGTTCCTTCACGATGTTGAAGAGCTCTTTGCTGTTGTGTGCGTTGTTGTCTAGGCGGTCTTTGAGTGAGGCCCTTTTGGCGGATCTGATGAGGTGATGGTGACTGCAGGTGGCGCTCTTGTGGGCGGCGTAGCTGTCCGCTGTCCGTTCGTGGAGCCAGATCTTCTCCAGTTTTCGGCATGTTCGTTTGGAGGCCTGGAGGTCTTTGGTGAACCAGGTGGCTTTCTTGCTGGTGTGGCTGTTGGGCGGATTCTTGAGCGGGGCGAGGGTGTTGGGCGCAGTCGTCGATCCACTGTCTGAGGTTGCGGGCGGCGGTGTCGGGGTTGGAGGGTTCGGCGGGTGGGCTCAGGGCGAGGGTTGTGGTTAGCTGGTCTTCCGTGACTCTGCTCCAGCAGCGGCGAGGCATTTGTTCGGTGCGGTGGTGCGTGGTGGGCTTCCTGTAGGTGAAGTGGATGCAGTGGTGGTCAGTCCAGTGGGGTTCGGAGGTGTGGTTGAAGGAGACGTGTGGGCTTGCGGAAAAGATGGAGTCGAGCGTGTGGCCGGCGGCGTGGGTGGGTGTAGTCACGAGCTGTCTGAGTCCGAGGGTGGCGAGGTTGTCGATCAGGGTGGTGGAGTTGGTGTCCTTGTTGTTCTCGAGGTGGAAGTTCAGGTCCCCGAGGAGGATGTAGTCCGTGGAGGCGATGGCGTGTGTGCTGACGGAAGGATTGGGGAAGGATTGCAAAGGGAGATTTTGGGCCAAGCAGAATGACTTTGTAAATCTTTGTAAATCCCATTTACCGAGCACATAAGATAGATTGCCAAACGTTTGGAATTCAAAGCCATGTCTTATTGACACTTCAAGATTCAATACAAGCATGCACCCAAAGCATTGTGTATTGCACATCCATCCCTTCCCAAAAATGCATGGAGACTTAATTTAGTGGGGATCTCTTCTCCTGAAGAAAGGGACCTTTGAGTCTTTTTTCTCTTTTTTTATTACATTGCTGATTGTGTAACCTCTTCATATGCACATATGATTAGATCATACTTACGCTTGTTTGATAATGCAAAATGCATTTAAACACACCAGTGTAACACTCTCTTCTAGTATGGCCCTTGCTCAACTGCTGTTCTAATATACTTCCTGGTTGTGGGCAAACCTGCTAAGCAGGATACTGTTCAGTAAAGTCACTCTTTGGAAACATGTGGAATGGCAAGGCAGAAGGAAAGAGATGATGTGAAAAGGCAAGCAATAGCCTCAATTGTGGATGTCAGTTATCGAGATATGGCACCTGGTGAATGAAGCACTTGATTGTTGGATGCACAGATTATGCAGACAGAGTTAGAAGGGAAGCAGACTCTTCTCTCTGTAACAGCATTGTAGGAGAATAAGAAACTGAGGGGGACTGGACTTTATGGCTGCAGGTCATGTTGGATTGCTTTTCCTGACAGTTTTCCGAAGGGCCTCAATGAGGTTGAGCAGAAGGAAGTTGAGGGACCAGCCTGCTGCTATGCAAAAGAAACATCTAACCATGAAAGAAAACATGTTAATCTCCATAGACCGAGGTGATCACATGGAAGCTACATATACAGATTTGAAAGTGATGGTGGCTAAAAAGAATAACAACCCCCCCAAAGACACCATCAGCGGTGCAGGTGATAGCATTAGGGGGCTCAAATGGGCGGGATCCTGTTACGTGTGATAGATCTTTCAATTATAGTGAGGAGGAATGGATCTGGGAAGAGGAAGTCAAAGTTAGGTTGGCAAATGTTAATAGAGGGAAGAGTAATGAGTAAGTAGAGGTGCACACCCAGTCCAGAACAAAAAGGACATCTGGGTGGGCCATTTGAAGTATGCACTTAGTGAAAAACTAAACCCAGTAACCTCTTCGCAGCCTTTGACATCGTTTCCCATCACACACTCATCAAGAGACTGCGCAAGATTGGAATCAACGGAGACGTGCTCAGATGAATTGCATCATTCCTCATGGGACGCACACATATAATCCGCCTCCAACTTCACCTCGGAACTCATGAGCTCCATCTGCAGCATCCCTTAAGACTCATCCCTCAGCCCCATCTTCTTCAACACCTACATGACGCCTCTAGCTGACATAGTCAGAACCCATGATATCAACATCATATCCTACGGCGACAACACCCAACTCATCCTCTCGCTCGCAGCAGACCCCACCACCATCAAGACCAACTTCCACAACTACATGAAGAACGTTGCAGCCTGGTTGAAGGACAACTGTTTGAAGCTCAACATAGACAAGACCAAAGTGCTGATCTTTGGCAACCATGTCTCCCTCTGGAACGACATCTGGTGGCCTGCTGAACTCGGACCACCCCCACACCAAAAGACCATGCCCATAACCTTGGCATCATCCTGGACAGAAAACTCACCATAAAATGACAGATCAACATAGTCCCCTCTGCCTGCTTCCACACTCTCCGCATGCTCCGAAGAATTTACAAATGACACCCCATAAGCATGAGAAAAACAGTCACGCAAGCCCTAATTGCCAGCCATCTGGACTACAGCAATGCAGTGTACGCAGGCACCACCACTGAACTCTTGAGAAGGCTCCAGAAGATACAGAATTCAGCAGCTAGATTGATCCTCAACCTACCCAAACGGACCCACAACACCCATCACCTGGGGAACCTCCACTGGCTCCCCGTCCAGAAAAGATGCTCATTCAAACTACTGACACACGCCTGCAAAGCCCTCCTCGACCAAGGACAAGCACACATGAACCACCACCTGAACATTCACCAACCATCCAGAAATCTTCACTCAGCCTCCCTCGCCTTTGCACAGACACCGTGCATCCGCCGTAGCCGCAACGGAGGCCGCTCCTTCTCCCACCTCGCCACGACGTCCTGGAACACCCTCCCTCTCCACCTCTGAACATCACCCTCGCTGTCGGACTTCAGGAAGAGACTCAAGACCTGTTTTTTCGACTAAGCCCTGCAACCAGCGGCGGCTCCTCCACTATAGCGGAGGAGCATCCCCCGCCAACTGCCTCAAAACGACAGTAAAGGACAAATATAACGATAATAAACACGTTTTATTATCGTTTTATTTTTCCTTTCCCAGCTGAGTCTTTGGGGGCGGGGCCAGGAGAATGACAGTCACTGGAGAGGGAGAGGTATCCACTGGTATCAGTGTGCATGTGGGTTTGGCTGGCTGTCTCAGGACAGCCAAACCGACATGCGCACTACAGCTGTTTTCAACCAAAACTGCGTTGCCAGGTTGGAGACATCAGGCACAGGCTCCCAGTCTCACTGGGAGCACAAATTCAGGGTGCTTAGGCCAATCCTGATGGTGCTCCCATGCATGAGAGCAGCGTCAGGATTGGCCACAGGGGATTCTGGGAGCCTGTGCCTGCAGTGGACTTGAGCAGAAGAGCGCAATGCGGGTGGCTGCAGGTAAGCTATTTTTTTTGTATGTTATTCGTTGTCCGTTGTCCCTGTGACCCCTTGCCCCCCGCACTGCCCCGCCACTCTTCAACGACACCAGTCTTTACTGCCTGCAACCCAGTGCCTGGATACGCTGATGGGTGGTTAGCTGCACTCTACAAGTACTGATTGATTGATGGAGAGCAAATTATTAGAAGTCGCCAAAATGTTCAGACTGAAACTTGGAGATTCGTATTTACATTGTTGGTGCTCCTTTGGGATACTGGAGCTGATGGTGTACACTTACCAACAGGAGAACGTTTGAAATTGGGTCAATTATTAAGAATCCTATGTTGGAATAGCAATTGTGAAGTGCACTAGGGTGAGGAGTGTGACTCAGTTTAATAGAGTGGATATGAATTTCGTTAACTCAGTTTTACCTGGCAGCAATGGACACAGAGAAAAACACGGGCCCTGGCACATTATTGCATAGGCAAATTCTCCTCTTAGAGAAATAGATATCTGAACTTCTATGCGTTATGCACAATTCTTGGCCCAGATATGGAAATCATGAAGAATAAGGGCATGACTTAACCAGGATGCACTGTTGCACATGAAATGCTGCTATGACCCACTCAAGGAAGTGGAGTCGGAAAAGTAGTGCTGTTGATGGCACAAATGGAGGAAATGGATAATCAGAAATCTTATCACCCTGTAGGACAAGAAACAAATGGGAAAGAGAAGACCAAAAAAGATAACACAGAAACAGATGTGCAGCAGAATGATAGAGGCAGATATTAATGGAGACACTGTAGGAGGGAGATCAGCTAGTTGCTGGTTAAATGGGAGGCAATAAAACAAAAAAATGGCAAAAAGAAGGTTAGACCTTCTACACCTTCCAAGAAGAGCTCAAACAAAGGCTCACAGCACGGAAAGAAAGGAGTGGGGGTGTGAAAAAGCTAGACAAGTAGTATACCAAGCATCCAAGGGATGATTGGGAGATCCAGAAACCTTTCCACTTAAGGTCAGGCCGCTTTCCAGGGATTACAAGTGATAGAGATAGTCCCCAGTGAAAGGATAGCATTTCTCATGGATAGAGTAAACATGAACTAATGAGCTTGTTAGGTGCTGGAACAGACATCACTTTAATTAGTGGCAACTCTTGTAAATTGGCCTGGAAGGGAGCCATGATTAACAATATTTGGGAAGACCCAATTAAAGTGAAGCTTCCAAAGAATAAAATGATGATTATTAAAGGACTGTTATTCACTCCAACTGTGTTCATGGCAGATTTTCCAAGGTACATAACAGGCATAGATACACTTCTGGGGAAAGAGGTAGACACTGAGTTAGGAACACTTGTGTTTGTGGCATGGAGCACTTAGCTTAAGTAGGACATGTAAAGAAGAGTAAACTACATGTACCGCCATACCTGAGCCTGTGTGTGTGAAACAATACAAAACACAGTGGGTCACAAGAAAATAGAAGAAAAAGTTAGAAGTGTGTGTACTAACACCAATGATCAAATCTTGATGGGTTCTGGAGAGTTCCCTCATTAATTTAACGGAGTAGCCCCTCCCTTGACAACTACAGTGTCCGACACTCTGCTTGAAAATCCAAGCAAAAAAGTGGAAGAGTGGAATGCAATAACTGAATTGGGATATGCTTTCTTTTCTTTTGCTCTTGCTGCATCAAGTCAAGATCTGTTTCGGGTGATAGGCAGTGGACTTATACAAGATTATCTAGGGTGAATCTTTACAGTGCTACTTTGTATGAAGGGGGAATAGTTATTGTCCTGGCTAATTTTTGCATGTGCTGACACCAGAATTGCACTTTACATTAATGTTATTCTGGTTAGCGGAGACCATAAGACCAAATCTAAGAGAAAGTTGTATGTCAGAATATCGTGCAGAAAAAAGTCGTGCTTTAAAAACATCACAGTCAAAATATCACTACCATATAATCATAAAGGTAAGAAAGTAAAGTATAGGTTTAATATTGTTAACTCCACATTTATGTACCTTGAAGAAATACATATTTATATTGTGAAAGTACATATATGTTAAGAATGGTAAATGTATATTTACCTATACCTATGTATACTTCATGATATTGTGGTGTTCAATATTTTGGCTATTATATTATTCTATCACGATATTTCAAATATGATATTCTGATGGATACCCTCAGAGACACTTGAGAGATTGATGGAGTACCCACAGCAGAGGGATGGGTGATCAATCCCAAGTAGGTGCAGGGACCGACCTGCACCAGAAGTGAATATTCTGGTTACTGTGTGGTCTGGACCAAGTCAAAAGAATCACTAAAAGGTGGTTTAACAATACCGTTGTTGAAAATTTATTGCACAAAAGAGAATTACGCAGAAGTTTAAAGGGCTGACAGAGTTCTGAAAACCACACATTCCACATTTAAGATTGCTACTGAAACCTTTGCACAATGTCACCACGAAAAAGCACAAACTGGAGTGGGGACCTGAACTGGATGCCCTGTGAGAAGCTGCATAAGCATGTGGTGCCAATCACTATAAAGGAAGAGGCTGGGATTGGCAGAGGCAAAAAGAACAATTGATGGACAGAGCGCTGAACAATGTCATACATTCACCCCAGTACAGAGATCTGGGCCTAAATCCATCGTCTTTTTGCTCACCATGCCTTTCCAGGTGGAACCCAGCCATATTCAAATCAGTCTTGACCCTGTGCCTCATGGGAACAGTCCAGCCTGAACTGCCAGGCCAGGTCCTCCCTGGATTGGAAACAAGCATCCTAGGACCGGTTTCGGGGTTTCACCCCTCATCAGCCAGGATAGCTTGACTCCAGTGGCATGGTGAGCACGGGAACCACGTCTGGGCATACCCGTCCCACTCGGGGTGACAAATGCAAAAAGAACAATTGATGGACAGAATGCAGAACAATGTCATACATTCACCCCAGTACAGAGATCTGGGCCTAAATCCATCGTTTTTTTGCTCACCATGCCATTCCAGTTTGAACCCAGCCATATGCAAATCAGTCTTGACCCTGTGCCTCATGGGAACAGTCCAGCCCAAACTGCCAGGCCAGGTCCTCCCTGGACTGGAAACAAGCATCCTAGGACCAGCTTCCGGGTTTCACCCCTCATCAGCCAGGATAGCTTGATTCCAGTGGCATGGAGAGCACGGGACCCACGTCTGGGCATACCAGTCCCACTCGGGGTGACAAATGCAAAAAGAACAGTTGATGGACAGAATGCAGAACAATGTCATACATTCACCCCATTACAGAGATCTGGGCCTAAATCCATCGTTTTTTTGCTCACCATGCCATTCCAGTTTGGCAGAGGGCTGAATCATGCGGCCCTGTGGGCACACTACGTCAGGCCAGGACATTGGGTGGATTCGGAGATTGGAGAGGGGAGCTTCAAGGCAAAAGGTCAAACAAATAAACAAAGGAGCAAGGAATGAATTCCGAAAATGAGACGAAAGCAGAAAGATCCAGGTGTAACACCTCTGATCAGTACATCAGTCACAATGTGAAATGAAGGTGTGGTTGCAAAGATGTCTCTGCAAAAATGACCATCTTCCCGAAGGTAGTTAGTACCTCACGGCCTAGATCTCTAGGTACCACAACGATGATGTAATTTGGAGCCCGAGGATGTTTTCTCAAGCTAGCGTATATAGAATTTGCTTTCTGTTAATAAATAGTATTGTCAAGTCACTGGCTTACTACTTGGTAGATGGGTCTTAATATGAACATAAATTAGGCTTTTAACTCGAAAGAAAAGGGTTAAAGAAAGCAGCTGAGCTCATTCAGTCAGTGGAAGGGCACAGTTTGTTCTGTAGTCTAAGGAAGTGGTGTCGGATATCATGTTCTAATTAATGTAATTAAACAAAATTTAAATGAAAGGATTATGAGTCAGCATTCTATATAGTGGTACAACCTAAACACAATTTTGAAAGTACATCGGGGCAGATTTAAAAGAACTGCTGCATCTCTGCATATTAGCAGAGATGCGTCAGTTCATTTGCGTCCCGTAAAAAAACCCTTGCGCCACCATGGATGCGTCGCATTTACAATGCAGCGCACCATGGCGCAAGGATAGACAGATGCGTGACGCATCCTTTGGCGTACAGGTAGCGCATTGCTGGAGTCGTGTCGCAAGCACGACGCAACTCCAGCAATGGTTAGGAATGCCTATTCCTAACATGCTGCGTCACTCCTTACGCCTGCTTCAAGCAGGCGTAAGGTTTTGACGCAGTGGCGTCGTAAAAGTGACTCAGTGAAATCTTGTAGATTTCACTGCCTCACTTTTACGAGGCTTTCTCACGTCGGAACGCCCACCCTGCATACATTATACCTGATGCAGGTATAATGTAGCGCAGGGCTTTACAATATTACGCATCTCCCTAGATGCGTCACATTGTAAATATGTCGCAACGTGGCGCATTGTTTACTACGCCGCTGCATCACAGAACTGACGCAACAGTGGCGTAAAGTTGTCGCAAGGGGCTTGTAAATCTGCCCCATCATGTTTTTAGCTTCGTAAGGAGCAGGTCCGGTGAAATGTGGGTTTATAATGGCGTAATCTCATGGATTTTCTGGCATTTCATGTTACAATTGTTACTCAAAATGCCTGATCATGGGAAGAACATTAACATATAACCCCGAGCAGCTCTGGTTGGCGACATATGTGATTTTGAGCTATTCCTAAAAGTAGGAAAAAGTGCTCAGACTTTGAAACAAAAATCAATTCACTCATGAAGACGTATGCTCAATAAAATTCCTGATGCACTGACAGAAACCTGCGATTGTCGCAGATTCTTAAAAGTGCTCAGGAGTAAACATTACTGCACATGGAACCACGAGTTGACCTCGGGCATTACAGGAGTATGTTTCCAACTCTTTTCAGCATGGGAAAGTGCCTGGCAAAGGTTGCAAGATTCTGGGTGTTCATCAAGTAAGTCGTTTGTGTGTGTCTATCTTGAAGCTCTGACACACTAACCCCTGTAAACCAGATATGCTAAAATAAAATATTTCACCGCAGTAGAAGGCATTTCCATGAGGAAATGCAATAGAAATGCAAATTCATGTGGACTTACATATGTAAATGAAGGCATTTTGCGGGGGTGGGGGATGGGGGAGGGGGGTAGCATGTTACCTTACCTGAAGCCAAGCCGGAGTTGAGAGTAGAAGTTGTATTTAACAGAGTGAAACTGGTCACCTTTCTAACTGCAATTTAGCTCAGGTATAACTAGAAGCTATTGAAGTTATATGAAAATTGATAGATACTTTGGGCCTAATTCACAAAGGTAAACTTACACATTTAGGTTAGGGTAGGCCTATCGTTTTATGCTGGAGAGGCTCCAGAGTAGTAAAGATACAATTAAATGGTAGTATATGTAAATTGTAGGTTTATCGTTGTGGATCAGGCCCCTTGTCTGGAGCAGATTGAATTTAGAGATAGCCTACTGGGTGAGTATTTAGTACCAGCTTAAGCACATCACACCCTTGGACTGATGCTGCACCAAAGAGACAAACCACAGAACTAAAGTGGATGACAGGAGAAGTTAATATTGCCTGGCAATGCGCAGAGATGCATAGTCTTCAGAACCAGAAGCCGAACAGGACAAAGAACGCCGGAGCAGAGGATGCTGAGTGGTCGTTCAGATTTGTGCTATATTAAACAAATTCATCATGACTCACTCCTGGATTGAGGTGTGACTATACAGAGATTTCAATATGTTTGAATGTACTGGTTTTACTTTGCTCTCACTCTGCATCACAAAATATTCAGTGAAATTGACTTGTTGGAAATTACCCTCTTTTGCACGATATTCTCCAAGATTTTTGCCTTCTTTAACTGAACTCGTTTTTGTTGGCCATAGGACTCTGCACACTTTACTCCTCCGAACCAGTGGTAAAGTATGTGTGCTCTCCCTTTTAAACATGGTAAAATGAGCATACACCTAATTGGCACATTTAATTGACTTATAAGTTCCCAGTATATGGTACTACCTGTACCTAGGGCCTGTATATTAAATCCTATAACTGGGTTGCACCACTCCTTGGGACATATTTACAAGACCTGAACGCCGCCGTAGCATCAATTTTTTGACGTTTTTTTTAATCGCCGTATTTACAAGTTGAGTTAGCAGCACTTTTCCAGCCTGATGTTAATTTTCAAGATCACCACTTCTGTTAGTGGGACTTAATGAAAATGAGGTGCAAGGTGGGCGTCACCGTGCAAAAACTGCTGCTAACCCCACTTCGCGATACTTACAATAAAATTCCCGTCCGGCGATAACCCCCAAAAACTGCTGCTAAGTGCAGTTAGCGGCAGGTTTTTAAGACCAGACAATATCTGGTCTAAAAAATGGTGCAAACACACCTGTGCATAAGGGAGACAATCCCATACCCTCATTGGCATTCTCAACGATGCCATGGAGGTACTATTCTTGCAGCTTGGAGCTCCAAGCACCGCCACCACCGCCACCAGCACCACCACAGAGGCAGCGCAGCAGAAAAGAACGAGTCTACCGCCAACGGATCACCCTAATACACCTCCGGCCAGAGGAGGTGATAGCCCACTAAAGGCTAAAAAGTACCTCCATCCTACGCCTACTCACTGAGATAGCACCAAGGCTGCAGGCACCATCCCAGCGCTGCACAAACATCCCTCCTCAGACCAAGCTATTTGCCGTGCTGCACATGTTGGCCTCAGGCACCTTTCAGCCCACCACTGCCAGAGTGGGAGGAATGTCCCAGGAATCCTTCTCAAGGATCCTCCCCACTGTCTTGGATGCCATCATCAGCCTTACTCTGCAGCACCTACGCTTCCCCAACACTGCACAAGAACAACTTGACAACAAGCAAAGCTTCTATGCCATTGCTGGATTTCCGCATGTGTTGGGGGCAATTGAATGCACCCATATGCAACTTGTGCCTCCTGCGGACACTGCTCATAGATACAGGAACAGGAAGCACACACACTCAATGAACGTGCAGGTAATTGTGGACCACCTGGGCCTGTTCATCAATGTCGTCGCCAAGTTTCCAGGGAGTGTGCATGACTCCTACATCTTCCGCCAATTGGTCATCAACCAGCGGTTCGAGAATGGCACCTATGGAAATGGACTGCTCGTTGGTAAGTACAAACTGAACACACCATACGCCTCAAGTCACCAATCATGTAGCTCAACCATGTGAGAATGCACATGTAGCAAATTTAATCCGACATACATTGTAACTGGGCTAACTACTATACACAAACACCTAATGCCAAAGAACCATACATATGTAAGTAGGCCCAACAAGGGAGTAGGCCAGAAATGCTCTCACAAACCACTATGTCACTCTCGGAATATAGATCTTGCAGA
Source organism: Calotriton arnoldi (assembly GCA_963921515.1). Lineage (NCBI taxonomy): Eukaryota > Metazoa > Chordata > Amphibia > Caudata > Salamandridae > Calotriton > Calotriton arnoldi. The sequence continues at coordinate 329,534 of CAWUFW010012332.1, read as the reverse complement.
ACTCATCAGACAAAAATTGAAAGGAATCAATGCAGCACGTGCCACAAGACATATGCTTGCGGTGGGCTGCATCCATTCTGAAACAAACACATGTGCCATATGTACAACAAGATGACAGATCACCCTGCTATCCCCTGCGTTGGTGCACAATTAGCTAACATGCACAAACACAGTCACCCATGCACTATGCTGCAAGGGTGGCTGCATCATGGGGAGGAAAGTATTTCTGCATGAAGGGACACCTAACTGCACACAAACAATTACCAAAGTTGATTTAGCATTTTTCTGGGTTGTGTCAGAATGTAGCATGCATAGAAAGAGCATACAAAGAAGAGAAATGTAAATCTCACTGCATGTTGCGCATCCCTACGCCTCCCCGGGTGAGGTGTAGCATCTGATGCACAAATGAAGCCAAATAAATGTGTGTTGAGTGGGAACACACACAGCAATATCTATGGGCATGACCCCAACACACATAAAAGCAGAGTCAAAGTTAACATATGCCCAAGGAGATCAATACACATGTCCGTTGTCTTTACATGTCCCAGTAAGTCAAGTGCACCAGGTAGCAGTGCTACGGTCACTCAAACAGTAACCCACCTTGGGGGCAAGGGGGATGTAAATAATCCAAAATGAGTACAAAATTTAGCATCCAAGTATTTCCGGTGCCAGCTACCCTCAGCATAATAAATCACAATGATGTCTCTTGCTGATGCTCAAACATAGTAATGTGCCAAAAGTCAAGGGGGCTGCTTCACAAGGCCCATGCACCACTGGTGCCTCATTTACAATCTGTGCATAAGTGACGTACTGGTGGAGCAATGGCCCTGTAAAGGTAAACATTGTTTACAACGATGTTTAAACATCGCATGCCATTACAACGCGGTCATTACAACGACCGCGTTGTTACATCGCATGCCATTACAATGCAAGCTGTTACAACAACTTGCTGTAGGGGCAGAAGGTGTTGGATTTTAAATCCAACACTTTCCCTACTGTTGCACAGACTGGAGTTGTGATAGTAAATTATACTATTCCAACATCCAGCGCCCCTCCTACTGCAAGTCGTTGTAATGACTTGCGTTGTAATGGTCTGCGATGTAACAATGCGTCGTTGTAATGACCGCATTGCAATGGCATGCTTTCTAAACGCATGCGGTGTAACGTGGCCTATTCCCCTGTAAATAACCCCAAAGGTGTTTTGAGTGACCCAGACATCCTGACAGTAACAACATGGTGGTAATACACAGGACCTGGCCAAAGACATCATGGGGATGTGTAGGCTGTAAAGTACAGGCAAGTCAATTTCAGTGATGCAGGTCAATTGTTTGTACCACAACATGATGTAGCAGAAAGTACAAAGATGTACAATGGACACAAAATAAAAAAAAACACTCTGCAAAACAAGCATGCACAAATACTAATGGACACTTCTCTCCATTTTCTGTTGCAGGTGATCAAGGATATGCACTGTCACCATGGCTGATGACCCCCATCAAAGTGACCCCCACACAAGCCCAGAGAGACTACAATGTTGCACTGGGAAGCACAAGGGCCATCGTTGAACGGACCTTTGGAGTCCTTAAATCAAGGTTCCGGTGCCTTTATATGTCAGGGGGCGGGGGCTCCTGCACAGGCCTGAACTGGTCTGTAAAATAATACTGCCTTGTTGCATTTTGCTCAACATCTGTGTATGGACAAACACACCATTACCAGAAGACCAGATGGAGCAGGACAATCCGGAGGATGGCCAGAACGAAGAAGCTGATGCAAGACACACCCCAGTTTCTGCTGCTGGAACAGCAAGGAGGGATGCCATCATCTGTAATTTTTTTACCTAATCTCCATCAACAAATGTCCCCTCACAAGCCTTTCTGAAAACCAAAGTCCACAGATTGTTATTTTGAAAAATAAAATACCACTACAACAATGTCTTGTATGCTTGGTTTGTGACTTCAGAAGTTGATCAATCATGTAAAGTCATGTTAACAAAACAACAGTGCCACATAAATCTCTCACCTGGCAGGGGATATGACACCAATTAAAGGAAGAGTGGGAATGGGACAATGTATTGGGCATCTGAACTTATTACTATGTATGGTCCCTCAGTGAGAATCAATAACTGTGTGTTGTGTCTTCAAAGGAGCATGATCAGGTCTGTTTTCACACAAGAGCGTAGTACAACATACACTGTGTGTCTGATACATCATTGTAGCTGGGCCATATAGCTATAAACCATCATAAAAGTTGAAACACAACATATCTGTGAATTCCATGCCACAGGAAAAAAGTAACTGACAACAGTCACAAATATACATGACTAATGTGGACTGGATCCACTTGTGGGTGTGGAGGATGAAGATACAGAGGATAGTACAGCTAGAATAACGGATGTATCAATACACTGCAGGGAATGCTTCAAACACCAAGCATACCCATTCATCCAACATTAGAAAGTGACTCTACCTCCCTAGATGACACATGTGTCACTGGAATGACCAATAAGCACATGTCATGCATCACTAACACTGTGCATGAATCATCCATCAACACTGCACTGATCTAACAATGCTTTAGTTCCATAAACACAAACAATGACACATAGGTCAGCCATGGGACAACTGGCAAGGCATCAGCACTCAACAATGTGTATGTAGGTCCATGGACCTGGCAATGCACTGGCACGAAAGTGTTGATGTCACATGCACAACAACATGAGTGTGGCATGGCAATGAAGGTGGAGAATGGGCTACATCCTCATCAAATAACTCTTACTCTGTGTTGACATCCCAAGACAGAGACCAGACATACACATGAGTGAAGTGCAACAGGGAAACCAATAAGTACAGCCAAAACATGCAAGCACCATACAACCTATTACATCAGGAATGGACATTGTATTAGATCAGACGGACATGAAAAAAGATTGTAGCACCATGAAGTTGCACCACCTATCTCTGGATGGTCACTACAAGTTTACTCATGTCAATTGCATGATGTGTGTAATTTTGCTCTACATCACGACTACACCAATAAAAATACCCACACATCTGCAGGCACAGTTGAACACATAGATAAACATGCATCTAAAAATAAATGTCAATGTCACACTCTGTTGTATCTCTCAAGCAATGTGGAACATACTCTTCATAAAACATTGTTGCGCAAGATGACCAGCCAACATGTATGGCTTTTGTTGCAGTCCAGTGTGGCCAACCAGCCCCTCAACTCCAGTCAGGTGTATGCCACACAGAAATCTCTGTCCTGATAGCACCAAGGGAAATCCACCGAACACCCAAGAGCTCAATAACATGGGGCGAGGATTGGCTGCACCACCCGGTTGCCTCATGAATGCCAACTTTGGCAAGCAGATCACATGTTCCACATTGCCCATGGAAATCTGGATGGTACAAGCAGTGTGCTCACGGCTAATGGGCAGATACCACCCCTGAGCCTCCTCTGCTTCACACCCAACCATCTCCCAAACTGGAAAACGACACCAGGCCTTAACGCACCACCCTCTCTGAATCACTGACTCAGCCAGCTTAATCCTCGGTCAGTCCAGATTACACAAGCTTGGTTACAGCAGTGTACTCCGAGTATGCAGGGGAACCTACAGATGCAGGAGATGCAAGTGGACCCTCTTAGTTGCCCCGTCACAGATCCCCTGCATCACAAGTTTTGTCCAGTTTAGGGGCCTCACCCTCCACATCAACAGACAGCACAACCTACTCCGGCATAACAACATTGAGAGGCACAGCCAAAAATAGGCTGTCTCCCCTGTCACACCAGTGTCCTCTTGGTGCGTGTCATGCAATGCAGACCACCCTTTGTTCATGATCAGGAGCACCTCGAATGATCACTACAACAAGTTGCACCATGCGGCGTTCTCATGTCAGCAATGTGTAAACATTTAACATGCCAGGCCTTGCCACCAGGTGATGGTCATTGCTGATGCATCAAAGCCAACCGCCAGGGCCCACCGTCTTGTGCACGGAGCAGGCATCGACATCGTCAGTCTGCAGTAACTCTGCAGTATCTGTGTCTAGCCCTCTTGGTCTCATACAAAAGCACAGCGTGGTCTCCAGTCCATGGGGACTGTCTGCGCTTACAGGCATCGGATGCTTTGCTGTTGCAAGGATTGCGCTGTGCAAAGTGCTGCATTGCTGTTCCAAGCCAGCTATGTCATGTTCACCTGTGAATCTGGGTCTACTACATGTTTGTACATGGCTTAGTGGGGCTTGTTGGCCTATGCATATTTTGGACATGGCTGCTCCATTCTGCAATCTGGCACACACATTTATTTATGCATTATCAGAGGTGTCCCTGTAAGCTCTTGTAGCCCTTAGATGCTCAAAATTCAGGGAGGGCTCGCTAACATCAATAAATATGTCTTCTATCTGTCCAGCCATCACATCATTGTCTCTACTAGCTCTAAGATGTGTATTGCTGTCACGCTAGACTGATGTTTAAATGTGGCTGGCACAAGAAGATCCTTACGCCATGTAACGTCCAATTGTACATATGTTGCAATGGTGACAATGGATCTCGCCGATAGATACCGGTCAAAATCATGTCATGCATTGCAGACTCTAAAATGCGTAGCACAATCTCTTGAAATTATGGCCATGAGTGCCTTTGGACAACCCGTCGTAAATGTGCACATCTCTGCCTCCAGCTAATCAAATACTCAAATGTGAATCTGCAGTCATAGCTTCGCATTGTAGGCTGCATCACAAATCTTATATACAAGTAGTGACTGCCTGTTGTTCAAATATATGTGTGTTGCAAGCCCATTAAACTGGCACAGACATCCCAGCAATGTGTGATGTAACAGTCTCAGATGTAGTGACACATACCACCAATGCTAACCATAATGACTACCACTGATGCATGCATTTTCTTACTCACATGACTAGTCATAGAAAGGCCTCAATGTGAGGAACAAGTGCCTCTTGACAGCTCTGGATCACTGATATCAAGACAGTATAGATTGCCTAGATTCAACTACACAACACAGATCACATCCCATAGCCATATGGTGTTGTTAGGCATGCTAAATCCTGCAACATGGTACATCAACTAGCAATTTGCGGCAAAACATTTACCGCAATTCCACGTAAGCGATAATATTTTTTCATAACCGCCAGGGAAAATACTTGCAAAATGCATGTATATACCAGGAAATATTACTGCTTACCACTTAGCAGCTACAATTTTGTCGCAAAGCCCAAAAACAGGCCGCAAACACCCAGAAAGTAATGTCAGTCTGCATCCCGTTCCATGGAGGAATACTGTACACTTTCACTTTCTCCTTCAACCACACTGTTGATGTCTGTTGAGAGCTGTGGAGGTGTTGAGAGGTGTCTGCTGGTGTTGGTGTGTTGGAGAGTGGTTCTGGGCCTAGTCTACTGTCCCTACTGTCCCTGTTGAGTCCTGTGTCTTTGTTTTTTGCATATTCGTGAATGTCTTGCCGGGTGTTTTTCTTAGGGGTATATGTGTATTTTTCACTGTTATTTGGGGTATTTTTTGGGGTTCATTTTCATATTACTGTGTTCACTTGTGTATTTTGAGATGTTGGGTCAGGTTAGGGAATGCAGGATGTCCGAGGGGGCATTTTGGGGCTTCCCCTGGCTTGTCAAATTTTATTTGCCATGGATAGTGGAGGCTGGGGGACGTGTCCTCCAGGGATATGACGTCAGGATCAGGAAGGTCAGTAGGGAGCACATCCGCAACCACATGATGCGAATGTTCGGTGTGGACAGGACTGTCAAACAGTGAAAGCACAGTTGGCAGGATTGTGTTGGGCGTGAGGGAGACCTACTGGATCACCTGGGAGTCATCGTTGGCATGCAAGGTGGTAAGTACATGACCAAGTTGTTTGAGATCAGAGTATGATTCGACTGTTCCCAATTTAGGTTCAGGACCACATCTATGCCCCCTTTTTAAATGTGCTCCATTGCAAAATAAAATAGGTGTCATGGTGTACTGTACATCGCAACGTGCATTCTCATTGGAACACTTCACATAAATTCCTGGCTGAGAAGCTGTGTGATACAGAATGCAGGATATTAACATGTTAAGTTTCCTGATACACCTGTGCTAAGACTTATGGGCCTATTTGACTACACAGCATCAAGTATATTGACGCTGGTGAGGTAAAAAGTGACTTATGAAGCTGTACATCAAGTTGTAGTCAGATTTGGCCCACAGATCCTGGCAGCATTGTCCTGTAGGCCACAAGGCTGCAATTGTCACAGCTGGAAGACCATTGATCACACAGGTAGACGTAGATGCCTTCATGGACCAACACGCCACTGGTGAGTGCCTTGCCCCTACATTTTTGTGTTGACAGAAATATATCATGCCAATGGTCCTGTATGTTGGTGAACACAGTCTGGCTGTGCATCACATGGACCTCACCTCTAGTGTGATGAGGCAGAATCAAGTACCGAGTTATGCACATGATCATCAGTTGCTGATGGAGAACAGCATTGGCCTTCTTGAGTTGATGTTGCAACTCCTCAGATAATTCACTACATCCCTGCACCATACGAGCAACTATACCAGTAATTTAATAACTTTAGCCTGTCATCGAGCCCATTAGGCAGCATTCCAAACATTTATGCACTCTGTCAGAATTGTGCAAGGGGGCCAGCTTTGGTGCTAGTCATTGCAAGTGTACACTGTTGTAAATGATGATAAGTGTCTATCCCTGATCATGGAACATCTGTTGTTGAATAGCATTTGCTACATGGTGTAGCATATTGGAAACAACTAAGAACAAACATGAAGCCACAGCATTCTTTACAAAGGGTGCCCATGTACAACCATTCTCATATGATGCTTGCACCCATGTTATCCACTGTGTCACCACAACTCACATTTTTGGTGGCTGTGTGTACTCATGCCAAGATTAATGCGAAATGGAACTGTCACACAATGGCCCAACACTTTGTGAAGTATTGTGCGTATTTTCATCCAAATCACAAAGTGATTATGGCTTCTTGTCATAGTATAATGTGTACATGTCAGCTTCGGGTCATGTTGCATGGCCACAGCTAAATAAAGTTCGATAGGTTTAATATGCATTGAATAATTTGGCCCGTGAATCCTGTGGAGTTACGGTAACACTGTTTCTGAGCCCATTGATGCAAAATGTGTATGTCACACCAACAAATGCAGGTGGGTTCCACAGTGTACATACTGAAGAGGAAACATTTGAGTGATGTTGTTGATGGGTATGACCAGACATGGATTCCCTTGACACCCACCACTGAGTTGGCTGTCACCAATTGACAGTTATTTTGAGTAACAGTTGCCATTGACAGTTAGTACTTCAAAGAGCAAGTCTCATTACCAAGCTGAGAGCTGGGGTACGTGAAACAAATAGATGAGTGGCATGAACCCTAATGACAACTTGTGTGAATGAATCTAGGCAAATGTAAAACAGATTTAGGTCACCAAAATATGTACCAGAGCTGACTTAGCATCTTGATTCAGAATCTTGTGAATCATTTCCATGTTGATGCAATTTACAAGGCCCCTGTAGCCAACGCAATGTTTGCTTGTACAACATTGTCTTGGCAAGACTGTCTTGCCTCAGTCACAAGCCAGTGTTAATCAAGTTAATGTTGATCAAAGGCAACTCATGCATTTGACACCCTTTCACACTACATTTAGGGTGAAAGGGGTGGGCATTGTTACACCGCTAAGCCCATTCATCATTACGCAGAACCATTTCCACAAGGGCATCGTGCATATGGGCGAGTGCGTAATAGGTTAGACTGTGAAAAACATGTTTTCAAATATGCTCTGGACTGTGAAGTGATCTATATCTCATCAATGTATATGTTCAGATGTGTTCAGCATTGTGCGGCACACTTGAAATACGCTAAAGGTCAATGATTGTTCATGTACATGATGGTGATCCTTCCATCACATGAACTATCTTCTGCTAAATTCAGACACCCTAGCACTATTGTGCAAGGGTTCCTGCCTTTTCACTAGCATGAAGAGTTTCACACTAGCACAAGTGGAAAAGCAGTGCAGCAAAATATGATGTTGAAATACAGCAGCTTTGTGTTCCCATCATGGCATAGCACAGCATGGTACAGAGCAGGCTAACAAAGTGCCACAAGCACTCAAGTAACATATGCCCTGTTGACATCCAATCATCAAATTTGGTAGCCAGGTTTACGCAGATGTCTCTAGTAAATGTATACATCATCACTCATGGATATGTAGCTGCGTTGACACCTCCAAATTGTTTTTGAAATGATGACATTGGATTTGTTCAACTGTCCTACATGACTACCACTGTGGTGCTTAGTCGTCTGCCATGATTGCAGACAGTGCAGCCTACTGTCTTTGTTTTAGTGTCATGTCCTGATTCTGCAATGGGCCTGTAAAACTTCATCCTTGCGGACCTTCCCTTGTTGGACTCAATCAGTGTCCCTCACGACTCAAATGCAAAAGCATTGAAACCCTTTCATGAAGCTTTTGCATTTGACTCGTGAGGGACATCTAGTAACGACTAGTGGAACTGCAGCTTGATATAATAATAATTTCAATGCTTTTGCATTTGACTCGTGAGGGACATCTAGTAACGACTAGTTGAACTGCAGCTCTTTGTAGAATTATTTTGATATTGGATACTATAATATTCACTTCCCACTGCTAATCTCGTCCCATAATGCTTTGCAGGGCCTTTGGTTGGGATTGTATTTTTGCCAATAACTGTGCTTGGGGTGGTCCTAAGAGGATGGGACCACCACTGAATCGTTCACCAAGATGTGCTTTTTGTTTTCAAGGCATCTGCTTGGTTCTCTCCCTAGGTTAGGGAGGATCCCAAAATCATCACCTCTCACACTGCTTGTTAATTTATCGCTTTCACTTTTGTGAAATGACTATATGCATTTTAGCATATAAAGACAGACATACTTATTTTATCATAACTTGCACTGTGCAAGATGCTCTACGTAATTAGTGTAATTTGCATAGCTGAGCGTAGTTCAAAGTGTACTTTGCATAGCTACGCGTAGTGCTACTACGCAAACTACCCAGGGTTAGTCTTGCTACATAATAGAGCTCGACACAAAAATCCCAGGGGGTTTAAACATGGAAGAAGACTTCCATACAGATTTATGAATATTGACGGGCTATTAATGTAACTTCCTTGAAATCTCTCTGTTTTTAACTGATTTGATTTGGTTATGGGTTTATTATGAATTTTGTGTGCACTTTATATGAGAAGACAATTCAAAATGTGATGCTATATTTCTGCTGTAAAAAGCCCACTTGGGCTGGACAATCAAAAACTCTCTAAAAAACAAAAGCCCACTCGGGCGGATTTGTGAACAAAAGAGAAATATGAATTGTTTAGAATTTACGCCAACCAGGGTTCAACACTTGAATATTAATTTTGTATAAAAATTGTTTTACACAGGCATATAAACAATTGGTTGGTAATAATGATTAGAGAGCATGATGCAATTATACAGAGAGTTAATGTGTAATTTTGCATAACATCAGAACATGCAATGTTGATATGAAGTTTTTGTTGACTTGCGAGCAAATTGAAAAACTACTAGTCTGTCTTCATTCACACTAAGTGAGTAGTTCTCACGTGATTCGGCACGACAAGGTGATTAAATAGTGGTTGAAAACATTATAAAATTGTTGGTGAGCAAGCCTGCTGTGCAGGCGAAACGGGTCCGATATCAGCCGACAAATAAAGAATACTGTGGCTTGAGACACGGCTTCGTCATCCTTCCACTCGTGAGGGGATTTGTTGATGTAATTGGACCTTACTTGGGTGGTCAACTCAGGCAAAGCACCCTCTGTTCTGGAGCAGCGGCGGGTTACGCAAGTACAAAGTGTGGAGATATATATATATATATATATATATATATATATATATATATATATATATGTTTGTTTAGGATGTATGTTTAGTTAGTACATGTATAGGCTAAGCTGTCTTTGTCCTGTCCCTGGATGTGCCTTAAGGGGGGAGGTGGGTTGATGTTTGGTTAATATATGTTGTTATGTGTATAGTATTAGGTAAGGTAGTTAGTTTAGTCTAGGTATCAATTAGTACAAGTTAGATAAGTGTAAATTAGGATAGGTCATTAGTATTAGATTTAGGCTAGTAAGTGTGTATTTTTTATAATAAGTTCCTAGTGGTTAGTGGTTTGTGGTGTCACTGATTGTTGATGTGTTCCTATGAACTGGTGATTTGGTAGTTGATTACAACAGATGCATCACCCACACAATTGATCGAATGTCTACCAATGGAATTACAACATCTTCAAGAGACAGGCTACTGTCATCCTGCTGTTTGAATGTGAGTGACAAAAATGCTTGATATGTAGGCTAGCAAAGTTCAGTTTAGAGATTGCAAAGGAGTGGTCTGATGAATAAGTCTACATATGATACTAAATTGCTGATTCAAAAATACACATGATGCACTGGAGGCATTGTGCTCACACAGCATTGGTTACATGATGTGGGTCTGTTGTTTGGGACTTAGGGGCATCTTTGCTAACCCCTATCCCCACGACAGCTTCACTTTCCATGTGGAAATGCAGGGGATACGTGCTTTGATTTATTTACTAGGCAGCATAAAGCCACTGTACGTGTATCAACACAGCCTTGTACATTAGGGACAACCATACAATATACTTTGCATACAAGTGTAGGGCAAGGGGTGTTGTGATGGGCGTTACACCACAACAGCCCTAGGATTTGACTCAGAAACACACTTTGACATCATCTATCCTACACCATTCCTCTTCTTACAGCAAGATTGCTTTGTCATCTTATGAAATATGTTGAGGGTTCTGTCTTTACATGTGTCATGGCATGACACTTATCACAGCAACCATTGTCCACCCCATTGACAATAAGCACATGTTCAAAGTATGCCTTGTTTGCAAGGAAAGGTTGAGCCACTTCATGTGGCTTTACACTGACTTGAGTGTTGTTCCAAGTCACGATCCTCATCCTGAACGTAGGGTAAGTTTAAGTTGCAGCAACAATGTTGTCTTGGAGATCTGAGGCATTGGCAGATTCACACAGGTCCCGTCTTCTCACTGCCTATCAGGGACACAGACTCAGCGGAACCCCTTTCCCAAATGGCCCTCTATTTGTTGTGATGTCTAAACTGACCATGCATTGTTGACACGTTGAAACTTGAATGGTCACAGGCAACACACATCTTTGTGACTTTAGTGCTTTTATTTACATGTGATTTCAATGATGTAGCAGACTGGCCCAGTTTTTTGGACAACAACCCCCACATTGTGTACAGGCCCAGGGGAGGGCCAGACAGAGTCCTTCGGGGGGAACATGTCCAGAAACATGTGGAGGAAGAGGCAGAGTTCAGTCAGCAGGCTGATTGCAGTGCCATTGGGGATCAATGGTCACATTGGCAGTCCATTAAAAATCCAAGGTGATTGTAGCAGAGTCATTCTGAGGACAGTGGAAGATGATGTTCCGAGGGATGATGGTAAGTACAAGACCAAGCAGAAACTGTCCATTTGACACAGATGAATGCTACTGCTGATTTTTCCTTCTGAATGTTGTTTCATCCACATCTTCCTCCTCTGATGTGTCATGTGCCTCCCGTGAGGGTAATGGTGGATTGGCGGAAGCACCGGAAGGCAGTGACACATCAGGGGGGTAAGAGGAGGATGTTGAAGGTGCAGCAGCATTCAACTGTGCCAAATGATGAGGCATCACTGCAGTGATGATAAGCTGCAGGGATTGCAAGACTCCAGCAATGTCTCTGTGGTAGGCAGCCATGGCAGCCATGTGGGTATCCTGTTTCCGCTCCATGTTCTCCATGATCTTTCACATTTCATGCAACTCCTTGGTGACATCGCTGGAGCCACTTTGACTGGACAGTTGTTCTTGTCTCTTAGTAAGGACTACAGCAATGTCACCCATGGAATGCTGGAGAGCACGGAGAGGACTCTGGGTGCCTCGAATGGACTCTAGGTGGTCCCTAATGGGACTGAGGCACCACGGATCCCATCCAGTTTGGCCGCCAGGCTGTCCAACCCCACCCGCACCTGACCAGCCATCTCACGCTGGACTTCACCCCGCACTGCATTGGACTGTTAACAGTGGGTCCTCAACATCCTGGGAGACAGCTGTGGTAGTAGTTGGTGGTTGCTGGGTGTTTTGTGCTGCTGGTGGAGCACCCACGACGCTGCTGGATCTCCCCGGTTCCGGAAATGGGCTGCCTATGGAGTCGAGCAGCTCCTGGAGGGTGTCCTGGTCGATGGTTGCGGTGTCTTCTTCCTCTTCCTCATTGAAGAGTGGGACAGGCTGCTGAACAGGAGGTGATGTTTCTTCCTCTGCAATGTAAAGGGCAGATACTGTTGTATGTGTTTGTCCACTTTGGTCAGGCATTTAAGCAGTTGACAATTAGAGTGCATGACAATATCAATTCTCTATTTTTACATACTACACCTATGACACGCAGCTTTGTAAATCATTGTACAACATCACTTATGTGACATTTGGTTTGATCATGGTTTTGGACAGTTTCCCTGTATGCCAACTGTGAGGGGCATGTTTCTACGCCCATGCTGCATCTGTTAAATCCTCTATTCCAAAGTGACAGTGGTGCTGGTTGTTTCACATTATTGACAATGCAGAATTGATCAGATTCATGTGTCTTTACACTGCATTGTGGATGAGTCACCCCTTCTCAGTCAAGTTAACATATTGGTTTTAGTCACTAGGTTTTGAGCTGTAGATTAGACTGCACCCCACCTTGATGTTGGCACTGCCACCTAATTGGTAGTGTGGCATGAGGAGGGCAATCATGCACTTGAGATCAGGGATGCAGTGATGTACACCATGATATGACAAGTAGATGTGCTTGATTTGCCATACTCTGACAAGTGTCTATGGACCAGATGTACAACCCCTACAATTTGTGAGTCGCAAATTGCGTCGTTTTGCGATTCGAAATTTGCGACTCGCAAAATGTAATTTACAACAGTGTCTCAGACACTGTTTGTTATTCCTTATGTGGTCGCAAATTGCATGCCTCATTAATTTTCATCAGGTAGGTGCAATATGCGACCCCATTGGGAATGGCTAGCACTCCCAGGGATGGTGGCCTGCTGGGGTCAGCAGACCACCATGTCTGTGACTGCTTTTTAAATAAAGCAGGTTTAAAAAAAAAAAGAAACGGGTTTTCCTAAAGGAAAATGGGATGCATTTAAAAAAGAAAAATGAAATGTTTCTGTTTCATTTTTTAAGCGTAGGCAGTGGTGCCTGGGAGCACTAACTGCTCTTAAAAAATATTTTCGCATCCATTCACAAAGGGGAAGGGTTCCCCTGGGGACCCCTTCCCTTTTGCAAGTGGCTTACCACCTACTTCAAGTAGGTGGTAAACTGCGAGTGTTTTGCGACCGCAATTTCAGTCGCAAAACAATTCTACATTGAAGTGCGAGTTGCTATTAGGAAGGGATGCCCTTGGCACGCCCCTTCCTAATAGCGAGTCACAAACCCTATTTTGCGAGTCGGTAATAGGTTACTGACTCGGAAAATAGGGTTTGTACATGGGGCAGACCAATTTTTCAGTCGCAAATGGGCCAATTTCCCATTTGCGATCGCAAACAACGGTTGTACATCTGGCCCTATGTGTTTGAAGGTGGCCAAATCACATTGACACATGTCATTCCCATTGATGTATGTTGATGTGCAGGGAGGGACACCTTCTTGTTCATTGCCAGTCATTCCCTCTATACAGTCACCCTTGGACTTTGGTGCATTGGCAATGGTAATAGGTAATCTACCATTACTACGCGGCCACTACTTCGTATTACCATTACTACGCGGCTTTTACTTAGCATTAACTATTACTACGCATGTTTAAAATTCGAATGCCGTTACTTCGCAAATACAAAAACATTGCAGGCTATCCACATTGTTGTTTGGAAAAGGAGGCGCTTCCGTTTCCAAATAACGACGTGCACCTCGCAGGAAGCATTAGAAGAGAGGAACCATGCTTGAAGGTGAAGAGCGGGATAACGAGGAGAGAGAGGTAAGTGGGGTTGTGTTGTTTTTAGGGTCGTGCAGGCGGTAGACAATTAGGTTGTAGTGTTGTGTTTGTGTAGTGTAGAGTAGTGTATTTTGGATTAGGGCAGTGTCGGGGGTCGTGAAGGGTAGTGTTTGGGAGTAGGGACAGGTCTGTGGGTCGGGGGAGGGATGTGCAGGGGGTAGTGTTTTAGGGTTTAAGGTAGTGTTGTGGTGTTTGTGTAGTGTAGGGTAGTGTTTTAGGGTTTAGGGTAGTGTCGGGGGTTTAAAGGGTAGTGTTTGAGAGTAGGGAGCGGACTTGGGGAGGGGGTCGTGCAGGAGGTAGTGCTTTAGGGTTTAGGGTAGTGCCGTGGGGTTTGTGTAGTGTAGGGTAGTGTTTTAGGGTTTAGGGTAGTGTCGGGGGGGTTGTGGAGGGTTTTGTTTGAGTGTTGGGACCGGAGTGTGGGAAGGGGAAAGGACGTGCAGGGGTTAGTGATTTAGGGTTTAGGGTAGTGGTGTAGTGTTTGTGTAGTGTAGGGTAGTCTTTTAGGGTTTAGGGTAGTGTCGGGAGGTCGTGGAGGGTAGTGTTAGAAAGTAGGGAGCGGACTTTGGGAAGGTGGAAGGTCATTTAGGGGTAGTGTTTTAGTGTTGAGGGTAGTGTAGTGGTGTTTGAGTAGTGTAGGGTATTGTAGTGTTTGAGGGTTTGGATAGTGTAGTGATTTTATAGGATAATGCGAATGTGTAGAAATAGTGTAAGGTGATACAATTAAGTGTGCAAAGATATTGTTTGAATAACAAAAAGAGATTTTCACTCATTTTGATATAGATATTTTCGTTGTATGTTCGATTATGGAACTAAAACAAAATTATAAAAATAATTAATACAAAAATAAATACAGTTTTATTTTCGGAGAAATAATTTATTTAAAGGGTGAAGGTCATAATAAAATAGAGCAATGACTGAAATACGTGAGTTTTTTAAAATAAAAAAACGGGTATTTATTTTAATTCATGAATTTAGATTAAATAGCCGTTTTTATAAATACTCCCCCACCCTAATCCCCTATTTCCATGTCATCCCGTACCTGGGGATAAGTAACTATTAAAATTAATTTATATTTTTAACGAAATAAAAAATAGTTGAAGTGGTATGCGTAGTATTTAAATGCGGAATAAAAGCATTTTAAGAACATGTTTATGCATTTGCGTTGCAAGCCGGAGGACATAGGAAGCTGAGGTAGGCTTATGAAATTTGTGCATTGTTGCACAGCAGACATTTTTGGTGCCTCACAGGGATGGACACATGGATGATACATGCTATTCTGCTCAGGGTAATTGGATGCCTTTGTTAGTGGAAGGATGTTTACAGACATCCCTAGCTATGCATTTGTTCACTTCCACTGTTGACTTTACCTAAGGGCCAGTTACATGCATGTCAATGTGTCTTAGACATCCCAAACCAGAACCATGATGACAATGACATACTGCTAACTGTACGACACATTTAGATACTTTGATGTGGATGACTGCATTTTGATGGATAGGGTCAAGGCGACATTTAGCAAAATGACATGCATTAGTGCCACATTGTGAAAGGGGCTCACTGTCATACTTCACTTAACATGCATGTGACAGGGAATGTGTGGTTCTGGGAGCATGGCAAACAGAACAGACATGCTGTGATTTTAGGGAACATATTCCTGATATGCAGAGTCCTTACACTGTACTTTCTTTTAAATGCATATCTCTTCTACTCATAGTTGAACAGCACATTTGCCCACCAGTATGTTTTTGACAATATGGAATGTGCACATTATGGACACAAGGGGGCATATTTACAATTGAGTGGCGATGCATGTTGTTAAGCTAAGAAGGTTAACAACATGCTTCATCACTTTAGGAACACAGGGCTGCGCCATATTGACTACAATATGCTGCAGCCCTGTGTTTCCCCCTGAGCTTGAGCAATATTTAGCAGCCTAGTGCCAAAGCACTCACCCTTGCACCATTGTGCAGGGGTGCCTGTGTTGTGGGGAAGATTGTGTATGTGCAGGAAGGTCCCCCTTCCTGCAGATAAACAATCTTCCCCTCAAAGCAGACACCCTTGCACTATGGTGCAAGCGTGCCTGCATTGGTGGTGGGCTGCTAACTTTTTCCCCAGCACAGGATGCAACAAAGGGCTGCATCATATTGTTGTCAATGAGATGCAGCCCTGTGTTCCCGAATTAGCAGAGCATGGTGTTGAGCCAAGGAGGCTAATGCAACACTCCACCACTTCTCTAGTCAATATGCCCCTTTGCTTCTTCATGTAGCCCAGAGTTAGGAGACACATGAATGGTCAATATCTTTACATATTTATAAATGCATGTGTGCAGGATTACAAGTCACTGACACCACCATTATGTGTCTTTATATGTATTCAACAGCTAAAGTGACATGTGGATACACCCCCAAGTACCTATGTATCTGGAATTTGATCTGCACACAGTGTGGTTGGGCACTGAGACATATTGAGATGGACAGAAGCAACATTAGTCGACACCCCCTACCCCTACCCCCTGTCCCTGGTTGTTACTTACCCTGTTGCTGATGTAGCTGGTCATATTCAGCACAGTCCTGTCCTTCGACTCCAACCACTGACTCCTCGCAGATGACCGCATACACCTGTTTCTCCAAGTCATCAAGCTCCTCTTGTGGCGCTGGACTCCCACCTCCGGTCTGCAGTTCTACCTGCCGATTGCTCAACAGTTTCCACTTGGTCTTACGATTGGCATCATGCCAGCGCTTCTTGCAGTCGGCCACTGTCCTCTTGACCTCTGCTACTGCATTCACCTTGGTCACAATGGACTACCAAATGGCATTTTTGGTCCCCAATGACACCCTGGAGCTGACAAATAGCTGGTGTTGTTTCTCTGTCACCTCTGCAATCAGGATCTCATTTTCCTGCTGGCTGAATCTGGTTTTCCTCTTCCTCTTCCGCTGGGACTCTGGCTGGTCCTCCTGGCTGTTAGGGGGATAGGGGGTTTGTTGTCTCCTGCTGAACTGAGTCCAACCTGCTCCATTTTGCTTCCAGGTACATATATATATATTTTTTTTTTTGGTGCTTCGCAGGCTTTTTTTTGTTTGTTTTTCCCGCGAAGTGTGAAAAAAGTGACATCACGCTGACTAACATGAGTTTTCTGGCCACTGACTGGCCGGCCGTCACTTTTCTCACGTTAGCGGCAAGAATTTTATCGCCGTGACGTTGGTGTTAACTACAACATTTGCAGCTGCGAGAAGATCCTATCGTCATGTAGCGATGTATTGTAAATACGTTGGTACCATGGCAATAGTTTTTGGTGGTACACGGCGGTAAGAAAATTGCCATTTTGAACTGGCAAATAAACCTATTTATATGCCTAAACCTTCCTTTTTAGTACATATAAGTTACCCCTAAGGTATGCTCAAAATGCCCAAAGGGCAGGGTTCATAGCATTTAAAAAGTAGGACATATGTATTTAAGTTTTACACATGCTGGCAGTGAAAACCCTAAAAAGTAGTTTCCCACAAGGGCAAGGCTGGCCCTACTATAGAAAAAACTGATACACTATAAAAAGTATAGTGCTTTATTTCAGCTAGAAAGGTGGTTCAAGGACCAATGATAATAGTAATTTAAAATCCAACTTAATGGTAAAGTTGGGTTTTACATTATTATTTTGGAAATGACACTTTTAGAAAGTTGCCATTTTCCATCCTAAGCCAAATGTGTCTTTCCTCCAGTGTCCAGTGTCCTCTGGCTAATGATGGGTCCCTTGGCGTGTTATGTGTTTTGCTCCCAGACAGTGGACAAAATGCTTGGGTGTAGAGAGGTGGCTTTCTTCCTTGAGCTGGATAGCCCACCTCTCTTTCTAGTCAGCTTGGTTCCAACCCAGTGGGAGGGGGGAGCTGCCCCAGAACTGGTTGAGAGAGACTACAAGGGAGGGTTTCCCCATTATCATAGCCACAGGGAGGGTTCTGCCTTGTTTGATTTAAGCGGAGAAGGGCACTGTAGGATTGTTTACAGTAAACCATACAGGAAGTGCTTCAAAAGTGAGTGGGTCACCCCTGAAAACATTTGCCACATTGATTAGGGAATGGTCAGGAGTTTCCCCCACCCACAGGGTGCCACTGGGCATAAATGGGGCACTCCCAGTGTCCTCTTAAGAACACTCCCGGACTTGTGAACATCATAGAAGCACTGTCCTTCTGTCTGAATCCTGAAGGAAGACTGGACTTGTTTCTACTTCTAACGTGGCTTCCTGTTTGAGATACAGGGACACAACAAGTTTCGAGAGGCCATTTCCTGCAACTGCAAAACTTACAGTTCCAACTGAACTTGCCCTGAACCCTGCTATTCTGTTGGAGTGAATCCTAAGCCCCAAGTGGTGCTTCCTTGGGCCTTGGCTGGTGTTAGGGTGTCCAAATTGTGAAAGCTGGGACATAAAAATGTTTTGTCAACTTTTCCTCCAAAGAACCTGCGGGAGTCCAGGACCCTTGTGAAGCTGAAGTTGTTGACATCGAATAACCAGTCAGATTCAGCTTGCTGGTTTGCCCTGCTGAAGGAAATCTAACTTCCAGAGAAGTTTCTAAGTCCAAACATAGAGAACTTCTCAGGCACGACGCCGAGTAGCAGCCCATTAATGTTGAGGCCTCCTCAGGCATGGATTTTGAAGGTGCACAGTCTAAATATCGAGTTTAGTATATCGACCTACAGTAATATCGATTTCCAAATATCGTAGGGACAGAATATCGAAATCAAGAATATCGACGACCAGAATATCGACCTGAAGGTAAGTAATATCGTTTTTGTTAATATCGAAGTTAGTAATATCGATAGTAAAAAATCGATGTTACTAATATCGATATTTATATTAGTGTTATGTATTTTATTATGTATTTTATATGTATGTGTTGTATATTTTTTGTCAAGTATTGTACTGGTTTTTAAATATATGTATAACATTTTTATAAGTTAGTAATCTTTTTTAAGTAAATTATGCGTTTTAGTACTGTAGCGGGTTGTGGGTTTAAAGGGCAATAGGGTGGGAAGTAATTTAATTATAGTAAATTCATTAATAATTTTTAGGAATTATTAATGAATTTTAATTAAATTTTGCGTTTTAGTTCTGTAGCGGGTGATGAGTTGATAGGGGAATAGGGTGGGAAGTAATTTAATTGTAATTAAGTAATTTTTTTATTTTATTTATTGGTATTGTTAATTAATTTATTGTTAATTAATTATCAATTGGTAATTAATTTTTATTAATTGGTAATTAATTTTTATTAATTGATTAATTGATAATTATATTAAGTGTATTAATTTATTATTGGAGCGGGTTGTGAGTTTATTGGGAAATAGGGTGGGAAGCAATTTAATTCAAATTAATTAATTATTAATTTTATTTTTGGGTATTGATAATTAAATTATTGTTAATAAATATTTTTTTTGGGGTAATTAATTTCAACTAAATATTATTTTTGGGTATTGTAAATTAATGTATTGTTTAATAATTATTAATCCGTCATTAATTTTTATTAATTATTATTTATTGGTATTTATCATTAATATTTTGTTATTGGCAAACAATTTATTGTTAATTAATTTTTATTTGGTATTTTATTTTTAATAATGATTATTTATTGGTATTTATCATTAATTTATTGTTAATTAATTATTAATTGGTAATTCTTTTTATTAATTATTTATTGGTATTGGTAATTAATTTATTGTTATTTAATAATTAAATCATTATTTATTTAAAAAAATTAATTTAATTAAAAGTATGTTAATATTAACCCCTACGCTATCCAACACTTTCCCTACTGTTGCACTCACTGGAGTGGGAATAGTAAATTTTACCCCTCCGCTATCCAACACTTTCCCTACTGTTGCACTCTTTGGAGTGGGAATAGTAATTTTTACCCCTACGCTATCCAACACTTTCCCTACTGTTGCACTCTTTGGAGTGGGAATAGTAATTTTTACCCCTACGCTATCCCACACTTTCCCTACTGTTGCACTCACTGGAGTGGGAATAGTAAATTTTACCCCTGCGCTATCCCACACTTTCCCTACTGTTGCACTCACTGGAGTGGGAATAGTAATTTTTACTCCTGCGCTATCCAACACTTTCCCTACTGTTGCACTCACTGAGTGGCAATAGTAATTTTTACCCCTCCGCTATCCAATACTTTCCCTACTGTTGCACTCACTGGAGTGGGAATAGTAATTTTTACCCCTACGCTATCCAACACTTTCCCTACTGTTGCACTCTCTGGAGTGGGAATAGTAAATTTTACCCCTACGCTATCCAACACTTTCCCTACTGTTGCACTCTCTGGAATGGGAATAGTAATTTTTACCCCTACGCTATCCAACACTTTTCCTACTGTTGCACTGTTTGGAGTTGGAATAGTAATTTTATTCCCTCCACTATTTCATATTTTTTGTATTATTTTAGCTAATGTAGTATATAATTAATTTTACAAATAATTTTAATTTTTTTAATTTGTTACATATATTTATTTAATTTTTATTTATGTTATTGTTTTATGTGTATAGATGTATTTATAATTTAAAAGATTTTCTAAATTTATGTTATTAAAATAATTATTAAATCATATTAATAAGTGTATATATTATATATTATATGTATATATTAAATGTATTTATAAATTATATATATTTAATTTATAATTTTTAAACATTTTAAAATATTTTAACTATGTTTATTTTAATTATATTTATTATTTACTTTATTTTACATTACTTTTTTTAAGTTAAAAAAAACGATATTTTTAACGATATTTTTGACATAGATATTTTTTTTTCGATATTTTTGTACTTACCATAATGTAGATAGGATGTCGATATTCTTGACTTCGATATTCTTGCTGCGATATTTTTGTAGGTCGATATTCTGACCTTCGATATTCTCTCAGTGATTCGATTTTGAAATTAACCCGCTAAGAGCTTTCCTGTCTTCGTCAAGCAACAACACCGGGACCCCTCTCCAGCAACATACTATCGTAGAGCCATGTGTTGGATCCAGCTTGCAGCTTGTCCGGCAGATGACTTGCCGGTGACCAAGTTTTTCCAGAAAAGTTTCTAAGTTGGAAGGCAAACTTTCCATCAGGATGAATCTGGCCCCCGTATCCAACCCACACTCCATCGCAGTCGGCCTTAACTTTTGACTTTGTCCCATTCTAGTGTGACCAGGAAACAACGTTTGGCGCTTTGTGCTTTATGAAGCTACTTATTAAACTCAAACTTAAAAAATTCATATCTCCAGTTCTACTGATTGGATTTTTGTCATTTTTGTGTTATTTTATTTACTAAAATCTTATTCTATTTTTCTAAATTGGTTTGGGATTTTTCTTGAGTTGTGTTTTCACTTTATTGTCACGTGCTAGTCTTGGTGAACCTCTCCAGAAGTGTCAGATCTCAACCCCAAGAAAGGGGCAATAAACTTCCATAGCCGCTGTACCAACTGATGTAGGAATACCAGAAGCGGGCAAGTGTCTCTGCAAAGAAACCACTGCTGAAGGAAGAAAAGGATAAAGCAAAAATCCTTCAGGAGAAAACACAGGTTAGAGATGTTCCCAAATACTGGAGCAATATTAATACTACAAGAAAGAAACCAAACAAGAAATAACGGGGTGTACAACCTTAGCAAGAGATACTCTAATAATGAGCAAGAGTGTTTGTGATGCACTGATGCACAGGCTGATCCTGCTTATATATATATAAAACCCAACCTAGAAATAAAGGGTGCGCCGAGGACCCACTAAACCTCCATCTTAGGCTTGGAGAAGGCCAGGTTGGAATCTGTGCTAGGCTGGGAGACGACCAGGTTGGAATCTGTGTGGCGCCACCATGGATTGAGACTATATTTAATATTAAAAATTGTGTCCATGCGCACAGAGATGCCAAGATGTCAATCCCTGAGCTGGGATGGAGAAGGATGCACTGGGGCCGTGAAGGCACTCGAAGACAAGAGGTGAGCTTCCCGCCACGGGTGCTGCATAGGACTGGTGTACATTTGCAGCCCATAGTCGGGTTGATGTCCTGAATGCAATCGCCAGAGAGGCCACCTAACATATATTGCTGTTTGAGTACTGCAGAAATACGTTACTCATGGCTCAAAGGTAAGTCTAGAAGCTTTTGTGCCAACCAGAGGGTTATGCACAGGTTTATTCTGCGACTATTGTGGACCACCCAGACAAGGATTGTGATTATTCTTTGAAGTGGGTTTCCACCCCTTTCAACAAATAATACCCTTTCTTATAACACCTCACAAATCTAATGCTTATATGAGAAGCACGCATTTACATAGTGTTTCAATATTCATCTTGTAAGTTCATAGCTACAAAGTAATAACAAGCAACTCGTTCCTTTTGCAAACCCAAATAATGTATTTAATCAGCTCATTCAGACTGGGAAAAACAGCAATTCATACAAAAAAATATAGTCAGCAGCCTACATCATACAACCAACATATGTTTTGTTCTGATCCCAAATTTCTTCAGGTTTAGTTGAGGGAAATTCCCTTATTTGGTAAGTTGTACAGTGATCAAAGGATGACAGGAAGCAAGTGGGGCTGCATACATTAATGGCATGTACAACTCAAGTGATTATTTTACACCACTGAGAGTTTTATTCCTCTTCTAGCAGTCACGAAAAAACGTGACTGTTCATCATCTGAAATCTGGAAGCTACTCAAAGCTTTACAGTTTCATGTGTCCATGAATTGTTTATGGGTGATTGTAGTGTCATGGTCCAGCCTTTATGCCGTCACGTGAATCACCACAAGGCTTTGTGGGAGTGACTTGACGGCGACGGCGACAGTGATCGCAGCGCGAACTAGGAACGGATGGCTCTCCCTTTGAAGAGAGAATAAAGTGTTGACAACATCCACGTGTCCTGTCCTCTGTCCAGGGGGGCAACTTCCTACTCTACAGTTGGCGACGAGGCGGCAGACCCACGCGGCCGTTCCAGCCGCCGCTACGGAAGGGAGAGCCGGCAAAGTTTATGCTCCGGGCGTGACCAGTCCACCGCATCCATTACAGCACATATTGAGGCAGCAGCAACCAGCCCTCACCACGTGAGGCCTTTGGTGCGCACTTCAGCGCACATCTTACGCCACCCCCTCTCCTTCTGCACCCACTACACCAGCCGGTTCGAGGGGGCTACGAGGTCATCACGATTTTCCCCGCGCTCGTGTGCACCACGGAGGATCTTCACAGCTCCAGGGGCACGTCCACGCGCCAGTCTGCGCGCTCCTAAGCCACACTGCGGGAAGCGAAAACACTGCAGCAGGCCGGCCAGTATGAGGGCACCCCGTTCATAGCCTTGCAGTGCCCACTACAAGGCAGCAAGCTTCAGCGTTTCGCACCCTGGTGCACACCTAGCGACCTCCATCCTCATCAAGGAGCACCGCCTCCCTCACCTCCCGCATCATGTGCACACAAACCTTCTCCTTGACTAATCCAGTCCCCTTCCTACCGAAACCAGGGGAACCAGCCATGAAATGGGCCGACTGGAAAGGGTATTTCCTGAACTACCTAGCAGCGCTCGAAGACGAAGGTGAGGAGGCGTTCTCCAGTAAGCGCCGGAAGAAAATCCTACTACATAACTGAGGACCAGAAGGCCTGCGCGTGTACGACAACATGGTGAAGAATCCTAGAGCCGCGGCCAACGACGACGTCTTCCAAAGTGCCTTGGAAGGCTTAGACAACCATTATCAGCCAGTCATTTGCACAGCCATCGACCGGTACAACTTTTTCCAGCGCAAACAGACCGGGTCGGAAACTGTTGAGGACTACGTGGCAGCCCTCAAGAAGCTCTCCATAAACTGCAAGTTTGGGACCCTGCACGATGACCTCATACGGGACCAAATCATAATGCACACCACACACACTGACTGTGGGTCAGTGGCAAAGCGTCCCTCCCTGAGATCATCGCAATAGTCAAGAGAGCAGAGTTGTCCAAGCGGTGCGCCCTCGCCGCCAATAAAGAAACTGAACAACAACCAACAGTTTGCAAGGTAACAGACCGGAAGATCCCGAACACAAAACCCACGGCCAGTTCTGGCTCAACCGTCAACAGACAATCTACGCCCAAACCCACGGGGCCCAGCCGCACCAGTTCGGACAAGCGAGGAACCTGCTACAGATGCGGTAGTCAATCCCACATGGCAAACAACAGGAAGTGCCCAGCATTCCATGTCAAATGATCCTTCTGCGGCATCACTGGACACTTTGGCAAAGTCTGCAGATGGAGGCCCAGAAGAGCAGCAGTCAAGTATGTTCAATATGACTCCGACGGTCAAGACAGGGCAGACCAAACCGACCAAGAGTGCATCCTCTGCGTCGACGACCAAATCCTGGGCATCGGCGGCATCACCATGAAAAAGCCGTCCTGCCTGTTACTAATTGGGGGCGTACAGATTACCATGGTGGCAGACTCCGGTTCTCCATACACGATCATCCAAAAACACCTATGGGACAAGGACTTTGCCCACGTGGTGGGGGACCACCTTCATCCCACGGACGTCCACCCCGTCACCTATACAGGAGAGAAAATCCCCATGGTAGGGTTCCGGGGGCTCCTGTTCAAATTCAAAGGCAGGCACACAACAGGAAAATTGTATGTCGCACAGAAAGGACCATCCGTCCTTGGGTGGGCGGACCAAGGGGCTCTTGGCATACGACTTAACCCAGACGGTGACACACAAGTGCTCATGATGGACGACCCATCCACGCCAGCCTCGTTGAAAGCGGAGTTCCCAGAGGTTTTCAGAGACCACATCGGGAAGTTGTCAAAGTTCACCCACAAGATCATGCTCAAGGAAGGAGCTGTGCCAGTCTCCCACAAAGTCAGGAATATCCCATTCAACTGCAGAGAGGCAGGACAACTGGAACTGAAACGGTTGGAGGACAACGACATCATTGAACCAATAGAATGCGCTGAATGGCTAGCGCCCTTAGTAGTGGCGCGGAAACAGAGCGGGAAAATACGTCTTTGCATAGACCTCTGAGAGCTGAATAAAAACATCATCGTTGACAAGTTCCCGTTGCCCAAAATAAACGAAATGCTGGCCCAGACCAAAGGAGTAAAATGGTTCTCCACCATTGACCTCAAAGCCGCGTACCACCAAGTGTCGCTCCATCCGTCGTGCAGGAAGTTCACCTCATTCATCACACCCTTTGGCTGCTATAGATTCCGGCGTCTGCCTTTCGGCCTAGCATCCGCTGCGGCCATCTTCCAAAAGCTCATGCACACACTATTCAAAGACGCCCACGGAGTCCTATACTTCCAAGACGACATCCTCGTCATGGGGAAGACCAAGGCTGAGCACGACAACATTCTGCACACCGTACTGCGCACGCTGGCAGCCATCGGCCTCACGGCGGAGTTTGAGAAGTGCAAGTTTGGTTTACGCAAGGTGCCTATCTGGGACACGAGATCAGCGATAAGGGCATCTCCCCAAAAACAGCCAACGTGGAAGCCATCATGTCCGCTCCCACCCCAAAGAACAAAGACAATATCCGCTCGTTTCTGGGACTGGCAGAATTTTACAGTAAATTCGTCCGGAACTTCGCCACCAAAACGCACAGCCTACGTCAACTACTGAAAGAAAAGAATACCTTTTCCTGGACTGAAGGATCTGACGCAGAATTCACATCCATCAAAAGAGATATTTGCGGGGCGATTCCCTTGCATGGATTTGACGGCTCCACGCCCAGCATCCTGACCACGGACGCCAGTGACAAAGGGTTGGGGGCAGACCTCTCCCAGAGAGCAGCGGATGGCACAGAAACCACTGTGGCTTTTGCCTCGCGTTCCCTCACCCCCAGTGAAGAGAAGTTTAGCGTGATTGAAAAGGAGATGCTAACGTCCGTCTGGGCGATGGAAAAATTTCGACAATACCTGTGGGGGTCAAGATTCACGCTTCGAACGGACCACAAACCCCAGATCAAAGTCCTCACATCCAGCGGCAACGTGACGGCCACCCCACGCATCGCGAAAATGACACTGCGTCTCTTGGACTTTGTATACGATGTCGAATACATCCCGGGTCCAAAGAACAAGGTAGCGGACTTCCTCAGCAGGGCGGCGGCCATGGACGGGGCAGTCCCACAGTCTGACTGAGACGAGTACAGCGTTACATTCATGACGGATCACGAACACACCATCAGTGCCCAGGACTGGGTAGCAGCATATGCACAGGATGCAGAACTCTCACTGGTCAAACTGTACGTTACTCAAGGCTGGCCAGAAAAGAAGCACACAAGAGACCACCTCAGGAAGTACTGGGAGGTCCGCGACAAACTCTCCATTAGCGACAACACCATATTCCTGCTGCGAGGCGACAGAGTTGTGCCCCCAAATGAGTTGGTGGATCGCATACTCCACATTACACATGAAGGCCACCTGGGCATTGTAAAAGCGAAAAGGAGAATGAAACTACTGTACTGGTGGCCAGCCATGGACAACCAAGTGGAGAGATTTGTGAGAGCCTGCGAGTATTGTGCCAGAGCTGACAAAACACTCACCACGATGAGACCCCCATGGGGGAGTTCAATACCCCCAACAACCCCTGGGAGGAGTTATCCATTGACATCGTGGGCCCCATCCTGGATTCCTGGGGCACGCCCAAGCACCTCATCATATTAGTGGACCGATACTCGAAGTGGCCTGAGGTCGAAATCTGTGACTCAGTGGACTCTGACACTGTCATCTCCTTCCTCACTAATACCTTCCTGAGGCAAGGCATTCGCAAGACAATCACCAGTGACAATGGACCCCAGTTTACATCGGAAAAATGGACAGCCTTTACCACCCGAAACGGTATCCAAACCAAACACACCCCTGTCTACCACCCAGCCGGCAATGGCCAGGTAGAACACTTTAACCGTGTGATCATGGGCTCCGTCCAGGCGGCCATTAGTGCCGGGAAGAATTGGGAGACCGAAGTCAGGAGCACAGTGTGGGCGTATCGCATCACGCCCACCCTCACTGGCTACAGCCCGTTTAAAATCCTAAGAGGCAGAGAACCTTTCACCAGAGACAATACAGCCTGGATGAACATGCGACTCCAGAGCAAGTGGTCTCCGGCAGTCGTCCGGAGCAACATAGAGAAAGCTCAGCACATCTATAAGGCCAACTACGACAAGAGGCACAACGTACGTGATGTCACACTGGCAGAGGGTGACTGGGTCAGAGTCAAACGGGGCCACCCAGGAAAAAAGGGAGACAGCAAATTCAGTGAGCCCCTACGAGTGGTAGACCTGTACACACGCTCGGCCTTGTTGAGCGACGGCCAGGTGTGGTCACAATCCAGAATGGCCAAGTGCAACAAAATCCTTGATTGGGGAGTGGACAGTTACAACACACACACCAGCGATCTTGAAGGAGAGACCAACAGCACCAATGAGGATGAAGCACCGACCACAGAACCAGAGAGAGAAGACATCGGTCTTGCTAATAGGAGTGAGACCTGTACCTCGGCAACTGCTGATGGACTGGCAGCCAAGCGGCAAACACCGTGTCCACCAAGCCAGGACACAGTCGGTGCTGGTACCTCGCAAGAGACTTCTGATACTCAAGAAAGAGGCCACGAGGAGAGTATGAGGATGGCCAGATCCAGTGGAGGAAGGGCGCAGGGGATCCAAGTACCCGTCACGCACACCCGCAAAGGCCGAACAGTAAAGCTTCCGAAACGGTTCAGTGCTTTCCACTTGTGAACTCTCTCTCTCTCTCTCTCTCTCTCTCTCTCTCTCTCTCTCTTTCTCCCTCTCTCCCTGTCCACTGGCTCTCCGGTTACTGTTCGTATTTTCATTGTTGTTAAGGGGGAAGATGTGTAGTGTCGCGGTCCAGCCTTCCGCCGTCACATGACTCACCGCAAGGCTTTGTGGGAGTGACGTGATGCGGACGGCGACAGTGATCGCGGCGCGAACTAGGAACGGACTGCTCTCCCTTTGAAGAGAGAATAAAGTGTTGACACCATCCACGTGTCCTGTCCTCTGTCCAGGGGGGCAACTTCCTACTCTACAGTGATAAGTCCTTGCTGTGTTTGAGTGTGTATGATTTGTCGCTTAATATTCTGAGAGGCCCTGTGATAACAGCACACCGACGTTTCACCTCTTGAACTCAGCAAGTACTTATTACATGACCTATTATTATTTTGGAGTAGACTGACCTTGAGGACATGGATGTCCTGAGGGCTGCCCTTCCTATTGGCCTAAATGTGTATACTGGAGCTTAGAAGATTATGCTCCTCAGTGTGAGAGGCTAGTTATTTTAATCCCAGCAGGGCTGGTAAAATGAGTGACTGGCTGAATAGGTTATTACAAATATTGTGGGCAACCCTCAGCATCCATTTGTTTTCTTCCACATATTTGCCTGCTAAAAGCAAGTGAAATTAGCCCATTAATGGGCAAAACGCTGCTGGCAGGTAATTCCCAGTTTTCGAGTTAAAACAAACATGTAAAAAGTCGGTGATCCAGCAATCAAAAAGTAATAACCCTCGCAGATTCGTGCTTCCGGTTGCAGGATTATAGGTGTGGTAATCAAGCAGCACTTGTAATGTAGTTCTTTGTATTATGAGGAGGACCCTGTCGCTTTTGATCAAGTTCTCACTACCTTTGAGACAGATCTGCACATTTGCCGCTTTCCTGCAGCCGTTGACAGGCTGTCATTACTTTTGAGACTCATCTGAAAACTTGAAACGAACCAAAACTCTTTTTGAATCCTTGACACACTTCAAATCAGTGCAAAGCAGTTCAACAGCTTGTGTGACTGTTCTGACAACTCACATCAGTTTACTGCCGATTAGACTCTTCGGTGCTCGGCTCAATCAGAGTTAGCTATTTTTGTCCAATTTTTTGATGCCATTTTATATTGTTTTGCACCTTAAAATTAAAGATTAAGGGGCATATTATCAACGGCCAGCGATAATTATCGCTGGCCGTGCTGAGCGCCGAATTCCCTAACGCAGGCTATCTCTGGTATGTATCGCCCTGGTAGCGCGTTATTAACAACGCGTTTCCCCAGGGCGATAAGAATTCCAGAGATAGCGAGGTTATCGCCGTTTTGCAGGGAACATCGCTGGTTTTCCAGCGATGTTCCCTGCAAACGGCGATGACCTTGCTGATACGACCCTGTGGTCGTATCAGCATAATCCATCCCCTATGTCTAACATAGGTAAGTCAGGATTTTAGCAGACGTTAGATTTTGGCGAAAACGGCTGTTTTCGCCAAAATCTAACGTCTGCTAAAATCTTATGGGCTGCCTTGTTAATATCGCGATGTGAACATCAGCGATATTCTCAAGGCAGTCCATCCGGGGTACGCCCAGTGACGCCCACTTTGCATCTCATTAGAGATGCAAAGGGGGCGTCGGAAAGGGTGCTAACATGCGATTATGCATGTTAGCACCCTCTTGTTGATAGGGCGATAGTTTTATCTCCGTTTTTCTGGCTTTTAAAGCCAGAAAAACGGAGATAAAGCCCTTGTAGATATGCCCCTAAGATCTCTAATTTTCTAGAAAATTCCTTTGCAGTTCTTATCCTCACTGCATGATACATTCTATTTCCAATCACTTAAAGGATATTTTGTTGACATTCTAAAATCTTGTATATCATTGCAATAGTCAAAATAATTGTCCCTCTTTGAGAGAAGAAAGCAAATCCAAAATTATTTTATTGAACCTCGAAAAAGCCTTATGGTGGATTCAAGTAACCACCCTCTAAAAAGTAGTCAACATTTTGTGATTTGTTGGCACTCATTTAAAAATGGATTAACTACAGGACTGACCGAGTTTTCAGTGAAACACAACTTCAATAATGCCCTAAATCGTGTTTGATTCCGTCAGCCAAACTTTGGGGGATATTCACAAGAACGTGCGATAAACATTGCCAAAATAGTCTAACGCATTTTTTCATATCGCCGTCTATCGAGGGGAAATAACTCTGTGTCAACGTCGTATTCACAACACGGCGGTAACATGCGATAGTTTCCCGATAACGCCTCAAATGTCCGCGATACAACTACCGCGACGGCGATAAAAAAGGAAACCCGAACGCGAAAAAAGTTGCAATGGGCCCAACCGCGATAGAAAAATCGGCAACAAGCAGCGCCAGGCTTGCAATTCCCACGTCAGGCGGGAAAAATCTCCATAAAAGCAGCAAAAAAAAACACATAACAACTGCGAAGCACAATGGAGGCAGCCGGAGCAAGTACAGAGGACAACCCGAACCCCACAAGCCCCACGGAGGACCAGCCTGGGACCTCGGGGTCAGGGAAGGGCAAGGAGAAGAAGAAGAGGAAGACGCGGTTCAGTCCGCAGGAAAACAGGATCCTGATTGCGGAGGTGGTCGAACACCATCAACAACTGTTTGTCACATCCACTGTGTCATTGGCAACAAAAAATGGAACATGGCAGTCCATCGTGGACAAGGTGAATGCAGTCGGAGTGCTGAGGAGGACAATGGACGAGGTCAAGAGGCGCTGGAATGATGTGAAGCGCAAAACCAAGCTGAAACTCGCAAACAACCGCAAAGCAGCAATGCAGACTGGGAGTGGGAGCCCTGCGCCACAGGAGGAGCTGGATGAGATGGAGGAAATGGTGTCCACAGTCATCAGTGTGGAGACGGTGGCAGGAGTCAGGGGACCGGACACTGCTCAACATGACCTGACACAACAGCAACAGGGTGAGTAACCACCAGGGACTGGGGGGACGGGGGGAGATGGGCACAATGGCACACATGCACAATGAAGTATGGCACACTGCACAACCACAATGACTCAGGATCATGTCCCTGATCTCCTTGCCATACTGCAGCACACATAGAAACAGCAAGTAGTCCCCCGTCCACAATGTGCCCAGAGGGGGCCCTCCCCACACATCACGAATCTCACAACAAACACATGCACATTTGCTGAACCCAGCAAAGCTGCGGATCCGTGAGCCACACTGACAATGCAAGTGACACTGCATGACGATGAGCATGTCTGCAGGCCACTCATCATGACATGTTCCACGCCATGACACCGAGGTGGCTGAGTGTGGTCCACATCCGGAAAGGAGCAGGTCACACACTGACTCATCCACGTGCACAAACAACCCCTGACGGTAACAAGACATCTGCAGACAAACCATGCCCAAGAGTCCCAACTCCCACCAAGAGCCCAATTCACCCAAGTATGCAACATCTCAGCACTGCATAAGCACAGAAGTCAAAGCCACACCGCCTGAAAGGGAGAAGGCCAAGCAAAGTCTGAGCTGCAGGGGCGACTCTCCCACAATGCAGCACACACACAAGAATCAGAGCACATGAACATTGACAACAATGTGGTACAAACTGCAACACTTTCACAACAGAACAGAGGACACAACTGCTGCCGCTTGTGTGTAGAAACTGGCCAATCACATTTGGCATAGCAAGAAACTGTGACATGAAAATGGACAAGTACAACCCCACATCCCTGATGGTGCACAAATGTCCACTATCCCGCTCCAAATAGGCAGCTCCTCCTAAACAGTCACAATGTACATTGTCATGCAGTCTGTTTGGAAACTTGGCCAATGTGTGAACATACATGGAACACACTGTTGAACTGCATCTCCCCTTTACATTGCAGAGGGAGAATCATCACCTCCTGCAGAGCAGACCGAACACCTCCTCAATGATGACGAGGAGGACCTCCCCACCTTCGACACCGACGCCCTCCAAGAGCTCATGGACAGCTTCGGCACCCCACCTCCAGGAGCAGGGCAGCCCAGTTGCATCGAGGAGACCCCACCCCCTGCACAGACCACACAGCAGGAAGCACCCACCACCCCGGCTGTCTCCCAGGACCCCCACGGCCAACACATGGCATTTCAACGCTGTGTGTTGGAGGGCCAGAAGGAGATAGCTGAGCAGGTGCGGGTGGGGTTCGACCTCATGGCAGCCAAAATTGATGCCATCCATGGGTGTTTACGTCCCATCAGGGACCACTTACAGTCCCTAACGGACACCCACAGTCCGCTCCATGGTCTCCAATGAGCCATGCCTGACATCGCTTCAGTCATGACTCGGAGACAAGAACACCTGTCTAGTCAGAGTGGCTCCAGCGATCTCAGCCGTGAGTTGGGACACATGCGGAGGCTCATGGAGGACTCGGTGTGGATGGAGGCGGAAAGGATGGCTTCCACGGCTGCACATCAGCGAGATGTGGCTGGGATCTACCATGCCCTGCAGATCCTCATCATGGCATTGCTGCCACATGGCCTGGCGCAGATGAATGCTGCTGCTCCTACACCATCCACATCCCCTCCCCCTGATGTGTCAGTGCCCCACAGTGTGGCAGACATTCCACCTCCGGCACCTGATGTGTCACTGCCACACAGTGCGGCTGGCAATCCACCTCCGGCCCCTGATGTGTCAGTGCCACACAGTGCTGCAGCCGAAACACCAACACCCACAGGTGAGGCACATCACACATCAGAGGACGATGATGTGGATGAGACTGCCGTTGTGGTAATGAGGAAGCGGTAGCATTCATCTCCGCCATATGGCCAGTTTCAGCTTGGTTCGGCCCTTTGCATCATCATCACCTTCCACTGTCCCCCGATACACTCTGCGGCACTCACCTTGGACCTCGACATGGACTGCCATATTCTGTTTGGTTACCAATGACAAAGCAATCAGACTGCGGACTGAACTCTTCCTCTTCCGATGAACTTGTCCTTCCCTAATGGACTCTGGCCGGCCCTCCACGGGGCAACAATGTCAAGTGGGGTGTGCATGGCCCTGTACTGCTCCAGCTGCAACACTCCACTGGATGCGAATAAAACATTCAAATTCACACAGATGTGTCATGTCTATGATCCTTCAAGTATGACAGTATGGATGAACGCAGGGTCACTGATTCCCCCTCACGTTCATTTTGCACATGTTGTGGGGCATGGGTCACAGGGTGCAACATTGCCGATTGCGGTCCGGGTGGCGCAGACACTACAACGGAGACACACGCATTGGTTTATTCCTTGTCCAGGCCAGAACTGAACCACACCCAGGGCTCATTGTTCACACCCCTACGCTGGACTGGCATACGCCAGCCCAGCCCACTCCACTTACGCTCACAGGGGGTGACGACACAGCTACATGTTCCAGGTCTTCCCTGTAGTGATCTGCTGGTCACTGGTCTAGTCGTCAGCATGCCACAGCCACTCCCTGAGGCTGGTTTACACCCACACCACACCCATCAAGCACAGGCATCACGGGACATGTGACACTGCCAATAAAAGGGGCCCACCACAGCACATCCCCCATTGCCGGAGGTGACATGATGGCGTCTGCATCCACGGAACACAATCATAAAGGGTCCGTGACTTGCGTTGCACTGAGTTGGTGGCACCCGATGGCCTGGGTCCGGCACGGGCCTACCGCCACATGGCGATGACTTGTGTTGCACTGAGTTAGGCCCACCTGAAGAGCTGAGCGGGTGTGCAGCTTGCGATGATGCGTTGGCCTCGATACGGCATCCAGCATATCAGGACTCGATTTGATTTGTGAGCCCTGCTGGACCGCAGTGTATGCGCAGGCAGCAGTCAGCACACACATGACTCCGCGGTGCGGTGCCGCAGGGTGCGCTGGGGGCCTGTGGTGCTAGAGCCAGCCATCAGCTGAGGAGGTTGCACCGGCACGTGGAGGGCCCTCTTGGAGACACGCCGGTGGCAGCAGGTGAGCATTGAGGCCTGGGTGCGCATGGGCGGGCAGTCATCGCTGGGCGGCGGACCGGTCTGGGGACCAGGGCTGGGGTGCAACAGGCACACAGGATCACGCAGGCACCCCGGTCACGGTGGCTGCCTCGTGGGTGGGTGGGGGACGCCGCCCTGGCAGACACGGCCCTGCATGCGCTGACGAGATGTGCGCGGGTTGGCTTGGGACGTAGTCACCTCATCTCCAGTGTGAATGCGGCCGTTGATTGTGGTTGGGCACGTGTGTGTAGGCCTATGGTTACGATATGGTGGACACAGAGACACACGCAGTAGTTACTGTGGTGGCCATCCCGGAACTGGACCACGCCCAGTGCCCGGGGTATTCATTTGCGACATACGCCCCCCAAGGCCGCTCCGCTCAGGCTTACAGGGGGGACCACATGGCTACATGTCCAAGGGCTTCCACACTGCCTGGGGTAACCTGTTTGCATCCACTGTCCACTACACTGCAAACACCAGCAGTAGATGTCCACATGGACATGTCTGTGCTCTGCATACTGCAGTCTGTCCAGCACATCTCCGCAACACTTGGCATTGTGTCCTTTCTTTGTGCTGGGTCACTTGCCTCCTTTGCACATTCTTGGTTCCCACCTCTCCCCACATTCTGCAATTGTGTGGCAGAGGGGCTCTGCCTTTGTGGTTGGTTTGTCTACATGTCTGGCCACTGTTACCACGGTTACTTGTGTTGTCGTGTCCGGTAATTGGGCATGTTGTTTGGCATGTTGTATGTGATTTTGTTATGTGTGCTCTCCCACAGTTGTGAGTTGTGTGATTGTGGAGTTTAGGTGTGTGGTGTGTTTAGTTAGTACTTACCAATGAGCAGTGCATTGCCATGGGTGACATCCTGGAAGCGCTGGTTGATGATGGACTGTCGGAAGATGTATGTATCATGCACACTGC
Source organism: Calotriton arnoldi (assembly GCA_963921515.1). NCBI lineage: Eukaryota > Metazoa > Chordata > Amphibia > Caudata > Salamandridae > Calotriton > Calotriton arnoldi. Next base: position 294,805 of record CAWUFW010012332.1, on the reverse strand, counting down.
CTGTGAAGTTGGCGACGACATTGGTGGACTGTCCCAGGTGGTCCACTATCGCCTGCACATTGATGGAATGCGTGTGCTTTCTGTAGTGGTAATTGTGTGCAGGGTCGGCAGGGGGCACAAATGGTACATGTGTACAGTCAATTGCCCTCGACACGTGCAGTAAGGCAGCTATGGCGTGATTCCCTTGCATGGTCTCCAGCTGTTCATGCACAACGTGGGGGAAGTGAAGGTGCAGGGGTATCAAGATGATACATACCGTGATGTTTACAGGTATGATGAATCCTGCATGATGAGACCGTAACAGATGTTTGTGTGGTCGTAACCTTCCCTTTCTTTCCTGCGGAGGTTACGAGCACACGGACTTCTGTTACAGTATATTTGGACTGGATTCATCATACCTGTATGCATTACGGTTTGTCCAAGTGCAATACACTGTACCAGTTTATGTCTGTGACTATGAGGACGCTTGACCATTGTCACCATTTCTCCAACAGGTTTCTGACTACTGATTTCAGGATATGGAATGGTATTAGGGAGTTCCTGCAGCATTTGCAGTTTATTGGATCCACAAGTTGCCCTGGTGAAGTTCCCCGTTGGGAATGGAACACGTTGGCTGTGCTTTTCGTCTTGTTGTTTATGTATTTGTATTAAAGTTCTGTTTTTCCAGTACCATTGACTACTGGACTTCATGACCTGGGGTGGGGTCCGGGTGTGGTTGCAGTGGGTGTTGTGGCCCTCTTGGGTCTCCAGGCTGCATGATCATTGTCTCCATGGCATCTGTTGGTCTTCAAATGTGGCTCTAGGCTGGGCTCCCTTTCATACTGCATGTTGTCGTCCTGCTTAACACCAGTAAGAGGCAGGTGTTGTATCCCTGCTGCTAACGCGCATTATCGCCTGTTTTCGGATCGCATCGCTGATCTGGCTGCTCGTTGGGAATATTGCGAAGTGGTGTTTTCGTGTGCTTTTGCAAGGGAATGCCTACTCTACATATCATTAGCGTTAGTTGTCGCTCTCATCCGTGGCGATGTGTTTTGCGGCAGCTATCGCGGGAAAACTGGCGATGTCGGCAGTTTGCACCAGCTTGTGAATGGGGCGATAAGTCTATCGCCACTTTTGCGGCGCTAAAGTGCCGATAAATCAGCGATGGCTCCTTGAGAATATGCCCCCTTGGCTTTTCAGCCAGCATCACATTGAAACCTTGGCTCTGTATGTCCACAGTTATTGTTGCGTTCAAAAATATATAGTAAGCGTGTAATAATTAAGTTTAAGTAAAAACAATATAAATAGCAAAGATCATAAACAGACAGCGGAATGTGAAAGGGAAATCATAGATCTTATGTAAAGCTTCGAACTTAAGAGGACACAATAACACGAATGATACATAATCCAAGAAGTTTTACGGTACAACATTTTCTACCCTACAATAGCACAAATCAGTTACAGCAATAGACGAAAAACATTCAGGCCAGAAATAGAAGTGAACATATATATTCCTTCAAATAGGGAATCAAGAAAGTCAAGGGAATTTAAACAGTTTTGATGAGCTCCCAAAAGTTATTAATTTGTAAAACGTGTTGGCCCTCTCTAATAATGAGATTGCAGAACTGTTTCTAGTAATGCTTATCTAAAACCGAAAATAATGAACAGGAATTAAATTACCTTCTTTCCATCTGGCTACAATTGACTTGATTACAATAAAAATTATATACTCAAATTAATTATCAAAATATAAACGCCAACCAATTCAAAATAATTATTTCATAAAGCAACATTTTTTAATTGAAAAAAGGTGTACAATTCCTCGGGTATCCAGCCAAATGATTTTAATAAGAGTAAAATAAGAAAGAAAATTGTCTAACAAAACATTCTATGGTTTACAGTGAAAATATGGAGGGGCTCCAAAAATGTAACTTTAACTTTGATACAGTTCTAGGGGAATTACGTGGAGTAAATATAATCGTTTGGTATAAGGCCGCAAGCTGCAGTTAGTCCTACTTCTTACCTGTATACCAAGAACTCAAAGATCAGTTATATAGTCTAGAAAGTAGATATTCCTCAACATATGAAATTTAATATGGGGTCACTGGATGACTACCATAAACTCCAATCAGATTGACTCAGCCATTAATAATGCGGACTCTAACAACTGTTGGTGATGTGTAAAGTAAGATAAGCCACCGGTTCATAAAGCAAATAGACAGTGGGTGTGCTGGTTTGTCTGTGTTGATGGGATATGGGAACATGTCATAATGGCCTTGTTGCTAGAGTGTTAATGGCCGTGGTGCCCACATACTTTCAGTCACAAGACTAAAAAGCTATTAAATGATGTCGCTTCATTAATCACACTGGCCTTTGGCTCAGGCTTGGCATCGGGCAATTGACTGTGATTAATGCCCTCAACGGAACGGAACCCTGCTTAACTACAACTAGGATTTTTTTCCCTGACCCTAGGAGTCACTGGGATTACCAACCACTATCAAAGAATGGATGCTTGTTGCCAGACCTGACAACCTTGACATGGTTTCCCCTGGCTTTTTGCCTTTGAACAGAGGTGGAGGGCAATTGAAAGGGAAGCCTTTGCTGTGGTCTGAGAGCTGAAGAAGCTAAGGCCATACCTGTTTGGCACTCACTTCCAGTTTCTGACAGACCACAGGCCTCTCAGATGTTTAATGCAGATGAGGGGTGAGAATCCCAAACTTTTGAGGTGGTTCTTCCGCCTTAGTGAAGAGAACTCCTAAGGGTCGCTCTCCCCACCTTCAGCTGTAAGGACACTTGTTAGACTTGGCAACCTTGGTGTGGTTTCCCCTGACTTTTTGCCTTCTGACCTCCTGTTTTGCTGACTTCATTTTTGCTGGCTTTAGGATTATGGACACTTTACCACTGCTAACCAGTGCTAAAGTGCAGGTGCTCTGTACTCCAAATATGGTAACATTGGCTTATCCACAATTGACATTTTTTATTTACTTATAGGTCGTAAGTAAAGTACACTACATGTGCCCAGGGTCTGTAGATCAAATGCTACTAGTGGGCCTGCAGCTCTGATTGTGCCACCCACTTAAGTAGCACTTTAAACATGGCTCAGGCCTGCCACTGCAGAGCCTGTGTGTGCAGTGTAAACTGCAGTTTCGACCAAGCAGCTTAACACCCTTGCCAGGTCCAAACCTTACTTTTTAATACATATGCAACCTCTATAGTAGGCCCTAGGCAGCCTCAAGGGCAGGGTGCAGTGTAGGTAAAATGTTGGACATATACTTTTAAGTTTTACATGTCCTAGTCGTGAAATACTCTTCAATTCGTTTTTCACTAATGCAAGGCCTTTCTCTCCCATGTGTTAACATCGGGACTGCCTTAAGACATTTAGTTTCCCATGGGGACAAGACAGGAATTCACATTTGGTGTCTTTGGACTCACAATTTGAAAATACAACTTGAGGTGAAGTTGTTTTTTAAATTTCAGTTCTGAAAATGACACTTTTAGAAAGTTGGCATGTTTTTACTTAAACCATTTGGTGCTATCTGCTTGTTCCTGGAATACACAACTAGGGTGGGTGACAGCTGGCTTCCTACATTCCCTCTAGACAGCCACACACAATGGCAGAGTAGGTGTGACTAAGCAGCCATCTGTATGTTTATGGGTCATTCTGAGGCAGGATGAGAGGGAGGAGCTTACGCTTGCACCTGACTAGGACTCTGTCTGTCTCCACATAAAGGCTTGCATACCCCCTATAGTGAGTCTGGGGGCAGGGCAGGAAAGGCAGAGCCTTGTGCTCCTAAAGCATTTCTTTGAAGTCTCCCTTCCTCAATGGCCAAATGGGGTATAAGTACTGTACCTCTGAGAGCATTATTTCAGAACTTTGCTGGAACCAAGGACATTCTGCCAGGAAGAAGAGCTTCTGTGCTGTAGGAGTGACTGCCACTCTGCTAACAGCTTTGCTGTATTGGCCTGCTGCCTGCTGATTACTGTGCTGTAGGAGGGACTGACACTTTGCTACATGCTTTGAGGTGCTGGCCAGTTGCCTCTTGACTGGGAGTGAGAAGGACTGGACCTGCTCTCTACATCCTTGAACCCAAGTTTCTCCAAGGGATTGCTGGTTCGCTCATCTTGCTAGTTGGTGGACACACTTGTTCTCCTGTTTGCCTGCTTACCTGCTTTTCAGCTTATCTGCTTACCTCCTTTTTTACCAGTGGCCCCCCCAGCAACCTCTAGTGCTCACTAGTGACTGTCCTGTCCTGTTATTTTTTTCCCTTTCCTGGGGGCCACCCCTTTCGGAAAGCCGTTGGCAATAGGGACTCCAGTGACTCCGGCATTTCTGTAGAAACCAGCGGACTAATAACAAGCCCACTAACCAAAAAAAAACATTTGCTGGTGATGCCCTCCAGGTGCCTGCGCTCAGGGCTTTCAGGGCGCTCAATCGCTCCTTCAGGATCATCCGCAGGGTCGCCAGGGTCCGCAACAGAGCTAGCTAGCTGTACATCCGATCACACCAGCCCCTTAAATTACAAAAATCATTAAGCGAAAGAAACCCCGGGTCACCTGTCACATCTGAAATCCCATCCCACCGTGCTGTCAATGTTCTCGAAGGGCCTGAGGGGCACAGCGGTAAAGGGTAAGGACCCGGCAGTGGGCTCTGTTGTAGTTGATGAGGATGAGGTGGGTGCGTGCTCTGCTCTTTCTGAGCTAACAGTTCCACATTACCCCAAGTTTACCTCGCGCTTTACTGTTAGTGGTCGAAGACACGGAGATGGAGACGGACATGGTTATGGAAACTGTCAACGTCCAACCTGAAACAAATTTCGCCGATAAGTTGTTGTCTGTATCTACGGGGTCACTGTCCTTGGTCGATAAAACTGGCTCTTTGAACGCTGCAGAGCAATCACCCGGCCATCCTTCCCCTAAACAAACCCCCAAATGCAACAGATTGCAGACTGCAGCCTCGAATCTGGGGACCTGGAGGATTATACTATGCAGGACATTGCCATCCTGATGGAAAAAAACAAAGTAATGGAGGCCAACTTGAAAACGCCAGCTGCCAAGGAGTAGGCATTGAGATTGTCATCCGATAATCAAGCTAGTTGCCCTCGTATGCCAACTTTTTTTTTTTTGTCCTCATTTGCCTCAATGGAGAGAGTGCACTCTCTTGCACTGTTGCATGGGAGTAGTCCAAACTCCATGTGCTGAGAGATCACAAGAGAAAGATATGGAGATCCCAACTGTACCGCCCTTGAAATAGATCTTCATCTTTCATAGTCGGCCTCTGATCGTTTCTCATCCACACTCAACCGAGAGGGAACATAGAGAAATACCAATAGAGGCATCCAGGCTTAATCATTGGACCCCCACATCTTTGTTTTCCTTTTCTTGTTAACACTCATCTTTCACACCAATCAAGTATCGGGAGCCAAAAATGATGATTGCTGACACCCAACATGTCTAAGGAAGCTATATATTTAACAGAAAGAACCCAGTTTTCAACTCTTGGAGGAATTACAGACACCCATAGCTTACAGATCTCTCTGCGTGCCAATAGTATACTGTAGAAGATCAGCCTTGCCTGATCCCTTGGAGTCTTCACCCGTGAATCAATCTGCCCAAAAATAACAAGCATAACGCTTACCTCGATGTTTAAACAAAGCTGTGTGCTTTCCACCATTGTAGGAGACACACGTAGTCTGGAGGAACACTTCTATACTTTCCGATAAGGGTGGATCCCTTTGTTTTTTGGGAAGGAGAAGAAGAACAGGATTCGCAGTATTCCAAGGCATAAGCCCAAAAAATTGAGGTTTCCTACAGTATTTGAGGAGCCACACACTTCAATCTCGCCCCAAAGTAGGAACGAACCTAGACCCAAGTCTCAGGCGACGGCCAGAACTTGGGGCGTTTGGAGATAAATCCTCCCCCTCCCACTACTATGGTAGTTGACCCCTCATGGGAGGGATTAGGGGAGATGGAACGGCATGAAGATATAGGGATATTCAGACTTAATGGGGGGGGTGGGAAAGACATGGGAGAATTTTAAAGTAAATATTGACCCGGCTTTAGTGCCCCGAGGAATCAGGAAAGACCATGACTCACCAAGCATAGCTGTAGAAACTCATCATGCTGTGCTAGATGTAGGGCAGGATGTGGATAATGTCCCTCCCATCCTTCCCGGCAGGGGTATTCTCCCAATACGGATTGATCCCAGCCAAGGGAGGGTCTTGGGAGGGGGTACTATCCTTGCTTCTCGCACAGGGCAAACATCAGCGTTAGGAATTGACTTAAGGTTAAGTGATAAGCACATAGATCAGGGCAAGCTTCTAATATTCTAATTTTTGCTTCCCTGTTTGACATAGAATCAGCTCAACTTAACAGAAGCTCACTGCTGCAGTTATTATCTGAAATAGAGGACTTGCAATTAGTAATAAGTAAAGATATTGAGCGGGTCTACCTAGATCAGAGTAGTGGATCTCCAAACACTAGAGTCACATTTAGTTCAGGGATAATCGCAATGTTAGTTCTGGGTAATGCTGATCATTTTAGGAAAAAAGGAATTGATGTGTTCCTATACGAGGAGCCTTTTGCGGCCCGCTTGAATCCCATAGGAAAGACTGCCAGGAGCTAGGTAGCACGTCATCTAACATAAGGGTGCCATAAATCCGAAACATATTAAAATTTCGGTGGGTGGGTAGCTACTCGGGGAAAAGAAAGATTAAAATTATAGGTCCTGAGGCCCAAAGGGCCTTCAAACATAGAGGAGATGAAGAGATGGCCCAGTGGAGTTGGGTAGCTGGCTCACTGAATGGCTCAAAAGAAAACACTAAACTCCCTATGCTGCGGAGGTGGCCCCCTTGGAAAAATCTTGTCCTGGAATCTAGCAGATGTTGGAAATCCTAACTCTAAGTTGAATTCCTTACTAGTGCATGAGTCTAAAATAATTTGTCTTCAGGAAACATGGAGCTGTTTGGATTTCAACTTTGAAGACTTTTTTGTCTTTTGTTATGCAGCAAAACCTTCAACAAAAGGCCATGCTATTGGAGGCCTAACCATTTTACTTAGCAGCACTATAAATTGGAATCCTGTGGTTTTTCTTCATTCTTCTAAGCTTTGCAGTGGGTTGAAACTCAGGTTGGGTAATGGGTCACAAGGACAGCATGCATCCCTTCTTTTGGTAAACGTATATATTCCGCCTGGGAGAGCATCCGATTCTTTGGTTGAATCTATTTTTTTCTTTGTGCATACGACGAGTATCTCAGAGGATTGCATTTTGATGTTGATGGTGGGTGACTTCAATGCTAAAATTTCAAACTGCTCCTCTATGGCCTTTTCTAACCAATAATTGGAAGACATATGGTCCATTCCCCGATTCATCACTGCCCGGCCACATTAGATCTAATAGGCGGGCCTGTCTTTCTTGCATAATCTAAGAATGAATGATTTTGTTATATTGAATGGTAAATTCCAAGACGATTCTCCAACCTCTTTTACCTTCCATGCTCAATACGCGCAGTCACTGATTGATTCTGTGGTGGTATCCTATCAGCTCTTTAGCGCATGTACATAATTTAAGGTACTGAGAACAAATTTGAAAGATCACAGTGTTCCGTCAGTGGATGTCAACCTGGAGCCTGAGTTGCTGGAACTGTGGAATCCAAGGGACGATAACATTTTGTATAATAGAACAAATGGGCGTACCTTTTTGTCTAATAAAAACCCCCCATGTCTTGGGAGGAAAATTGAAAATGTGAGCCTTTGCCCTGGTCAGGAAAATCCCATCTCCTGGTTTGAGAAGATACTGGCCCTAATTAGATCTAGTGGAAGCAAAAACAGGTTGGCGGCATCAATCCCTCAGCGATTAAGTCATGGGAGGTAAAAAAAAAAAAATCGCGAGAGAAATGCCCTAATTAGGGAACAATTTAAGCAATCTTTGATGACTAGACAGAGGGAAATCAATAGATTGAAGCCGGCAAGAAAAAGAAAGTTGGCGTCGGAGCGCAGAGGGGTGGAAGATGCTAATTGGATAAAATTAAGAGAGGCTGCGCAGTCTGGTGACGCACGCAAATATTGGGCTTTAATAGCCAAGTACTCTGATGGTAGAACTAAGGCAATAGCCATTTTAATATCTGATGTAGAATGGACCTCATATATCTCTCAGTTGTATGCATTAAGGGGCCGATTATGATGGTGGAAGGCCCGCTACCGCCAGCCGCGCGGTGGCGGGCCCACCGCCATCTGACGACGATTTTCCCCCGACAAATTACGATTGGGGGGGAATCGTGTTAGGTCTGCGGCGGTCGCAAAGACCGCCTGCCACGCTTCCGCCACAGGCAATCGTACCGATTGCCTGGCGGAGCGGTCAGCATCTTTAAAATGGTGGCGGTGCCTAACAGGCACTGTTCGCTAGATTACGATGCTGGCCATAGCCAGGCTTTCCGTGGCGGGTAAACCACCATTGAAAGACTGGCAGAGAAAGCATTTGGGGGCCCGTTGTGGGCCCCCCTTGTGTTGGGGGGAGGTGGTGGTGCACTGGGGGGTACCCATGGTACCCCTCTATATTTCCATGCACTAAGTGGCAGGCACCGCGTGGTGCCTGCCACATAGTGCAGGGAAACGCACTACATACATTTTTTAACATTGGGGCGGGTGCTGCAGCCAGCAGCACCCGCCGCAATGCCAAAGATGCAAGATGTGACTGCCACGGTGGCGGTCGCATCGTAATTCTACGTGCGGGACCGCCGCCATACAGGCGGGCGGTCCCATTCACCACAACGATGGCGGGCGGACCCAAGTCCGCCTGCCATCGTAATCGGACCCTAAATTCCTTGGCTAGGTTGAATCCAGATTTTGCCTTTCATTCCCCCGTGGGGAGTGATTATGGCCCCCCCCCTCGTGTAAGGAAATAGAGTGTTACATTAAAGGGGCAAGGTATTCAGGCGCGATGGGCCCAGATGACTTACCAATAGCTATAGTCAAACAAGACAGTGCGGCATGGGCACAATTTCTGTGTCTGGTATTTTCTTACTGCTACGCACATGGGACTATTCCGTCATCCTGGAAGGGAAGTATTGTGGTCCCATTATATAAAAAGGGTCCAAACAAATTCTCCTGCTAGCTTTAGGCAGATCGCATGATTCGATGCGACAGGGAAATTGTTTGCCAAGAGCATACTTCTCCACCTCCAGGATTGGGCTTTTGGAAACGGCTTTGTCCCTGCAGAGCAAGCCGGGTTCCACAAACATAGTGGTACCCCGGACAATATCATTGCTCTGCAAACTTTAATTGAAAAATATCCAATGAGTAAGGGTATGGCCTTATTTTCGCCCTTCATAGATTTCTCCACGGCCTTCGATCGGGTTGACTGGGAGACTGTGTGGAGAAAACTGGTCACAATGGGAATCCCTATGCACCTGGTTAGATTAAACTAGCCGCAATGGGGATCCCCATGCACCTGCTCAGATTAATAATCGCATTGCATTCCTCCACCTGGACTCAGGTCCTGATGGGAGGTACCCAGGGTCTGTCAAGTAAAGAAGAGACTCATAATGGGCTAAAGCAAGTGTGCCTGCGGGCTCCTCTCCTCTTTTCTCTCTATATTAATGATTTGCTGAGTAGGGTAGGGCTTTGTAAAGGGGAGCCCCCGAAACTAGGAACAATGAAACTGAGCTGCCTGCTATGTGCTGGCGACGCCATTCTGTTAGATTTAACTCCAAATGGATTACAAAGGCGACTTACTGAGTTAGCACTTTACTCGGATGATTATATTTTTAAAATAAATATCTCAAAGTAAAATTATGGTTTTTAGACATCGGGGATGCAGAGTTAGGAAAAATATGCACTGGTTCTTGGGGAAAGACAAACTTGCTGTGGTGAAGTTGTACCCATACTTAGGGAGAATTTTTACAAGCAAGTGCTCCAGTAGTGATCACATTGACCAATGCAGAAGTAAGGCAATCTCTCAGGCTTCTGCAATTGGTAGATTCTATAAACATTGCGGGGAAAAACATTTACACATGTCCTATCAGTTTATAAAATTAAGGTGCATATTAGCAAGACCGGCGATAAAATTATCGCCGCTTTAGCGGCAGGAAACTGCCGCTAAACGGCGATAATGGGCTTGCTAATATGCGTTATAGAATTCCAATAGAAGCCCAGGTTAGATGTGCAGGACATCTAACCTGGGCTTCTATTGGAATTCCATAACGCATATTAGCAAGCCCATTATCGCCGCTTTAGCGGCAGTTTCCTGCCGCTAAAACGGCGATAATTTTATCGCCGGTCTTGCTAATATGCCCCTAAAATCCCTCCCGCATTGAGTTACGCTTGTGAAACAGTAGATGAACAGCAGTGGGATAATTTTGAGAAAACAGAGGGGCGTATCTGGTGCCAAATATGTAATCTGAACCGCACAGCCCATATAGCGGCGATTCGGCTCGAATTCGGGCTACTTTCCACTTATGCGTTCTCTATGGCTGCGTGCTTAAGATGGAGCAATGCACTATTGAACAGTGTTGAGAACCCCTTATGGGTAGCAATGTGTGAGGAAATTGTTTCCACCCTGAAGGGAAAAAGTTTTCTCTTTAGGAATTATGAGAAAGCTGTAAACTTGTTTGATTTTGAGAATAGTGGCATAAGCCCTCTACCGAAACAAGTTTTGAAAATTAGAATTAAAAAAACTATTTACAAAGTCTCTCGTAAAAGAGATACCGCACTGTGTGCAGCGCATTCCAATAATGACATCATAGTGGGGAGTAGTATTCATAAACAGCCTCAATCTTATGTTACATGGAATCTCCCCCATGGAGTGCGCAGAACCATCTTGTTGCTACGGCTGAATTTGCTTCCCTTGCGGCTATTAACCGGGGATCACTGACATAACATCGACAGTCATAATATCGACCTACTAAATTATCGACACATAAATATCGATAACATAAATATCGATATTGTATACTTATTAAATAAAATACACAAATATCGACAATAAAATATCGTCAAACATTAACATCGATATCACTATCGACACATAAAATATCGTCCTAACTAATATCGAAAACATTAAACAAGCAAAACAAATGACACAAATATCGATAACAAAAATATAGACAACACAATTATCGCCCAAAAATAAAATATCGACACCTTAAAAATATTTATGATAACACAATACATACCCCAAAAAAAATAAACAATATCAATAACACACAAAACTTATTAAATAAATATAATAACACATATTTTAATTATATTTAAAAATAATAACTTGAAAATGATTAAATACACCAAATGAATTACTCTTTCGAACATTATATATGAAATAAACAAATAGTATTCAACATTAAATACAATATAATTAAAAAATAATATACCATAATGCTTTTAAAGAAAGAAAGAAAAAAAAAGCTCTAACTAAACCTTAATTAACGTTTCCCATATGAGGAAACAACTGCCAAATTAATTAAAACAATAACTAACAACCAATCATAAATACATTCAATTAAATTAACCCATTAAGATTTAAAGAACAATTAATTAGACACTATATAAACCAAAGAAAATTAAACATTATTTTAATCTACAACAAGAAAACCAAGAATAATGGGAATCTCTGCTGGATTGCTTCTGCAACATTGGACTACATTATAGAAAACTCTGATTTCAGCTTCACAAAATAAGTAAAATATCATTTTAAGATTACAACTGTTTAAATTGTTCAGAAAGCACTTTTATAATAATAAAATAATTAACATATATTTTTTAAATTATATCTCCTCTACAGATAATACAGAAGACACTCAACTAACTACAGAAAACTTCAAAATATCAAAATGCAAATAAAGTAAGTATAAATCACAATTAAACTAATATAACTACTAAAAATCCCAAACAGAAGCACAAACTAAGCACAACCCCCAACTGAAAACACAGTTAAACAAATTAATTAAAATTCCTCTTTTTTTCTACAGCAAATATGAAGAAATACTAAAGACAAGCAGCAAAGGAAAACCATCAGCGTGAAAAAAATTCAACAAATTCAACCTTGTAAGTATAATTTTGTAAATGTAAATGTGTTTAACAATAAAACAAAATAGAAATACATTTAATATTTTTATACACATTTCTCTTAGCATTTGAAACATCACCATGAATGAAGGGGCTCAATTCATTGCTTCCCAGAAAGGAACATTTTTATTATGTTATATGGGATATGTTTACACCCAAGAAAAACAAACAGGCGACAAAGTTAACTGGAAATGTAGCAAATATTATTCAAACAAATGTTATGCGAGGGCTACAACAAAAGAAACAACTGTGTTAGATGTTAGAGAACATAACCACCCCCCCTAACATAGCTGAAATAGAATTTCGAGACGCATTAGAAACTCTAAAAGAAGCTAGCACTAGCTCTCAAAAGCCTACCACTGAAATACTAAAAGACATACTCCTCAGAGTCCCACAACATGTAACTGGCCAAATGCCCTCGATTTCATCATTAAAAAGGATGATAGCTAGAACAAAAAAATCAACTGCTATCACCCCACCTGCCCCCAAAACTTTCAGTGAAATAGAAATACCACCTGAACTCACTATAACTCATAATGAAGAGCAATTTCTTCTTTATGACAATAAATCAAACGAAAAAAGAGTAATAATATTTGGAACTCCCTCAAACTTACTTAAACTACAAAACTGTGAAACATGGTTGATGGATCGTACTTTTAAAATATGTCCCAAACCATTTTACCAGTTATATACAATTCATGGACTGTATCAAAATACAAACATCCCTTTTCTATATGCCCTGTTACCAAACAAACAAACCACCACCTATATTGAACTCTTAACCAAAGTAAAACAAGAAACTAATAATTACTATCCTCAAAAAATGATCAATGATACAAGCCATACTAAAGAACTACCCTCACACAGCAATACAAGGTTGCTACTACCACTTTAACCAATGCATATGGAGACACCTCCAAAAATCTACACTAAGGGGCTCATTATGATGGCGGAAGGACCACAACCGCCAGCCGTGCGGTGGCGATTCCTCCGCCATCGAACGACGACTCACCGCCCACCAGATTAGGATGGCAGGCGGATCCAGACTGCGACCGTGGCGGGCACAAAGACCGCCTGCCACTGATCCGCCACAGGCAATCGTCACAATTGCCTGGCGGAGCGGTCTGTATATGTAAAATCGTGGCGGTGCCTAGCATCCACCGTCCGCCAAATTACGATGCTGGCTACAGCCAGCCTTTCCATGGCAGCAAAACCGCCATGGAAAGGGTGGCGGGGATTGATTTTGGGGGCCTGTTGCGGGCCCCCCTTGTGTTGGGGGGAGGTGTGGGTGCACTGGGGGGGTACCCCCTCTACATTTCACAGCACTAAGTGTCAGGCACCGTGTGGTGCCTGACACATAGGGCCCGATTCTGATGTGGGTTGGAAAAGCTTCCCGACCGAGGGCCTGATTCTGATGCGGTTAGGAAGGCCTCCTAACGGCATTTGCTCCTTCCAAATCGGATCGGGAACGTGTCTTCCCGACCGAGGGCCCAATTCTGATGCAGTTAGGAACAAATGTTCCCATTGAAGTCAATGGGAGTTCAACCAAATCGTATCTGGAAGCATCCGGATGCATCCTACTCCGCCGGTCGGACTTTCCCGATCCGAGTGGGTCGAACACCATTTCCCAACCGATTCGGACGGGAAGCTTTTCCAACCCGCATCAGAATCGGCCCCTTAGTGCAGTGAAATGCACAACCTGCATTTTTGGCATTGTGGCGGGTGCTGCAGTCAGCAGCACCCGCCGCAATGTTAAATTGCAAGATGCGACCGCCATGGTGGCAGTCGCATCCTAATTTGGTGTGCGGGACCGCCGCATGCATGGCGGGCGGTCCCACTCCCCGACACGAAGGCGGACGGATTGAAGTCCGTCCGCCATCGTAATCCCCCCTAAGTGTAGAATATGCAACAAATAGCAATTTTGCATATGAAATTAAAAAGCTAATTGCACTAGCATATGTCCGAATCACTGATGTAGCAGAACACTACTATTTATTAATAGAAAGCCCCTACTACCAAACAAATGAAAAAAACTAAGTCCCCTACTCGACTATTTCGAGGATACCTGGGTGGGAGGCTACACAGATTAGGACACAGGAGACAGCCCAAATACCACATTCCATGGTGGAATGTATATAACAGTACCCTAAACAAAGAAGCAAAAACTAATAATGCTGTGGAAGGATGGCATAACGCTTTCCAAGCCACATCAGGCAGAACCCAACCAACCCTACATAAATTATTACAATCAATACAAAAAGAATAAAGGGGCCTATTACGATGGTGGTCGGATGTCCACCGCCTGGCTGGCGGTGGCGCCCGCCGGACCGGATTATGATGCCGGCGGTAGCCAGCCTTTCCTCAGCGGTCAAACCGCCATGGAAAGGCATGCAGAGATTGTCTTCCGGGGGCCCGTTGCGGGCCCCCAATGTGTTGGGGGGTGCACTGGGGGGCACCCATGGTCCCCCTACATTTCCCTGTACCAGGTGGCAGGCACTGTGCAGTGCCTGCCATGCAGGGAAATGCAGGACATGCTCCTTTCGGCATCGCGGCGGTGCTGCGGGCAGCAGCAACCGCCGCAATGTTAAGGCCCGCGATCAGACCGCCGAGGTCGGATTTCGACCGCGGGTCATCGTAATTCAACCGGCGGTGATGTCGCGGTCCATGCGGGCGGTCTTTTCCCGCTACCATGGCGGTTCGGGGAGGTTTTCCGACCACCATCGTAATAGGCCCCATAGCTACCAACAACTAAGAGGGAACAGTCTGTAACCCAGCTAGGCCCAAAACTAACCAAACAAACAAAGCAAATGTTCGAGTACTTACAATAAAAGTAAGACTCTACAAAAACACTAAAGGGCTAGAATATCTAGAAACAATAGCTAAAACCCTACTTTAAAAAAATAAAACAGAAACACAGAAAAATTGTAATTCCAAAATAATTAGTCAAATAAACATTTTTTATCAAACATCAAAAATATAATGATTTTGTCAATTAATTTAAAATATCTTAAAAAAATTAATTGACATAATAATTATATTTTATATAATAAAGATAGCAATAACAATTACAAAAATTGCATTTCCCTCCCATTATAAATAATTTGAAATTACTTACTTTTTTGTAGCTGAAGAAATGTAGTCAAAACTGCCATACATAAATCCAAATTTAGAAAATTACAAGGACTTAGTTAAAAATCCCCCCAAAAAATGAAAAAATACAACTGTATAAAAAATATCCACCGGCAATAGCTCCATAGACTTGAAACCATAAAAGTCCCGAAAAATGTATTTAAAAAAAGAAACGCTCTTGGAATACCCGAAAAATAAAGGAACTGTAAAATAATTATTAGTTTACTAGAAACTAATACACAGTTCCTTAAAAATAACATACTTCTCCCAACGGCAACTTCCAATCGACAAAAACCTGTTGAAAAAAAAAAACAATCCCTCCCACACAAATATACCATAACATCACAACAAAAAACACACAAACATACCACTAACACCATACTCTAAACATAATTAAAGATATATATCAAACTCTAACACCGACCGATGAACAAACTAACCGCCTTTCGCAAACGCAAAACTAAAACCTAAACCTCACAAAAAACACAAAATCCAAACACTACATACACTATATACTACTTAACTACCTTCAAACTACGCCTAAATTAAAAATGAAATGAATAAAATTAAACATACCTTAACCGATGTGACGCAGCTTCCAAATGTGAGCTTCTCCCCTCAGAAATGACCTAAAACAACACAGATCGCCTACAAAATAGAACTGAGGGGCCTATTACGATAGCGGTCGGAAAACCTCCCCGACCGCCATGGTAGCGGGAAAAGACCGCCCGCATGTACCGCGACATCACCGCCGGTCGAATTACGATGACCCGCAGTCGAAATCCGACCACGGCGGTCTGATCGCGGGCCTTAACATTACGGCGGTTGCTGCTGCCCGCAGCACCGCTGCGATGCCGAAAGGAGCATGTCCTGCATTTCCCTGCACTGCGTGGCAGGCACTGCACAGTGCCTGCCACCTGGTACGGGGAAATGTAGGGGGGACCATGTGTACCCCCCCAGTGCACCCCCCCAACACATTGGGGGCCCGCAACGGGCCCCCGGAAGACAATCTCCGCATGCCTTTCCATGGCGGTTTGACCGCTGAGGAAAGGCTGGCTACCGCCGGCATCATAATCCTGCCGGCAGAGCCTGCCCTGCACCGCCACCATTATCCCGGTCCTGCTCCACCCACCAGGCAGGAGTGCGGATGGCAACCGGTGGAAAAGCGGCGGTCGGAATTTCCCACTGCCGCGATGACCACCGCCATCCTAATTTGACCAGCGGTTTTCTTGGTTGCGATCACGGTAGGATGTCCACCGCCGGTCCGGTGGGCGCCACCGCCGGCCCGGCGGTGGACATCCGACCACCATCGTAATAGAGCCCTTAGTTTAAAAAATGGCTGCCTTAATTAAAAAAGAATTATTGTTTTCTTTATTAAACTCAATGTACATTACAAATATGTTACAAAAAATATTGTAAAAATAGTAATTAATAATAGTGATGTATAAAAAAATTAAGATATTTTTGCAAATGTTAAATTATACTAATAAATATTATAAAACAAATAAAATGTATTAATATGATTAAAAAAATATATATTAAATTACCAATGTATAATAAAAAAATTTACTGTTTGCAAATAAAGTGAAAAAATGTATAAATGTTAAAAATAGAATTTTTTTGCAACATGCTTTATTTACTTCACAATATTATTTATATTTACAATATAAATAATATTGCACAAAATATAACATTATGGGCCCGATTCTGATCTCGCTCGGAAGGCCCTCCGAGAGCCGTCCGTAGCGTTACCTTCCGACCGACTCGTTCCGGGAGCCGGTCCATTCAAACGACGAAGTACGATGTGCAAATGTCTCCAATTCCCGAACGACTCGTATGTTCCGAATCCAGCACTATTTTCCGTACGACCCGGCTCCGTAAACGCTGAATGGAGTCGTCCGGAGGCATTTCCAAAGCAATTTCCGGCCGGCAAAGTATGATGCATACTTCCTACTCGCCGAACAGGTCGCCACCTCCAGCACGTCAGAGCATCCGGAAGAGCCGTATTTCATCTCCGATTCGCGCCACAACACGATCACTGTGTACGAGGCGAAGCAGCCATGTATCTGATCGCGCATGTCTTCCCTATACTGTACGCCTACGGTCGATTCAACAACCGCAACCGACGCGTTCATCACAGACGGTAAGTCAGACACCTACCGCACACAAAAATGTCACGACCCCACGAAAGGCAACAGAATACATAGCTTGTGACAAACCACAGTCAATATTGGGGTGGTGGATATTCTTGCAGCAATGTAGAGGCAAGGGGGGTGGTGGATGGCAAAAACGCCTAGCATTGTCCACCCCATAGGGGGGTGGATGTCTATCACGCCCACCATTATCCACCCCATAGGCGGGTGGATGTTTAACACTCCCAACATTGTCCACCCCATAGAGGGGTGGATGTCTATCACTCCCACCATTGTCCACCCCATAGGGTGGTGGATGTTTAACACTCCCAACATTGTCCACCCACTAGGGGGGTGGATGTTCAACACTACCAGCATTCTCAACCTATAGGGGTGTGGATGGCTAACAATACCAGCATTGTCTGCCTATAGGGGGTGGATTTTTAACATTACCAGCATTCTCTACCTATAGGGGGGTGGATGATTAACACTACCAGCATTCTCTACCTATAGGGGGTGGATGTCTATCACTCCCACCATTGTCCACCCCATAGGGGGGTGGGTGTTTAACACGCCCAACATTGTCCACCCCATAGGGTCGTGGATGTTCAACACTACCAGCATTCTCTACCTATAGGGGTGTGGATGGCTAACACTACCAGCATTCTCTACCTATAGGGGTGTGGATGTTTAACACTACCAGCATTCTCTACCTATAGGGGGTGGATGTTTAACACTACCAGCATTCTCTACCTATAGGAGGGTGGATGTTTAACACTACCAGCATTCTCTACCTATAGGGGGGAGGATGTCTATCACTCCCACCATTGTCCACCCTATAGGGGGGTGGATGTTTAACACTCCCAACATTGTCCACCCCATAGGGGGGTGGATGTCTATCACTCCCACCATGGTCCACCCCATAGGGTGGTGGATGCCTAACACTCCCCCAGTGTTGTTATGCCAAATTTGTGTTTTGTGTGCAAACTGCCTGCAAAATTAACACTTAAAGTGATATGCTTGACAACCCCTCCATCTCTGTAGTGACAAAAAGGTGAATGTGGGGTTCAAGCCCCCATCATTTTCAAGCATATAGGGGTTTTGGGGTATAACCCCACCATCACTGTAGTGACAAAAAAGGTGAATGTGGGGTTCAAGCCCCCAGCATTTTCAAGCATATAGGGGTTTTGGGGTTTAACCCCACCATCACTGTAGTGACAAAAAGGTGAATGTAGGTCTCACACCCCCAGCATGGTCAAGCAATTATGTATTTTGGGGGCCAAAACCCACAAGCAATGTAGTGATAAAGTAGTCGTTGTGTGCCAAACAACAGAAATGTTGAGGCAAACATTGTTGTGTGTGTTACATACCCTCAGCCATGTTTCAGCCAATCTGTGCTTTAGGGGTCTAACACTGTCAGCAATGTTCAATTGGACAATGTGACATGTGACCATCCAAAATGCATAAACACACATTTCTGTCACGAGCAGACACAAATACAAAGGATTCAATCTGAAACTACAGTTTTGATGAGATCCAGTTCCACACTGTGGCAGGAACGTTAAATGCTAAACCTAAGGAATGTGCAGAGTGAAGATGTAGGAATCACAGGGCCAGTAGATAAAGAAACAAAACAAAACATCCACTCAATGCCCCTCAAAGACAATTGAAATACATGGGTGAAGATGCACAAAGACAACCAACCAGCCACACACTGCAGAACAAACACAACATGTGTGTGAGTGTGGAAGTCTTTCTAGCCTAGGCCAACACACACGATGGGGGGCTGAACTCCACTGAGACATATGCATGTTGAGAACAATCAGAAGTATTCCATATAGAGTTTGGATAGTGAATGTGGGCAATCAGGCATTGTTTGATGAGCCGGTGCACCAGAGTCACATGCGGAACAAGCTTGGTGGAACACCAACAAATACATCAAGAGACTGACTCTCTTCCGCAGTACCATCAAGGCCACAGCACTGTGGTGACAGTATCCTGTCTGCTGTGCCTCTGTGATGCTAAATGAGGATGGGGGGCCATACGTTTGAGCACACTCACTCTTGCGCACTGTATCACGTGCCTTGCAAGAAGCACTGTCATCTCACATACCCAAACATTACTCCTAGGGCATGGCCGGTAATGTGAGGCTACATTGTAGGTAGGGGCCTTGCCAGGAGCCAAGTCACATTTGGCCAGTCTAAACACAACCCACATTGATCAGCAGCACTGTGCCTCATCGAAACCTCCCTTGACAGGTGACATTGCACAGGCACCCATGACAGTGTGGATCACTGGCTGTATGACGAGGAATCCATTATTGACCACACATCATTGTGATTACAATACAAACATGGGCCCATGTTCTGTTGAGTATGACCAATGTGGCAATCTCGGTAATAGGAAGGTACACCCAGCACGCCACATACTAGGACACACACATTAGATGGTTGAACAAGAGGTGCCAGACACACAAATGTATGGGACACAAATTCACAGCATCTGTCTAACACAATACATACTCAAACACTGCAGGGCAACAGGAGTACACACACTCACAGAAGGATGACATTGTGATGAGTTGGTGTACAATGAAGCATAGAGGAGACCGCCCACAACACCACACTAGTCCACAGACACACAAAATAAAATCATGAGCCTCCCACTACAACAAACATGGTTGTGTCACAGTTGTCAGTGCTACATGTGGAGACCACATTTCTACTTGCTGTGTAGAAAAGCATGGACCAACACCAATGTATGAGACAGTCGCCATGTGTGGCCTTTGTGCGTTGCACACAACTCAAGATCAGACCATTTACACTGTCAACTTGTTTGCATGTCTATCACACCAACTATGCATCTGGCTACAAAAGCTGCATTATGTGCAGCTCATCACTAATGTCAAATTGCCAATGCTGAGTGTGTACTGCAGAAGACTTGGAAGACACATGGCTCACCAGATAGAGGATACAACAACTGTGTTAGTAGGCTCCAATGCAGAGGCAAATGTGTAAGCTAATATTCCTGCACTGTTGACAACGCCAGGGGTGGTGGTGGTATCTTTGTCTCACAAACACAATACACATAGCTAGACATAACACATGGGAAATGTGTACATCCGTTTAGGATGGAGTACATGTGCATCATGGAATATGCATTGGATACATTTGGCACTTTAACACTGTTTCAGAATCCTGAAATCCGTCAAAGAGACCCACAAATAAGACATGTTGTGATTAGGCTACAGGGCAGGGTCGAATGTGCTGATCGTGAGCAGTCATTGACACATACAAGTGCCACACTTGCAAAACAAGATGATGGATTCTAAACATGCTGATGATGCTAACTCAAATGGAACTTGGTGAATTTATAATGTGTCACATGTGAGTTTGCTCACAGTGCAGGCTCTTGTCTCAACACAACCAGGGATGTCATCATAATGACTCCACTCTACTGGTGCACCCACACCTTGGCCACTCAAAGTCAAATAGGTCGAGAAAGCACTGGACTAGTCAGCCCACAGAAAGCTTCTCAAACAGGAACATCTGCAGGGACTATAGTCTTGGTAGGAAAGGGGGTTTGAAGGCAGAGATTCCTGGTCACCTCACACACACCATGGGCTCAGGATATGTCACAGATTAACACACTGCCATGAGGTGATTTCCCTACAGTGGAAGGTCAGCCGTGGCAAGCTTGTTCTTGGCAGGGGTCTACCATGTCATTATGAGACTCAGACATGGCTCCAACACTTACAAGTCACAGAATACTTTGTTTCCATCAGCCCGTGTACATGGGTGTGTCCAAAGTCATCTGCACGTAGTCCAACCTAAAGTGTACCCAGTTGTAATGATGAGACAGATTACTTTTTGCTCATCACAGCGCTATTCTGCCTGTCCATCCTAGACGGTTGCACTTTGAAAGACTTGTACAATGTGTACAAATGTCAGCACAACCAATGTGCAAAAGTGTAAGTAAAAGATGGTAGGTTGTTAAAAGCTTGCCACTCTCATGGTCCAAAATGTTGTGGGTCATGACAACCTGCAAATGTAGACAATGAGGACTCAGATACATACTGTAATAGGACACAAATGCCATGGACCACATGCAGTCCATCACATCACTATACCATTGTATTCCCACAAGATTTGCACATCAATGACAGTTGACTCATTAACAATATTTGTTACACAAAAAGCAAATGTACAAATAACAAAAACTGCTTTATTCAGCATTTGTGAAGAAATGGAAAAAATAAATAAGAACAATAAGGCCAATGGCCAGTCCATTTTAGAGAGTCTTTCAGGGGGTCAAGCATATTAATCCTCCCTCGTGTGCCTGTACTGCAAACACAAGGGGACATCTCCCCTTGGAGGGGCATCTTTAGGGGCATGCCAGGCACTGCAGGGGCAGGACTAGGGGGTACCAGTTTGGGAGGGATGGGATCTACTGTTGTGTCGGCCTCCTCTGCAGTGGACTGGTCAGATTGAGGGGGTGGGTGCTCCACTGCAGTGGACTGGCCAGATTGAGGGGGTGGGGGCTCCACTGCAGTGGACTGGTCAGATTGAGGGGGTGGGGGCTCCACTGCAGTGTCAGGAACAGACTGAAGGGGGGGTGCTGTTGGAGGGGAAGTGCTTGTGGTGAGGGAGAAGGCCTGACCTTCTTGGGGATGGTGTAATGGTGTGCGTGTGAAACCGGGATGGGGTCTGAGGTGTGATCTTTGGGGGGAGCTAGGACTGTGAGGAAGTGGATTTTGGTGGGGAAGTGTGGGATGGTGGTGGGGTTTTGGACTTCTTTGATCTGGGGGATGTAAATGTGGTGGGCTTTGTGTTCTTACTCTTAGGTGAGGGTGTGCGTGTAGGGGTGGATCTCCTCTCTGTGCCGGGGGTTTCCTCTTCCCCTTGCTAGTGTGGTCTGATGGATTAGTGGGGAAGAGGCCAAGGTCACAGAGGAAGACCCACTGGGAAGAGGGGGTTGCAGGAGAGTCAAGGGCAGGGGTTTTGGATAGAGAGGTAGCTGAGGAATGCGGAGTGGTTGTGGATGGTTGTCTGATTGTTTTGGCTCTCCCCCCTGTGTGTGTGATGTCAGTCCCCTGAGGTTGCTTGTGTATGTGTTTTGATTTTGTTTTGGGTGATTGTGTGCTGCTTGTGTCTGTTTGTGTGTGTGCATGTGCCTGTGTGAGTGTGCTTGGGTCAGGTAGGGTAGTGTGGACTGTGGATGGGGCAGAGGAAGGAGGGGTGAGGGACTGCTGCAGGAGGGACACTGCTGCCGTCAGTGAGGAGGCCATGGCCTGATTTGATCGCTGTAGGGCAGACATGTCTGATGAGATGCCCTTCATGTATGACGCCAATTGTGTCAAAAGACTGGTATGTGCATGGAGGACACTCAGCATTGATGTCTGCCCCACATGGATCTGTTTTATCAAATCCATGGCCTCCACACTCAGGGCAGCAGGGGTGACAGATGCAGGGGGTGCGGTGCCTGGCCCGAAGGAGACATGCTCCCTAACACGGGAGGGTCCACGGACACTTGGAATGGGAGCAGCTGTGAGGGTGGAGATGGTGGTGGTGGTGGGGGAAGACTCTGATGTTGTGGGCTCTGAAATGGGAACACCCACCACCACAAAGGAATCATCACTGAAGCTTGATTGGTCCTCGGCAGATGTAGATGTTTCCGACCTGCCCTCAGTGTGGCTCCCCTCACCCTCCTTACCACTGGGCCCCTCCTCCACAGTGGACCCAGTCTGGCTAGCCGCTTCCCCTTGGTCCATGGAACTGTCTCCTCCAGTAGCCGTAGATGATGCTGTGAACAAGGATGAGAAAGAGATTCACATCAGTCATCTACATAGTCTTGACACATGAGTATCATCACAACACATCACAGAGCAAGCCTATGCATCATTTTCACGGCAGGTTTTAAATCATTACACATATGTGAACATGGCACTTGTCAGTCTGCCAGTAAACTATGGTTCCCAGACACATGATGGCATGTGAAACATTGGTTAGATATATGTCAAGTACCACAAAAACCATGTCAACTACGACACTATTTGGCAGCTGGTCTGATCTGTAATGCTCCTGAGGGTCATGTGTCATTACATACATGTCTCATCTCTTGCAAGGGAGTCTGGAACTGACACAGCAAATGATATGCACACATTTGAAATTTTTAACTGTTCAACATACTTCCATCCCCAGTCATCATGATGGGCACCTATATCTTGAACGTCAATGCTCTAATGGTCTGCATGCAGTACAACTGCCAAGTATAAATACTGCATCCTCTCAAAAATTCATGTTGCACACTATGCCACTGGCCTGTCTGGCTGATCACTCTGTACAGACTCTTGGTACAGGACCGGTACATCTCAGGTTTACAGTCAGCACCGTGTCACAATCCTGTATTTACTGCTTCCAGTAACATCTGTATGTGTAAAGTGTACATGTCCACTACGTGCTCAACACAATTTTAACCCTTTTACAAGCTCACATTGTTCTACTTAGCCATTGGAGTATGTGAATAAAAATGTCTGGCTACATGAACATTTTACAGCTCTCAAGAAGAGAGCAGCAGCATACACATAGATGTTCAAGCCATCAGTATGCACAGTCAAGGGATGATACACACATGTCTTATTTTGTGTATCTGAGCCAAAAGCCATACATTAGATGTATGTCCATGTTTTCTATATTGACCACCTGTCTCTTTCAAAGATTGGCACATGTACTCACTGTCACTCAGTCTGACCCATGGATTTTCACATTACAATGGTGAAAGTGTTGTCTGACACAAAAATCTGATGTGTCAGTGTCTCGGATGGCCTGAGTTGGCATACCTGTCCTTGGTCCATGTGATACATGTGATTACACAGAGCACTATGTATGGGACAATACATTTTGACAACTTATCAATATGATTTGTCTGAGGCATCCACATTGGTCTTACCTGCTGCACGGATGTATGGCATTGTTTATGCACACCTGTGTGCACCAATAGCAACATTTTGAACATATATGTATGTACCATACTGAGTACAGGTCATACATCAGTCAATGTGCTGACACATGTCAGACAATTACATCGCTCATGATGGTCAACTCCATTCACTTGTTGTATATAGTACTGAGCACATGAACATTGGACTACAGCCAATACACAGGACCTAAGTGACACACATGTCACAGACATAAAGGGACACACCTGGCCATCATATGTTAATGGGGCATAGTTACATTTTGGCCACAGAAGTGTTGTCTTAGCAGACAGATGACCTGTGAGAAGGGTATCAGGCTGAGGGAGTGCAACATGCATGTTAAACATAGTTCTGCAACATGGCACATACTCACCCCCTCCTTGCTGCTGTCTGGCCTTCAACTGCCCATCCAGGTCAGAGAAGACCACCGTCAGTATCCGGAGCATGTGGGGGGTCAGGGTCCATCGTCCACCCCTTTTGCGAGGAGGTGACAGCTTCAGCTGGACCCTTGCAATCCTCCATGTCCAGCCACGGAGGTCCTGCCACCTCTTCTGGCAGTGGCAGACGCGGCGTCTGAATACCCCCACGGATCTTACTGCCCGGACGATGGTCTGCCAAATATCAGCCTTCTGATGGGCGTCGACCTGTGAGGAAAACATGGTGACACACCATTACTCCAAATGCTACATGTTTATGCATCACACACATGGACATATAGGTCATGGTCAGAATGGCAGATAATGTGTAAGGGGTAGCCAAGTATCATTATGGGCAGTTGCCCTGTGTGCAAATCTCCCTCCAAAACATGAGAACAGTGCAGAAAAGTCAAACCCACTACACACACTTGTACATCACTGTACCTGTCCAGAACCTAAATCTACACACTGTAAGACTTACATTAACTATGTTTGCATGCTTGCCCTTGGGGATCCCAATGCTAGTAGTGCATGTTTTTACACATGGCCAATAAAAAACGCAGTGTAATCAACACTCACCTGCTCCCCTGGTTTGCTATACAGCTTGCTGTACTGTGGAAGGAGGCTGTCCAGCAGGGCCTGATTCTCCTCCTCTGTGAAAGCAGGTGCCCTCTCCACAGTACATGCCATTGTAGCTGTAGAGGATGCAGAGACAGCAGCAGAGAGATGTTGAAATGCAGTAAAGTTACATGTAGTGCTGGCAAGTGAAGTTTCTTGGGAACAGACAGACTTATATCTGTGCAGCAGAGGCGGACTCTGTTCCATGCGTCCAAAGCGATAGGTCCGAGGCGTTTGCATTATCCGAATTTTTCCAATCCATAACATTGCACGCATCGGACACGCCTACCGCGATGTTCAAAATATACACATCCTAACACTATTGAGTTTGATACATTGGTGTTGTGAGCTAACCGATTCGGATTGCACGCGATTCGTACACGAAGCGAAACGCGAGTCTGTCACCATGATGACCAACAGCCAATGTGTGCGTCCGGCTCGGTTCGGATGCGGATAACGCATCCTTTGAATACTCACCCGCGTCTGTCACCATGACGACCAACAGCCAATGTGTGCGTCCGGCTCGGTTCGGATGCGGATAACGCGTCCTTTGAATACTCACCCGTGTCGTTCACCATTACAGTAAACAGGCAAAGGATGCGAACCACACGTTTCGGGTGAAGCTCAGGCGCCCTACACTAATCAGTCAGCAGGGCAGACAGTATAGCAAATTTTGATGTTCTGCTGCATTACATGTGTGTGTACAGTGATTAACATGTCATTTTGGACATAGTACTTGATAGCTCACACTCCCATGATGAGCCAAGCTTGATGGGCACACAAAACATTGTTGGTGAGGAACATCACAACTGTGAGTGACCACTTCACAGATCACCCTCCTAGGCTTGGACACAGTCCCAGGGGATCATTGTGTAAACACAGGTTATGTCCACACATAATCACTGCTTTGTCAGACTGTGTGTTAGAAAGTGCACCACACATAATCACTGCTTTGTCAGACTGTGTGTTAGAAAGTGCATTGTGTTAAGTTATTGTGAGTAAATCCACAGTATCTGAGTCTTGTACAACGCAGACACTTCATTGTTGATTTTTTAAATGATATTTATCTGACACATCAGCTTGTATTTGCCATGTGAGTTGCTGTTGTGTCTTTGTGTCACAGGCATACATGGATGCTTGTAAAATATAAATGTGCCACACATTCTAAAATTCTGGGGTATGTGATAGTACATGTATGTCAGACATGACATCATGACAGTGTCCACACTGTGACAGTGGTGTGCATGGTGACACGCTGTATGTATCTAGTGTCCCACCTAGGTGGCATTATATGATCCAGGTCTGTGTACCTTTCAACCATGTGATAGTTGTGACAAACCTCTGCCTTTGATACTTTATTAGGTGTGTGTTGAGTATGTGATGTTTGATCACATGGACAGTGACAGACACCAGTGAGTAGTCACAGTACAGAACTGTAATTGGTGCACAACCATATTAATGTGACATAGATGGGAAGGGTCACATAGCTGTGCTCTGTGTCTAGGCTCAACCTTACGCATCTGACTTCATTGTGTCTTTATTTCATGTTGTATGTGCGTTATTGCATGTTCCTTACTACATTGAAAAGTGTCCTAAAATATGTTTCATCTGTAACATAGGTATCTCAGGGGACCAGCTGTCCACAGACCCTTCCCCGACCTCCAGACCATGGAAGAATGGGATAGCATCAGACGATACCGCTTCACAAGACCACTCATTGTGGAGTTGGCAGACCAGGTGGCCCCACATTTGCAACCTGGACGCCCATATCCCTTTGCGCTGACCCCCAAGGTGAAGGTGATGGCGGCCCTACATTTCTTTGCCACGCGATCCTTCCAGTGTACTGTGGCTACTGCTGGTGGGATGTCACAGACAATGTTCAGCCGTGTGCTTCGTGATGTGTTGGAGGCATTGTTACATTTTCTGAACCTCTACATCAAGTTCTCAACACCACGACAGTTTGCAGATATCAAGAGTGACTTTTATGCTTTAGGCAGAATGCCACATGTCATTGGCACCATTGATGGTACACATGTGGCTTTGATCCCACCACAAGCTAATGAACAAACATATAGGAGTCGGAAGCATTACCACTCCATAAATGCCCTGGTGGTATGTCTGCCTGACATGATGATCTCACATGTCTGCGCGCGTTTCCCAGGATCAACACACGACACCTACATTATGAGAAACAGTAGGATCCCACATATGATGTCTGTTAGATTTGGTCTCTAGTTGGCAGAGGTAGGTACCTTTGACCAAATAGGGACCCTTGCATCTAGTCAGGGTAAGGGGGTACACTCCTAAAATAACCCCTGCTCACCCCCTTGGTAGCTTGGCACGAGCAGACAGGCTTATCTCAGAGGCAGTGTGTAAAGCATTTGTGAACACATACAGTAATCCAGTGACAACACTACAGATGGACACCACACAGGTTGTATATTAAAAATAAGTATCTTTTATATAGATTTAACACAAGACCACAAACGACAAAAATCCACAATACTGTACTTCAAAAATGGTAGAATTAGTTCAGTTCTCTTTAAGATGGTAAATGCGACACTTTGAGTTCAATGTACCTTAGGATGCGTAACGCTATACAACGAAAGTGTTGCAGGGAAGGTGATGCGTCGGTTCCTTACACGCAAGAACGGTGATGCGTCGGGTCCCTACTGATGCGTAGGGGATGCGTCGGTTCTTCTCGGCGTGGGGAGGTGATGCGTCGGTTTCTTACTGCACTTCCGTGGCGATGCAACCAGCAACGCCGTGATGCGATGAAGATCCGGTGAAATGAAACAAAGATGGCGTCTTCTTCTTGATGCGACATGATGCGTGCACGCCCGATGGCCGTGCGGTGACTCAACGATTCTTCCGAGCCGCGACAGGCCCTGCGACACGCTTCCCGGTGATGCGGCAGCGTCTGATGCGACGTCGATCCTCTTCTCCGGCGATGCGAGGCGCTTCGGCAACGATGCGACGGCCGTGCGGCGACTCAACGATTCTACTGGGCCGCGACAGGCCCTGCGACACGCTTCCCGGTGATGCGGCGGCGTCTGATGCGACGTCGGTCCTCTTCTCCAGCGATGCGAGGCGCTTCGGCAACGATGCGACAGCGCCAGCGGCGGCGACACTCTTCTCTGTTGATGCGGCGGCGTCTGAGGCGACGTCGATCCTTTTTTTCGGCGATGCGAGGCACTTCGGCTGCGGCGGCGACGCTTCTCCTTTGTGAGTCGCGCTGCCAGCTCCTTGCGACATGCAGTCCCTCAGAAAGTCCAGCACAGCAGCAGGCACTTTCCAGAAAGACTCTTGGGGAGCTGGTTGGTGAAGTCTGTTGTCCCTGAGACTTCAGCAGGAGGCAAGCTCTTCTCTCAAGCCCTTGGAGATCTTTTACAAGTTGATGAAAGTACACACAAAGTTCCTTTCTCCTTTCTTTGGCAGTCAGGCAACCACTGCAGGCCAATCCCCCAAACAGCACTCAGCTTAGGGATAGTCTCCTCCTCAGTTTCTCTGGTTCCTCTCCTCAGCAAAGGTTCTTCTTGTTTCCCAAAGTGATCTAAAGTTCTGGGGTTTGAGTCCCCTCTTTTATACTCATTTTCCCTTTGTTCTCTGAAGGCAGAGAGGCCTTTGCCTAGTCCAAACCAGTTCTGGTCAGTCCTGGAGCACTTTGTTGACAAGACTCCTTCTTTCCTTTCACAGTGTAGGCCAGGGACATTAGACACACCACAGGAGGTGGAGCCAGCATTGTGGAGGGAAGGCACAGCCCTATTCAGGTCCCAGGTGCAACTCCTCCCACCCATCTACATGCAGATCTCTCTATTCCGCCCTGTGCTGACTCACCCTGTCTCCTGGAATCCCCCAGCCCCTGTCACTCAAACTCCAGACAAAGAATACACAACCTAGCAGAGGCAGGCTTGGATAGTTTAGGCAAGAAAATACCTACTTTCTAAAAGTGGTATTTTCAAACACAGAATGTTAAAACCAACTTCACTAAAAGATGTATTTTATCATTCTGAGTTCAGGCATACTAAATTCGTTTTTCTACCACGTGCCCTGGGTCAGTTAGGATTACAAGATGTAATAATCAAACTGCCCATTCTGGCCTATGGGGAACAGGTAGCCTTGCAATAGTGAAAAACGAAAATGGCTGTAATTCACTATTAGGACATGCCACACACACCAGGGCATGTCCTACCTTATACTTACAATGCACCCTGCCCTTGGGCCTACCATAGGGGTGACTAATATGCAGAAAAGGGAAGGTTTAGGGACTGGCAAGTGGGTGCACTTGCCCAGTCAACATGGCAGTACCAGACTGCACACAGGCTCTGCAATGGCAGACCTGAGACACACTTTTACAGGCTGCTTCTGTGGGTGGCACAACCAGTGCTGCAAGCCCACCAGCAGCATTGGATTTACAAGCCCTGGGCACACTCAGTGCACTGTACTAGGGTCTGACAAGTAAACTAATCCAGCCAATCATGGAGTCACTAATCCATACATCAATGTACCATAGGGAGAGCACATGCACGTTAGCACTGATCAGCAGTGGTAAAGTGCCCAGAGTCATAAAACAGCCAACAACAGGTCAGAAAAAATACAGGAGGAAGGCTAAAAGTTCAGGGATGACCCTTCAAAAAGGGCCAAGTCCAACACAACCCCCTTCCAGCCAAAACGCAGGGTAGACCAATCACTATCTTGATGGGCTTCCCTGCTTTGGGCGATAGAACCTGGACCTGGCCCGCAACTGCAGGGGCATACTCCAGTTCTACGCCAATCTGAACCTATTGGAATCCCTCTGTCCATACTCTCAGGGCCCACCAAGCTAATCCATGGGGAACCCTTCTCCTCACCTGTGGACACCACCTGTGCAGCACCTAACCTTAACTTGCTCACAGGTGTGTCCCAACAGACAGACAGCCAACCACAGTGGCCACTGACCGTAGTCAGTGATGAAACCCAGGCCTTATGCCTCTCAGGCCTCTCATCCCTCTGTGGTGTCAGAGAGCGGGGGGCAGTAGCCCCAGGTGCTGGGCACCCTTTGTCTACTCTCCCTCCTGTCAGGTCAGGTATGACATCCTGACACTGACCTTCCAGCCCCGGGCCTGTACCCGGCGGCTGGACAGGAGACTGGGGTGGGCTCTCCCACACCCGGTCCTCCTCCTCGGGGCTCTGTACCCTCCCACCTGGAGCAGTACCCCCTTCCAGAATTGTCAGGGCACCTGTGGCAGGGGTCCTGCACAATTTGTCCCCCAGTTCAGGGGTTCTATCCTGCAACTGGGATCCCAGCTTAGGGTCTGTACCCTTAGACTGGGCAGAGGTCAGGGGTGAAGCTGCCCTCTCCCTGCCTCCCTCAGTGGGGCCCTGCACCCTCCCACCTGGAGTGGTGCCCCCAGAAGACAACCTGGTAGGGGCACTGTTAGCAGCTGCCCCTTCCTCCAGGTCAGGGGGGACACCCTGAACCTGGCCCTCCAACCCAGGGTCTGCACCCTTAGGCTAGACCTGTACCTGGCAATACAGGACTTCCAGGGGGGTACACCAACCTCCCCCAAGGAAAACACACTCCTCTAGAGTTGTGTAAGAATCTGCCTGGCGCTCCAGGACTTCCTTGGGAGCACGCATGCCCCCCCGAGGGTAACACATACCTCATGTGTCTTGTGACAGTCTGCCTGGCGCAGGCCTCCCGACCCCTGTCCATCTGACAGCATGTGAAGACTCCCCAGGACAGAAGTGGTGTCACCATGGTCACTCCTTGGAGACTCAGCCCTTCTGGCTGGCCCCTGACCCACTGGTTCTTCCACTGGGGACTCTTTCCCCCCTTCCCCCCTTCACCCCTCAACCTGGACTTCTGCACCCTCCCAACTGGAGCAGCACTGCCAGACACCAGAACCACTGGAGCTCTGTTTACAGATGCTCCCAGTACCCCAGATACTAGGGTGTCCCTCTCAACGGGCGGCCCATCAGGACAGACTAGGTTCCTGTCCTGGTGTTCCCTCATGGAACCATCCAGGACACGAGACTGGGGTTCGGGCACCTTGGGACACGCAGCTCCACACTCACTCGCCTCCACCGAGACAGGACGTGAGCCCCTACACCCCTCCCACTACACCGGGACTTAGCTGGGCTACTCTGAACCACTTCCACCACTCCGGGTTGGAAGATACCTGAGCCACTCCCCTTAGGGTCACTCCCCAATGCCTCTTCAGACCCTCTGGAATCCACCAAAAGGTCTTCCTCCCTGGTGAGCTCCCTGGGGTCAGAGAACTCACTCTCCAACAGGTGTTGGCATAGCTCTGGAAAACAGGGACTTACAATATGCTCTCCCACAATTGGGTCCCATAACTCCTCACAGGTGTTAACCAAACTATCCTTCACCTCACCATCCAGTGCCTCACACACGTACCCCACACCACTCTCCTGAGATTGGCAAGACAGTGTCTGACTGTCTCCTTCACTCAACCCACACTCTTCTGGGCGGTCTTCACACTCACACACCAGGACTTCACCCATGGGGGAACCCCTCTCCCTGCACCTCTCATCTAGAGTCAGTAGAGTGTCCCTCCCACCACTAGGACTATGAACCCCTGTGCCAGTTCCCCAATCCACCTCAGGGACACTGCGCACCACTGGAGCTACCTCATATCCTTGAACCTCCTGGTGTATATTAAGCCCCTCCTTCAAGTCAGGCGCCACATCTCTGGGTGTGTGTACTACTCCCTCAGCACTAGATAACTCACTATTGCTGCCACCATCTGAGCTGGATTCCACCTCCAACTCAGCAGAGCTCATTTCTTGAGCTACCCAAATTTCTTCTTCTTGGGTTAAGGCCCTCTTAGCCTCATCTAGCTCTCTAAGCTCCTCATCAATCTCTCTCAGCCTCTGCTCACAAGCCAGAAGCCAGCTATCTTTTTCTGTTTCTCCGTCACTCTCAGGGAATTCCTCCTCCACAGACTCAACTGGTAGTGTTGCCTTCTAGCGTGGTAACTCAAACTGAAATAGGGATGCCTCTAGATCCTCCCTGGACCTTCTCCTCACAGGCAGCCCCCTTTCCTTGCAAAACACACGTAGCTCCTTCATTGTGTAGACGAACATGTGCCAGAAGTTAAGTTCCATTTTGCAACAACTAACCAGAGTCCTTGTATCAAAAATACTTCCAGAAGGACACCAGAAAACAGAAAAAACAGTATGTGGTTGCGTTTGGTCTGCACTGACTAGTAGTGTACACCAATCACTGTATATGAATCACAAATGCAAGTCCAGAATCCTCACCGCTGACCACGAATGTTACATTTGGGGGTCTCTAGTTGGCAGAGGTAGGTACCTTTGACCAAATAGGGACCCTTGCATCTAGTCAGGGTAAGGGGGTACACTCCTAAAATAACCCCTGCTCACCCCCTTGGTAGCTTGGCACGAGCAGACAGGCTTATCTCAGAGGCAGTGTGTAAAGCATTTGTGAACACATACAGTAATCCAGTGACAACACTACAGATGGACACCACACAGGTTGTATATTAAAAATAAGTATCTTTTATATAGATTTAACACAAGACCACAAACGACAAAAATCCATAATACTGTACTTCAAAAATGGTAGAATTAGTTCAGTTCTCTTTAAGATGGTAAATGCGACACTTTGAGTTCAATGTACCTTAGGATGCGTAACGCTATACAACGAAAGTGTTGCAGGGAAGGTGATGCGTCGGTTCCTTACACGCAAGAACGGTGATGTGTCGGGTCACTACTGATGCGTAGGGGATGCGTCGGTTCTTCTCGGCGTGGGGAGGTGATGCGTCGGTTTTTTACTGCGCTTCTGTGGCGATGCGACCAGCAACGCCGTGATGCGATGAAGATCCGGTGCAATGAAACAAAGATGGGTTCCTCTTCTTGATGCAACACGATGTGTGCACGCCCGACGGCCGGGCGGCGACTCAACGATTCTTCCGAGCCGCGACAGGCCCTGCGACACGCTTCCCGGTGATGCGGCGGCATCTGATGTGATGTCGATCCTCTTTTCCGGTGATGCGAGGCGCTTCGGCAACGATGCGACAGCCGTGCGGTGACTCAACGACTCTTCTGAGCCGCGACAGGCCCTGCGACACGCTTCCCGGTGATGCGGCGGCGTCTGATGCGACGTCGGTCCTCTTCTCCGGCGATGCGAGGCGCTTCGGCAACGATACAACAGCGGCGGCAACACTCTTCTCCGTTGATGCGGCGGCATCTGATGCGACGTCGATCCTTTTCTTCGGCGATGCGAGGTGCTTCGGCTGCGGCGGCAACGCTTCTCCTTCGTGAGTCGCGCTTCCAGCTCCTTGCGACACGCAGTCCCTCAGAAAGTCCAGCACAGCAGCAGGCACTTTCCAGAAAGACTCTTGGGGAGCTGGTTGGTGAAGTCTGTTGTCCCTGAGACTTCAGCAGGAGGCAAGCTCTTCTCTCAAGCCCTTGGAGATCTTTTACAAGTTGATGAAAGTACACACAAAGTTCCTTTCTCCTTTCTTTGGCAGTCAGGCAACCACTGCAGGCCAATCCCCCAAACAGCACTCAGCTTAGGGATAGTCTCCTCCTCAGTTTCTCTGGTTCCTCTCCTCAGCAAAGGTTCTTCTTGTTTCCCAAAGTGATCTAAAGTTCTGGGGTTTGGGTCCCCTCTTTTATACTCATTTTCCCTTTCTTCTCTGAAGGCAGAGAGGCCTTTGCCTAGTCCAAACCAGTTCTGGTCAGTCCTGGAGCACTTTGTTGACAAGACTCCTTCTTTCCTTTCACAGTGTAGGCCAGGGACATCAGACACACCACAGGAGGTGGAGCCAGCATTGTAGAGGGAAGGCACAGCCCTATTCAGGTCCCAGGTGCAACTCCTCCCACCCATCTACATGCAGATCTCTCTATTCAGCCCTGTGCTGACTCACCCTGTCTCCTGGAATCCCCCAGCCCCTGTCACTCAAACTCCAGACAAGGAATACCCAACCTAGCAGAGGCAGGCTTGGATAGTTTAGGCAAGAAAATACCTACTTTCTAAAAGTGGTATTTTCAAACACAAAGGGGCCGAATCCGATTCGGGCCGGAAAAAATACCGACCGACTCGGTATGGGATCATAGTCCGACCGACACGTACCGGCGTTGCCCGACCTGGGAAGTACGATGAAATGCATGTGAATCACGACCGACTCGTACGGAACTCAAGGCGAATGACCGACCCGGACGGAAACAAGCTATCCGGCCGAGAAACCACACGAATCGAACCGACCGACACGCACCAGGAATAAACCCGAACGAAACGTACCCGCGAACTCCGACCCGCGCAGTACGATGCAATGGGTGCAAAAGCAGACCGATTCGCACGGAGCCCAAGCTGTACGACCGACACGCATACAAAACCCAGCCGAACAAACACAATACTCCGTGACCGACGCGTACGCCGCATATGAAACTGAGCTGAAACACAGCGGGAACGACTCGGAGAGGCGCCCACGAGATAACTGCAACGTCCTACTCGGTCAGAAGAGCGACTCCTACATGCACAATAATCACAAATGAAAAAATACAAAAAAAGAGGGCCAAACAAGCAATGACAAAGCCAATAAATACAGGGGGGGGGAAAATGGAACAAGAACACACCCCCAACTCCACCTACATAAAGGCCACAAATCCCTACCATGATCCTTTTCAAATTCCACTGACCTGCCAGCACAGAACACCAGCAGACACACACACAGCTCATCCAACACAAAAGCCACACACCATTAGCACCTCAACAAATAGCACCCTCACACACACACAGCAAAACCTACACACACACACCCTCACCTGCACACACACACACATCAATCACCACCACCACCCATCACCATGCCCCTAAAGAAGAATCCAAAGTTCCTAGATAGTGAATTGGAAGTCATGGTAGACGAGATCCTGAGGGTAGAGCCACAGTTCTTTGGCACATTGGTCCAACAGACCCCCATGGCACAGAAAACCAAGATGTGGGCGAGGATCGTCGACAGGGTGAACGCACAATCACCATGTTTGCGCACAAAGGAAGACATCCAGAACAGGTGGTATGATGTGCGCAGGAGGGTCAGGGACCTACTGAAGAAGGATTACCTCCTGAGCCAGCACACCGGCAGTGGCCCTCCTGCCAAACCAGTATACCTCAGGCCCTGGGAGGAGAAGGTGCGGGCCATCCTACCACCAGTGAGCGTATATGGACTAACAAACATCCCAGAGCCTGGTGAGTACACAACTAATATACACAATATTGTGTGCCAATACACACACATCACTGTCAAGGGGATAGTCAAACCATGCACCCTAGCAAATCAACAGCAACCAAAAGATAATCATCCCAAGAAGTGTATGTCAGTCAGATAAACACAATACATGCCATGTCATAGTGATATGTAACTGTGTCATGACATGTACAAACCCAATACCAAATAGAGCAAGGCAGTGGCACAAATCTAACTAACAAACACTGTCAGATATTTAGCCACCACTAGAACACCACCTCACAGGGAAGCTCACAGAAAGGAAGGAATCCTGTGTATGCTGGTGAAGTCAGTGTAGCCAAGAGCATGATGGGACTCGTAGTAACAGATAATGGCCAGCCTCACATTTGGACCATCAACACCACTCTGAACCATGCTCACAACACAGGGAGTGGAAAAGGACTGACAATATGGCTGACACTGGGTACTGCTGTGGGGAGCACAAGGCCCTGCTGGGAACTGTGCACCAACAAACAACAGGACCACACTGTCAGCCATCTTGCCATTGCTGTCACACTCACACACAGTGAAGTCCACTCAAAAGTAAGGAACTATGGGCATGCTGGGAAGGGGGGTGTAGGCAATAGCATGATGGGAGTTGTAGTCACAGATATTGCTCACCCACACAATTGGCCCATCAACACCACTCTGAACCATGCTCACATCACAGGGAGTGGATAAGGACTGACAAGATGGCTGACACTGGGTACTGCTGTGGGGAGCACAAGGCCCTGCTGGGAACTGTGCACCAACAAACAGGAGAACACCACTGCCTGATATCCTGAAAGCCAACTTGCACTCCCTGCAATGCAAGCACGTTGCATGGTGGGATATCTGGCTGGGTGGGAAGGAGGACTGACAGCACTGACCATAGTTACAAGTAGCTCTCCTCACACACACCCTCAACACAAACTCCACATAACCCACCTGGGAGAATGCATTGCCTCACACACCAAATGAAGATCCCACAAAGAACCACCACCCTGGGTAATGCTGTGTGAAGCACAGGGACACTCTTGGGACTTGTAGCCAAACAAACGCAAGGACAACACTGTCAGCCTTCCTGTCAGCACAGGCACACTACCCTACAGGGAAGCAGAGTCAAAAGGAAGGAAGTACGGGCATGCTGGGAAGGGGGGTGTGGGCAATAGCATGATGGGAGTTGTAGTCACAGATATTGCTCACCCTCACAATTGGCCCATCAACACCACTCTGAACCATGCTCACATCACAGGGAGTGGATAAGGACTGACAATATGGCTGACACTGGGTACTGCTGTGGTGAGCACAAGGCCCTGCTGGGAACTGTGCACCAACAAACAACAGGACCACACTGTCAGCCATCTTGCCATTGCTGTCACACTCACACACAGTGAAGTCCACTCAAAAGGAAGGAAGTATGGGCATGCTGGGAAGGGGGTGTAGGCAATAGCATGATGGGAGTTGTAGTCACAGATATTGCTCACCCACACAATTGGCCCATCAACACCACTCTGAACCATGCTCACATCGCAGGGAGTGGATAAGGACTGACAAGATGGCTGACACTGGGTACTGCTGTGGGGAGCACAAGGCCCTGCTGGGAACTGTGCACCAACAAACAGCAGAACACCACTGCCTGACATCCTGAAAGCCAACTTGCACTCCCTGCAATGCAAGCACTTTGCATGGTGGGATATCTGGCTGGGTGGGAAGGAGGACTGACAGCACTGACCATAGTTACAAGCAGCTCTCCTCACACACCCCCTCAACACAAACTCCACATAACCCACCTGGGAGAATGCAATGCCTCACACACCAAATGAAGATCCCACAAAGAACCACCACACTGGGTAATGCTGTGTGAAGCACAGGAACACTCTTGGGACTTGTAGCCAAACAAACGCAAGAACAACACTGTCAGCCTTCCTGTCAGCACAGGCACACTACCCCACAGGGAAGCAGAGTCAAAAGGAAGGAAGTACGGGCATGCTGGGAAGGGGGTGTAGGCAATAGCATGATGGGAGTTGTAGTCACAGATATTGCTCACCCTCACAATTGGCCCATCAACACCACTCTGAACCATGCTCACATCACAGGGAGTGGATAAGGACTGACAATATGGCTGACACTGGGTACTGCTGTGGGGAGCACAAGGCCCTGCTGGGAACTGTGCACCAACATACAGCAGAACACCACTGAATGACATCCTGAGAGTCAACCTGAACCCACTGCAAGGGTGGCATGCTTCATGGTGGGATAACTGGGCTAGGTGGAGAAGGATGGCCGGATGTCCACCAAATACAACCAATGCTGGCCATGCACACACCTCAACATTCACATTGAAATGCCCCAGGTATGCAGGACAATGTGCTACACCAATATCAACCTCTTACTGTGACAACTTAGGACAATGCAATGTACATGCCCGCATCCAGAGGTACAGTCACAACTGTCAGGTGTGTGAACCATTGATGCCTGTAGAAACATAACATACAATGTGTGTTTCATCCAAATACAGGTGATGATGATGGGGACACAGCAGCAGGCGAGGAGGAGTCCCTGTCCCAGGCTCCGGGGGACACTGAGCTCACTGGTGTGGAACAGCCTCTGCCCTCCTCGGATGGCAAAGACCTACCTGGCACCTCTGGTGTGAGTCATCATGCAGCACCAGCAGGACCAACATCTGCACCCCCTGCACCCACCCCTCCAACAACTGCCAACACACAGACCACCCCCGCCGACACGGACAGACCAAGGACCACCGATGATAACAGCACAGGGCCCCAGGCCCACCGTGGAGCAACGGACAACAACACCACTAACAACCCCCAAGGGGGCCTTGGGTCACCTGTGCGTGCCACCGCAGGTCCTGCACGTGTCGCATGGGGTGGTGGGAGGGGTGGTAGACATAGGTCGCTGCTTGCAGAGGGGTCTGGACTGCATGATGACCCACAACTGGCACGCATCGCTGATGCGTACCAGGTTAGCACCGGAGAGGTCAGACAGGTAGTAGGGATCCTCAAGGACATACAACAGCAGCAGGCTGCCCATCATGCCCGCTTGGACTCCCACATGTCCCGTGTGGAGACACACATGTCTCGCATGGAGTCCAAGTGGGACACATTGCAAGAACTCACAGTGGTGCATAGGGACATATTGACATGCCTCCGCCAGATTAGCACCAACATGGCCACACCTCCCTGTGTGCCCACAACATCTGGTGCTGCAACAACTGACACCGCCACAGGGAGGGAGGAGGACTCTGGCGGAGACTCCCCTGCACCGCAGCAGCCTGCACGTGAGGGTCACCCCCCAAAGAAGAGGGGTCGTCCGAGGAAGGAAAACTGAGAGGTTGATGGCCACGTACATCCCCCAGGAAGCCAACACCTGTTCCGGAAATTCTCCTTTGTGTGCAAACTTTTCACCCTGTCGAATGCAACACAACTCTCCCACATGACATGGGGAGTTCAAGTTGGACTAATGTATCATATGACTGTGGACTACACTCAGGACATTTCTGCTACCAAGACTTCCAACTCATCTGGGAACTTTGGATCACAATCCCAATGTACAGCACCCACCATCCTGTGCACTATACACACACACACATTTCTGTAAATAAAATCACTAGTACACTATACTTGCCTCTGTTGTTATTCAAATGTGGATACTGTTATGGTGATGATGATCTGCTAAATTACACTGTGTATGCTAACTGCTACAGCAAGTACAACACTGTCATGTGAGTCATGGTGACGTGACACATATGAGGGAGACACACAACTAGGGCTACACAACACAGAGACACCAGGGCCATCGAACTCATTGCCTACAGTGATGTTGCCAGGAAATACTGTGGAATGCACAGACACCACACCTATTCAGAGTCTGTGTCAACTAGCCCACAGGTGCAGTAAGCAAATGTCAGTCAGATGTGTGACCACAGACAACGCACATCCCAAAGTGAAGCACAGGTTTATTACACATTTGCAACATGTTGTTTCCACTACAAATGCAAGGTAATCCCACATGGCAGTGGCCAC
Organism: Calotriton arnoldi; assembly: GCA_963921515.1. Classification (NCBI taxonomy): domain Eukaryota; kingdom Metazoa; phylum Chordata; class Amphibia; order Caudata; family Salamandridae; genus Calotriton; species Calotriton arnoldi. The sequence continues at coordinate 255,220 of CAWUFW010012332.1, read as the reverse complement.
ACAGTCAACAAGTGCAGAAGATATGAAGTCCAGGGGTGTGTGGCACATCACCTGTAGGGAAACTACTGCTGCCACCCTGAAAGCTGAATCATGGTGTCGGGGGATCCAAGTTGACCAAAGTACTCAGTAAGCACCCTGTGAAGGACAGACATGACACACAGTTAAAACCACTGAAGAACAGGACAGAACTGCAATACTCATGCCCAATACATGTCACAAGACAAGTACACAAAACAAAGTTAGCATGTCAAAACTGTTGGGGAGTACATACTACCTGTAAGGACACATTGCTGCGCGCATCCAGTCAAGTAGCACATGGCCACACTCAAACAGCACCAGAGCACCACCCACACATATCATGCAAACTCACATCATTCACATTACATCTCCCTGGATACTCACATTCAGCTGAAGAAGTTGGTGATGAGCTGTGTGCGGACATCACCATCATCATCATCATCATCACTGGCATCGTGGTCCAGGCCAGGATCCTCCACAGGTGGCGGATGTTGGTCATCGTCATCCAGGATGAGAGGCAACTCCTTCCGCACTGCCAGGTTGTGTAGCATGCAGCAGACGATGACAATCTTGCACACCTTTGCTGGGGCATATGGGAGGGCCCCTCCTGTCTTGTCCAGGCAGCGGAAGCGGCTCTTCAGGAGACCAAAGGTCCGCTCAATCACTCTCCTGGTCCGACCATGTGCCTCATTGTAGCGCATCTGGGCTGTGTCACAGGGTTCCTGAGGGGTGTCAGCAACCACGGCATATTGGGGTATCCGGAGTCACCTACGGACAGACAAGTGCACATTAGCTGAGTTGGAAAAGTGGGCGGTATACTACAGAGCAGAACACACACAATGGTACAAAGTCAGTACACACCGACAAGCCAGGCACGCTGGTTCTGCATCTGTGCCATCATCCTCGGGATGCGACTACTCCTCATCACGTAGGCATCGTGTGCTGAACCAGGGAAACGGGCACACACATGTGTGATGGTCATATCTGCAAGACATACCACCAGAGCATTGATCGAATGGTAATGTTTCCGGTTCCGGTATGCCTGCTCATGTGCCTGTGGTGGTACCAAAGCCACATGTGTCCCATCAATGGAGCCAATGACATGTGGCATCCTCCCCAGGGCATAGAAGTCACTCTTGACATCAGTGAGTTGTTGACGTGTAGGGAAATAGATGTACTGGTTCAGGCATCTCAACATTGCCTCCAAAACATCGCGTAGCACACGGCTGAACATAGTCTGTGACATCCCACCGGCAGTCGCCACAGTGTGTTGAAAGGTACCGGTGGCAAAGAAGTGTAGGGATGCCATTACCTTCACCTTGGGGGTCAGCGCCGTAGGGTACGGCCGGCCAGGTTGCAAATGTGGTGCCAAGCGCACTGCCAAATCCTCAATCAGCTGCCTGGTGAAGCGGTACCGTCGGATGCTGTCACGTTCCACCATCGTTGCCAGGTCAGGGAATGGTCTATGGACAGCTGGAGCCCTGCAGTGCATAGGTTGAGGAAAGAAAGATTGTCAGTCACCCCACATATGTGCCATTCACCATACTCAATTTCACATGATACATCATTACGAGACACAAGTACTTGATGTGTGTGCCGTTCTGTTCGCACATAACTCGCACCTACATGGCCATCATCTGTGGATAACAGGTTCCAGGTTGTGCTATGGGAAACCATTAGGCTGTGTCACAGTACCCATTTACTGCTGTCACGTTCCACACACACACCACAGTGACATGTCTGGACAGATGCGCCACAGGCATCACAGCTCATTGACAGGTAGATTCCCAGTGACCCTGTCTTGCCACATGGACACTGGCATTACATGGCGTATCATGTACACGTCAGAAAAACAAACATGACTCCCACAGGTAGTGGCCCCTGTCGCCTACGCAGGACAGACATGGACGCCAGTGACGCACAACATCAAAGTCCATGCACAAACAACGTTGATGTGGAGACTGTCTCCCATCGTGCACATGGAATCAGAGACATCGGAAACACAACATGCACACAGACTGTGGAGGGACATCACTATTGTGGCAATGGGTCACCCTGTGACGTACATGCCTTCCCCCATGGGACCCAGGGGGTATGTGACATGTCACACACATACACAACCTGGAAATGTGACCATGCCACATGCTCCGAAATGAACTGTTGCACATCACAGTGGTCATGTGCACAACACACAAAGGACCCTGTCCCCATTAACACATGCACAGCCTGGGTGTGGCTGCCCACAAGTGCCACCACAGAAACCACATGTTAACCCCCATACACAGAAAAGGTAATGCAGCCTTACATGCCTTAGGAAACAGTGTGGACTGGGTGTGGTGTTGAGGGTGTGCCCCTGAGTCTCTGGCAGGTATATGTGGCTGGCATACGTTCACCAGTGACAAGCATGGTGACATATGTGACTGACCTGTACAGGTACGCGTTGTACAGCAATGGACCGATCGGTGTGCCCTGCCGGCCCATTGCATCTGTTGTGAGCGGGTACGCGTTGTACAGCAATGGACCGATCGGTGTGCCCGGCCGGCCCATTGCATCTGTTGTGAGCGGGTACGCGTTGTATCCCATAATACGCGTTGTACAGCAATGGACCGATCGGTGTGCCCGGCCGGCCCATTGCATCTGTTGTGAGCGGGTACGCGTTGTATCCCGAAATACGCGTTGTACAGCAATGGACTGATCGGTGTGCCCGGCCGGCCCATTGCATCTGTTGTGAGCGGGTACAGCGTTGTATCCCGTAATACGCGTTGTACAGCAATGGACCGATCGGTGTGCCCGGCCGGCCCATTGCATCTGTTGTGAGCGGATACGCGTTGTATCCCGAAATACGCGTTGTACAGCAATGGATCGATCGGTGTGCCCGGCCGGCCATTGCATCTGTTGTGAGCGGGTACGCGTTGTACAGCAATGGACCGATCGGTGTGCCCGGCCGGCCCATTGCATCTGTTGTGAGCGGGTACGCGTTGTATCCCGAAATACGCGTTGTACAGCAATGGATTGAACGGTGCGCCCACGTTGGCTGGGGCCTGGCATGGCAACGGACGCGTATTCGAAGCTTCAACGAGTCTGATGCAGTGAATTCAGTTGGCCAGCCACAACAATGTTGCAAAATCATGGGTGTCATGAACTTGGATTTTTGAAGGATGCTGTGGGCGTGTATTAGTGCTGCTATTCCATGGATTGGTCAGATTCAGAAGATGCAAACGACTTGGACCTATCACTTTGGACACATGGGACAGTATCTGCCTCTGCAGCACACGTATAATGCTGGCTGTTCCCCTGAGAGCTCACTTGCCTGCACTACATGCTCCAGGACGACATCTGCCACCAACACTGCTGCTGTCTCTGCATCCTCTGGCTACTGCAATGGCACGTACTGTGGAGAGAGCCCCAGCCTTCAGCCTTGAGGAGAACCAGGCCCTGCTGGACAGCCTCCTTCCACAGTACAGCAAGCTGTATGGGAAACCAGGGGAGCAGGTGAGTGTGCTGTCCACTGCCTTTCTAATTTAGCATGTTGTCTGACTAGCAGGACTTACAGTGTGCACACCACTGGCTAGCATGCTCACTGAGTAGTTCTGAGCCCCCAAAGTGTGTAGTTACATGCACTGAACTGGTACAGTGCAGTAACAGTGCATTCCAACAAGGTTTACTTTCCATGCAATGATACCATGTAGTAACTGCTGGCAAACTGTTCATAGCCATCGTTGCACTGCCTGTGTACATCATGTGCCCCAGTGATTGAGACATGTATATCCAACTGTGTGATGCACGGATATGTTGCATGTGTAGTAATGGCATTTTCACCTTGTCATCCTCACAGGTTGATGCCCAACAGAAGCAGAAAATCTGGCTGACCATCGCCCGGGCAGTAAGATCCGTGGGGGACTACAAGCGCCGGATCCGCAACTGCCAGAAGAGGTGGCAGGACCTTCGAGGCTGGACCCGGAGGATCGCAAGGGTCCAGCTGAAGCTGTCGCCTCCTCGCAGGAGGGGCGGACACCGGACCCTGACCCCCACATGCTCAGGATCCTGGCGGTGGTCTTCCCTGACCTGGATGGGCAGCTGAAGGCCAGACAGCAGCAAGGAGGGGTGAGTCCATGACACCACTGTGTACTTTGTCTGACATGCTATGTGCCCTCCTCTGGCCTGGTTAAACTTCCACAGTACCTCAGTCTTGTGGTCCAGGACCCATGTCCCTCTATTGTGACATGCCCACTCCTCATCTGATACGCATATGTGTGGCCCTTACAGTCAGGAAATTGTGTCACTTGGGGACTGTGTCATTGCATTTTGCTTTGCTCAAGGTGGGGGACAGCATTTGTTCCGGTGATTATGTTGTGGGATTCATGGGTGGGTCAATTGCTCACACAATGCCCAAGTCCTGACATGTAATCTGGGTGTAACTTTGATATGTGGTCCACTTGCTGATCTGATTCACCACATGTCCCTGGGGTATTTGGCACACCCCCATGCTGTGGGTGGGAACAATGTTTGGGCCTCAGGAGTATGTATATCAAGTGTGTCACACATGCTTAGACACCTGCCTACTGTCCAGGACTCATCCCTCTTACAGGTGGAGCTGGACAGTCATGCCTACTCCAGGGCATACAATACACTCTGTACTCCCACTCCCGTGGATCATCTGATATGTTGTGATCAGTGACATGTTCCCTCAGGTGTCTGCCTCTGTGTCAGTGTGCTGTGGCTTCGTTGTCAGGACTACTGGTATGTTTGTCGGTTAGGGTTCAGCATGCCATCTGAGATGTGACCATGTGAGATGTTACTTCTGTGACTTATAGATGTTTGATCACTTGACTGTGCACACAGGTGTATGCGACTGTGACTTTCAGGCAGCTGTTATTCATTCACAGCACACTGTGAGGTGCTCAGGTTCTGGGAGTTGTGTTTCATGTCCCCCATATGTCCAATTGGCATGACGTGGACAAATACTAGTTCAGATGATGTGGTGTGTGGGGGATGGACATGTGCACTTGTCAGTTACATAACTTGCATTCCCCATGTCCTAGGATTGTGACACAGTGCAGACTGTTGTTGGCAGGCTGCCATGGCCATGTGACTGGAGACAGTGATGTATGACTTTGCAGGCATGCCTGTGTCATGGCATTAAACTTCCTAAGAGTGATCCTGCAGGGGAGTGACATGTGCAACATGCCCCCATTGTGTCATGGACTATCCGGACATGGGTGCATCATGGTGTCTGGTGCTGGTATGCATCACATGCATTTCTATTTAGACTCTGGCCATCCCTTTCTCCGGACACCTGCACTGACTCAGTGGCAAGAAATGTGATGTCTGCATGTTCACATACTTCACTGTGTTCCCTGCAATGTCCAACAACAATGTAGGTGGTGCATGTGTCCACACTGGGGTCTTACCATCAGACAGGCACCAGACAGATGGGTGCAAGGGCAGGAGGGGTGTGAGTCCCATGGTTGACCATCAGACTGACAATTGGCTTCTCCAAATCTGTGTGAGGAGTTTTGGCAATGTTCTACTAAGGATGCCAGGGCTGGCTCTGTAAGTGCTGTACTTACTGTGGTGTGTGCGGTCAGTGCAGGTGACTGATGTTTGTCTGTTTCCCTAATTGTTTGCAGATACATCCACGGCCACAGGAGAGACAGCTCCACGGACCAGGAGGAGCAGCGGAGCCAGACTGGGTCAGCATCCGACGAGTGGTCAGAGGGACCCAGTGGCACGGAGGGCGAGGGGAGCCACACCGAGGAGTCCTCAGCACCATCCACCTCAGCTGAGGACCACAGCAGCTCGGAAGATGACTCCCTTGTGGAGGCGGGTGTCAGCAGCCACAACACCCCCGCTAGTCTGTCTGGCCCCGCCACCACCACCACCAGCACCGCCCTCCCATTGGCTCCAATTCCAGACGTCCGTGGAGGCTCCCGTGTTCTGGAGCGTGTCTCCTTCGTGCCAGGCACCGCACCCCTGCCCCTGTGTCCCCTGCTGCCCTGAGTGAGGAGTCTGTGTACCTACTTCGGCAGCTCCATGTAGGGCAGACAGCAATGCTGAGTGTCCTCCATGCACACACCACTCTGTTGACACAGCTGGTGTCGTTCATGGAGGGCATCTCGACGGATATGTCTGCCCTACAGAGGAGCAATAAGTCCATGGACTCCTCCCTGACGGCAGCAGTGTCCCTCCTCCAGCAGTCCCTCCCACCTCCTACCTCTGCCCCATCCACACTTCCTGGCACCCTACCTGTCCAAAGCACATGCACACCTGCACATTCACCCAAGCACACAGACACGAGCAGCACAGGCACACCCAAAAGAAAGGCAAGACGTGCACACAAGCATCCTCAGGGGACAGATACCACACACACAGGGGATGGGGAACAGACACACACACAGGCATCCACAGTCACTCCGCAGTCCTCCAAATCCTCTCCCTCCAAGACCCCTTCCCTTGCCTCACCTGCAACCCCACCTACACAGCAGGTCTTCCTGTGTGACCTCGGCCTCTTCCCCTCCGATCCTGCAGATTCGGCATACCGGGGGAAGAGGAAGTCCACCCACACAGAGGGGAGTGCCCCTCACCCCCGGACACCCTCCCCCAGGTGCAGACAGACTGAGGACCCCATTCGGAAGTCCCCCGGACCAGGAAGGGCAAGACCCCACCACCACCACCACGCAGCTCCACCACCCAGTCTCTCTCCTCCATCCCCCAGGCCACCACTCCACAGGTTCCACCGCCACACCCTGCCCCAGGTTCCCCCACACACCGATACCGCATCCCCAAACTGCTTAGGCCCTCCCCCTGCCACTTGCTCTTCCACCCCCAACCCAGACGCTCAGCCTGTTTGTGCCACTGGTGTGGAGACCGGGTCCCCCCCTCTGTCCTGCCCACCTCATCTGCCCCCCTTCCACTCCCTTGGAGGCATGCACTGCAGTGGAGTCCACAACCACCCCGTCTGACTCGGGCACTGCAGTGGTGCCGGCCCCCTGAGTCAGACACCTCCACTGCAGTTGCTGGTGACACTCCTGCACCCACCACCCCTTCACTGCCTCACTCTGGCATCCCCTGATCCTGTCCCTGCGGTGCCTGGCCTGCCCCTTGTGTGCCCCTCCAAGGGGGATGTCCCCTGTCCCTACCAGTGCAGGCAAGCAATCGGTGACAAGTTGTCACATGTCACCCTGTTGGGACTGTGTATTTGGACTGGCCATTGGCCTTAGTTTAATTTGGACTTCTGATTTTTTGTTGACATTTGCTGAATAAAGCCTATTTTTGTTTACTTGTGGTTTTTCTTTTGATGTACATGGTTATCATCATGCATTTGCAGTTGTAATAGTGTTCAGATCAGGGAAATGAAGTGTTGCAGTGATGGACTCCATGTGGTCCATGGGATGTGTGTCCTGTTGTAGTCTGGATCTATGGCATCCTCTGCTGCAGTCTGAGGGTGTGATGTTCAGCATATGACACAGGGATGTACGTTTTGCATTTGTAAATTAACATCTTTGTCTTACAGTGATGCACATCTGTTGGGCTTACCACTGTTCAATGTTCCTATTTCCCTGACTGTGTGCCCATCTCCACTGGACATGCAGTTTAGCACACCAATGTTGAAGGACTCATCAGTGTATACAGTGCACCTTGCTTGACACGTGTTTTGGGTGTATGCAGATGACTGACGTGACACTCCCGTACCCAGGCTGATGTGAGCAGAGCCTTCAGTGTGTTATAGTTGTTGACTCACTGACCGAGTGTTCTGCCGACATGTTTGAGTCGTGCACAGACAAGGCTTGGCACAGCGGATCTTCCACAGCAGTCGAGTGCCCTCATGGCAGTGTGTAATCCCGTGACATTGCCTGGGCCCGTGTTTTGTGTTGTGTAAGCATGTCTGTGCGTGTACCCTTCCCTTTTCCTACACAGGCTGTGTCCCTACGGATGTTCCTGTTTCTGATGCTTGCTGAGTTGTTCTGTGTTCATCAAGCATCTTGGACCTGGTTACTCCGGGATGTGGGTGCATGGCTAACTAAGGTTCATCAGGTTGTCATCCCAGGTTATCTTTGTTGTCAGGGCTGGGGATGTGGGCAAACGCAGATGGGACACATTCAGGATTCCCCTTGGCACTTGTTGGTTATACATGTAATGTACTTTACAGTCTATGGTAGCTTTCAGTGATTGTGACACGTTGTGTGTGTGACTGCTGCCACTCCTCAGGGTCAGAGCTGCAATGTTAGAAGTTGTGTACGTGTGTTCTTTGTGTGTCACCTTGTCTTCTTCATTGGTGTGTGACTATGGCCAGGATCCCATTAATTGTGGTGGATTTCACGTCATGCCCATGTACCGCGTAGTGTGCAGTGTGTCAGACATTCACAAGTCTTGTTGACTGGCCATGTGTGATGGGTTTCTGCACCTTAGTTCCCCCACCACCCCTGGGATTGTCATGGGTGCATGTGCAATGTCACCAGTCCATGTGAGCTTCACTGCTGCACATTGGTGGAGATCAAGGTGTGTGGTGTTGAGTGTGTGCAAATGTGAGTTGTTGCACGGCTAGACCCCTACCTCCATATTGGCCATGGCTGGCAGGCCGTGCTGTTTGATTTGTGCTTGTGTAGGTGTGATGGTAGTTTGTTGCTCAGGACACATGGCTGTGGTTCACAGTGTGAATGACATCTACCTTTGTCATCACAGTGGGATTATCATGCAGGGTAGTGTCACCACAATGTGGGGTCCCTGGGGGTTGTGCTGTGGTGGGTCTGTCTCTTGCTGTGTTAGTTGCTGTTCCTACTAGCTTGTGTGACATGTGTAATTTGGGCTCCCTCTCATCTAACAATGCCTCTTTGCCCACATAGGGGAATCCGATCCATGAGTTACTTTTGTATGGCACTGTATACACATCTGTGTAATTGGAATTCAGGCCTCCTCATGTGTTGTGTGGTTGCCTGGGGACACTGGCACACACCCCCATCACCTGTTGTGTTTGATATGCAGTGTGGGTCTGCCTGTTTGCGCATTTGCACCACTGCATTGGCATATCTTGAGTGTGCCATTGGCTGTATGTTGTTTGGTGGCTTTCCCCTTCTGTCCCTGGGACTCCTAGGTCATCAGTCAGCACAATAATCATGGTTTGTATGTCCCATTGCTGCCATGGTATGGTATTTGTTCACCTGACAACTACAGTCTCCCTAGGATATCTACATTTGTGTGTCCATTGGTGCAGATATGTGGGTCTGCATTATGATGGTCACTTCTGTCATTGTGTTATTTGTGAATGTTGACAATGTGAGCCCCCATGAGTGATGTTTGTATGCACATGGCCAAAGGTATGTTTTATTTGCACTGCACTGTTTGCCTCACCCAATCTATGTTGCTATGGGACACAAGCACTACTATGCCACTGATGTGTTTGTTGTTGTGTGACCAGGAATCATCCATGCAGTTTGGCTTTGGCAGCTTTTACCCAGACCACACTTCCCTTTTGATCACTGTGGTGATGGGGCTTTGGGCCCCATTGCCACACTGTTCAAAAGGTGCATCAGCTATGGACCCCACACTTCCCTTTTGGTCACTGTGGTGATGGGGCTTTGGGCCCCATTGCCACACTGTTCAAAAGGTGCATCAGCTATGGACCCCACACTTCCCTTTTGATCACTGTGGTGATGGGGCTTTGGGCCCCATTGCCACACTGTTCAAAAGGTGCATCAGCTATGGACCCCACACTTCCCTTTTGGTCACTGTGGTGATGGGGCTTTGGGCCCCATTGCCACACTGTTCAAAAGGTGCATCAGCTATGGACCCCACACTTTCCTTTTGGTCGCTGTGGTGATTGGGTGTTCAACCCCATTGCCACAGTGGCCATGGTCGGCTTGCATTGTGGAGGCCACACACATTTATGTGTGACACATGTGCTAGGGGGTCACATTGTATGTTCAATGTCATGTTCAGTGTTGTAGGCATTTGTCACAGACTACACACGCTTGTCATGGTGTTGGGGGGGAAGTAATTTTCAGACATTCCTTATGTGGGAGTATGCTGGTTGTGTCATGCATTACCCGTCCTATGAGTAGGGGTGGAGGTAGTGGCAGGCATCCAGCCCCCCCTGAGTAGGGGTGGTGGTAGTGGTAGGCATCCAGCCCCCGAGGGTAGGGATGGTAGTGGTGACAGGCATCCAGCCCCCTGAGGGTGGGGATGGTAGTAGTGACAGGCATCCAGGCCCCCCTGAGTAGGGGTGGTGGTAGTAGTAGGCATCCATCCAGGCCCCCCTGAGTAGGGGTGGTGGTAGTGGCAGGCATCCATCCCCCTAAGGGTGGGGATGGTAGTAGTGACAGGCATCCAGGCCCCCCTGAGTAGGGGTGGTGGTGGTGGCAGGCATCCAGCCCCCCCTGAGTAGGGGTGGTGGTAGTAGTAGGCATCCAGGCCCCCCTGAGTAGGGGTGGTGGTAGTGGCAGGCATCCATCCCCATAAGGGTGGGGATGGTAGTAGTGACAGGCATCCAGGCCCCCCTGAGTAGGGGTGGTGGTGGTGGCAGGAATCCAGCCCCCCCTGAGTGGGGTGGTGGTAGTGGCAGGCATCCAGCCCCCCCTGAGTAGGGGTGGTGGTAGTGGTAGGCATCCAGCCCCCTGAGGGTGGGGATGGTAGTAGTGACAGGCATCCAGGCCCCCCTGAGCAGGGGTGGTGGTAGTTGTAGGCATCCAGCCCCCTGAGGGTGGGGATGGTAGTAGTGACAGGCATCCAGGCACCCCTGAGTAGGGGTGGTGGTAGTGGCAGGCATCCAGCCCCCCCTGAGTAGGGGTGGTGGTAGTGGTAGGCATCCAGGCCCCCCTGAGTAGGGGTGGTGGTGGTGGCAGGCATCCAGCCCCCCCAGAGTAGGGGTGGTGGTAGTAGTAGGCATCCATCCCCCCATGAGTAGGGGTGGTGGTAGTGGTAGGCATCCAGGCCCCCCTGAGTAGGGGTGGTGGTAGTGGCAGGCATCCACCCCCCTAAGGGTGGGGATGGTAGTAGTGACAGGCATCCAGGCCCCCCTGAGTAGGGGTGGTGGTGGTGGCAGGCATCGAGCCCCCCCTGAGTTGGGTGGTGGTAGTGGCAGGCATCCAGCCCCCCCTGAGTAGGGGTGGTGGTAGTGGTAGGCATCCAGCCCCCTGAGGGTGGGGATGGTAGCAGTGACAGGCATCCAGGCCCCCCTGAGTAGGGGTGGTGGTAGTGGTAGGCATCCAGGCCCCCTGAGTAGGGGTGGTGGTAGTGGCAGGCATCCATCCCCCTAAGGGTGGGGATGGTAGTAGTGACAGGCATCCAGGCCCCCTGAGTAGGGGTGGTGGTAGTGGTAGGCATCCATCCCCCTAAGGGTGGGGATGGTAGTAGTGACAGGCATCCAGGCCCCCCTGAGTAGGGGTGGTGGTGGTGGCAGGCATCCAGCCCCCCCTGAGTAGGGGTGGTGGTAGTAGTAGGCATCCAGGCCCCCTTGAGTAGGGGTGGTGGTAGTGGTAGGCATCCATCCCCTAAGGGTGGGGATGGTAGTAGTGACAGGCATCGAGCCCCCCCTGAGTGGGGTGGTGGTAGTGGCAGGCATCCCGCCCCCCCTGAGTTGGGGTGGTAGTAGTGGTAGGCATCCTGGCCCCCCTGAGTAGGGGTGGTGGTAGTGGTAGGCATCCATCCCCCTAAGGGTGGGGATGGTAGTAGTGACAGGCATCGAGCCCCCCCTGAGTGGGGTGTTGGTAGTGGCAGGCATCCAGCCCCCCCTGAGTAGGGGTGGTGGTAGTGGTAGGGATCCATCCCCCTAAGGGTGGGGATGGTAGTAGTGACAGGCATCCAGCCCCCCCTGAGTGGGGTGGTGGTAGTGGCAGGCATCCAGCCCCCTATGGGTGTGTATGGCATTGGTGATGGCCATCCCACCCCTATGGTTCTGCTGTTGCTAGTGTACATCATTTGTGCATCCCTATCTGTGTGTGACGGGTACGTGTCGTTTGTTTGTATTGTTGGTGTTTGACTTACCGTCTGCGCCGTACGCGTCCGTGCCGGTCCCGGTAATAGATGTAGAGTATAGGTAGGACCTGCGCAATGGGATTCATGCTTGGATCGTCTCGTTCGGGTTTCTCATGTCTTTGACTCGTACTCGTAGCAGGCTTGTTCGTCTCGTAGTCGTGGATCGTCTTGTGGCGCGAAACGGAGCTTATGTACGGCTCGCCCGGATGCTCAAACGTCCCGGACGTAGCGACGGGTTCGGCGCGTACGGAGTGTGCATCGTACTCGTCCGGCCGGAAGGTGCTGTGTATTTGCTTTCGTACGACTCGATTCGGCGTTTACGGATCCGGCTCGGGCGGGGAACAGGAGCTGAATTGGGTAAGTACGGCTCGCTCGGAAACTGGGTTGTTAGACGCATCGTACTTGTTCATCCGGACGAATGTTCGAATCGGTCGGGAAACACGCAATCGGCTGGTTTTTTTTCCGGACGAATACTGTTAGGTGCGCTTCCGGGCCGGGATCGGAATCGACCCCAGAATGTTAAAACCAACTTCACTAAAAGATGTATTTTATCATTCTGAGTACAGACATACTAAATTCGTTTTTCTACCATGTTCCCTGGGTCAGTTAGGATTATAAGATGTAATAATCAAACTGCCCATTCTGGCCTATGGGGAACAGGTAGCCTTGCAATAGTGAAAACGAAAATGGCTGTAATTCACTATTAGGACATGCCACACACACCAGGGCATGTCCTACCTTATACTTACAATGCACCCTGCCCTTGGGCCTACCATAGGGGTGACTAATATGCAAAAAAGGGAAGGTTTAGGGACTGGAAAGTGGGTGCACTTGCCCAGTCAACATGGCAGTACCAGACTGCACACATGCTCTGCAATGGCAGACCTGAGACACACTTTTACAGGCTGTTTCTGTGGGTGGCACAACCAGTGCTGCAAGCCCACCAGCAGCATTGGATTTACAAGCCCTGGGCACACTCAGTGCACTGTACTAGGGTCTGACAAGTAAACCAATCCAGCCAATCATGGAGTCACTAATCCATACATCAATTTACCATAGGGAGAGCATATGCACTTTAGCACTGATCAGCAGTGGTAAAGTGCCCAGAGTCATAAAACAGCCAACAACAGGTCAGAAAAATACAGGAGGAAGGCAAAAGTTCAGGGATGACCCTTCAAAAGGGCCAAGTCCAACAATGTCTCAGCTGCAAAATGAGCGTGCCTGGCTTGTTGGTGGGTAATGTTGTCTGTTTATGTTGTGTGTTGCTTGTATGTCAGGTTGTACCCTGTTTTCAGACACATGAAGTATTTCTGTGTTCAATTTAGGAGACTCTGGATACCCCAACATGCCGTGGTTGCTGACACCACTCCAGAACCCTGTCACCCCTGCTGAGTTTCGTTTTAATGAGGCACATGGGCAGACCAGGCGAGTAGTTGAGCGGACATTTGGGCTACTCAAAACAGGATTTCGCTGCCTGGACTGTACAGGAGGAGCCCTCCAATATGCACCATCGAAGGTGTGTAAGATCATCATCGTGTGTTGCATGCTCCACAACCTGGCAGTGAGGAATGAGCTACCTCTCATCCAAGATGACGGAGACCAGCAGCCTCCAGCAGGGGAGGATCCAGGCCTGGGACATGTTGCCAGTGATGAGGAGGAGGAGGAGGATGTTCGGAGACAACTCATCATCAACTTTTTCTCATGATTGTGAGTATGCAAAGATGAGTTGACAAAGCACTTTCTTTACATGATATGTGTCTGTTGTACAATATCTTTGTATACGTGTGGGTGTATGCTACTTAACATGATCCTTGGAGTTGTTTGGTGTCCATTAAGTTAGTATGGTCACCAGTACAGTGGTGACATGACTCCTAGCTAGTGTTCACATTTTCAAAATTTGAAGTATGAAATGTCTCTTGGAGATGTGTGCAAATAATTTGGTATTTCAAGACTGTTCTATGTCTCTCCTTCACAGGGTCCTTTGGCTGTTGTATGGAGACATGTGACCTCCCAGACACACAATGCATTTACAGATTGCAACTTTTCTTGGGATCAGGAATCTGTGCCACACACTCACTTCTGAAATTTTTCAAAAGTCTTGGTTAATTTGTGCTTATTGCCACAGTGTGATTTGATTGCATTTTTTGTGAAGGCAACATGTTGTGCCTGTGCAATAAACCTGTGCTCCACATTGAGGTGTGCCTTGTCTGTTTCCCCACATCCAACATTCATTTACATACTGTGTATGTGCCCTGATGTTCAGTTTATCTGACAATGATTAGTGTTTGTGCATATAAATGTTGTTTCATTTTACATTAGTGTAGGTAATGAGGATCTATGCCATGTACTATGTGTGTTGTGATGACCTTGTTGTGTGTATCTCTCATATGTGTCAGGTTACATTTACTCACAAGACAGTTGGTAAATTAATGTTCCTGTTTTTCAGCCTATGTCATTGTCATTCCATTCCTTGTTTTTTTGATCATCATTTCTCTCTGAAAACAGTGTTTCATTCACGACAGAAGCAAGTATTGTGTGAATATTAATTTATTACAGTGCATGTGTGAAATTTTACAAGAAAGGTATAGTGCTGTACAAAAGTTTGAAGTCCAAAGTTCACAGAGGAGTTGGTAGTGCCAGTAGATGACATTTTCAGAGCCAAGTCCACAGTCATTTGAGTCATTGATCCAACTTAGACCCTCCATCCCATGTGGGAGAGTTTAGTGACAGTCAACAAAGTGAATGCTTCTCACACAATGGAGGATATCAGGAGCAGGTTGTCACTTCCTGGGGGATGCATAGCCATCTGTCTCTCATTTGTCCCTCTTCGGACGACCCCTCTTACATTTTTCTGGGGGACCCTCAGGTGCAGGCTGCTGTGGTGCAGGGGACTCTCCGCCAGAGTCCTCATCCCTCCCTGTGGCAGTTGCAGATGTACAAACAACAGATGTGGTGGGCACACAGGGAGGTGGGGTCATGTTGGTAGCAATCTGGCAGAGGCAGGTGAGTATGTCCCTGTGTACCGCAGTCAGGTCATCAATTTTAGACATGTTTGACTCCATTCTTGCCATGTGTTGGTCCATTTTGGCATAATGGCCAGCCTGCTGTTGTTGCATGTCCCTGAGGATCCCAACTACCTGGCCAAAGTCTCTGGTGCATTCTTGATATGCATTGAGAATGCATGCCATCTGTGGGTCAGCTTGATCAGATGCACCAGCTGCCTTACGGGACCGCTCCCACCACCACTACCCACACGAGCAGGACCTGTTGTTGCAGGCACAGACAACACTGAGCCTCCTTCATTGTTGATAGTGGTGTTGTTGTCCACCAACTCCTGAGTGCCCTGTGATGCTGTCCTCTCGGTGTTTTCTTGCCTTGGTGTGTCCGTGTGGGTAGTGGTCAACTGGGGGTTGACAGATGTTGGGGGAGTGGTCGTAGGGGGTGCTGGTGTTTCAGCTGCTGGTGCTGCATACTGACCCACACCGGAGGGGCCAGGTAGTTCATTGTCATCTGATGAGAGACACAATATTATGGTGTTTTTACACAGGTTATCGTATCATACACATTACATTTGCTATTGTACATTATGATGAGTGTATGTACATTAGATAGTCCTCTATCGTCACAGACCCAGGCCTATTTTTTTAAGAGAACATTGTGATTTTAACAAGACATTTTTTGCTGAGCATGTCCAGCTCTGTGCATAAATGGGCATGTTTTGGTAATTTCACTTTACATAGACATTGACTGTCAAGTGACACCCTGTGCATGACACAGGTGTGTTGGTATTTCCCACATCTGTGCTTTTCCAATGATATATGTACTTTTCCTCTTACGATATGTTTCCAGATTTGTGCATGTGTGCTGGCGTTTGTGCATGTTGTTTGCAGTCAAATTGGTGTGGCTACCTTCACACTCACAGTCTGGAATGTATGTGAGCATTTTGTTTATGGTATTTTGATGAATGTGTTCCTAGTTCTCATCTCAATGCACACATGTGAATAGCTGTCAGTAGCAAATAGTGTTACTGCTTTGCTTTGTGCCTGATCACATCATATATATTGTCCTTGTCCTCAATGGACAGATGAGTTAACCAAGGCTGCTTTCTTGCTTTTTCAGGCTCAGAGCTGTGAGGTACAGAGGTTTGTGTGCTTGTGTTATGCTGCTGGAACTTGTACCCCTCCTCCCACCCTGACCAGCTTACTCCTCATGGACAAAGTATCAATCACAGTGAGGATAGTGTAGTGGCAAGGATGCTGACGACGCAGCATGATGTAGGAGGTGAATGCAACTCCCAACCTTTGCCTTGTGCACATGACACCATGCAACAGTGTCAGCCATCTTGCTGTGGCCCTTCCATTCACTGTCAGATATCCATTGTCACTGATGAACAGGTTGCTTTGTGTGTGGGTAGTGATGTTAGCTATGACTGCAACTCACACCATGTCCTGTCCTCCACACACCTTCCCTGCCAGCCCAGGGAGAACTCCTGGGACTATGTATTCCCAGACAGTGAGTGGAAATGTACTGTGAATATGGCTGAGAGTGGGGACTGGTGTGAGAAGCCCAAAGCCTGGATGTGACTTGTGGCCAATTCATACATAAGGCCCCTGTATCAACCATCTTGCCAGTACATTTCCTTTCACTCTCAGGGACTGCCTAGTCACAAGAGTGCTATTTGTTCTGGCTGAGAAGGTGTGTGTAGGGCAGGGCATGATGGTATTTGCAGTCACTGTTCATAATCCTCCTCCCACATAGCCCAACTACACCACCTGGTACTATGCTTTCCTCACAGTGAATGGAAATGTACTGTCAAGATGTCTGACAGTGGTTCATGGTGTTTGTTTGACCACTACTCCCATCAGGGCCTTGTGCTCCCCACACCAGAGACCAGTGTCAACCATCTTGACAGTACTTTTCCACTCCCTGTGAGATCAGCACAGTTCAGCTGGGCTGGTTGGGCCATGTGTGAGTATGATTATTTTCACTGACTTCAACTCCCGTCAGGCCCTGTCCCACATACACTCATCCTACCCAGCACATACAGCACACCTGTGAGTATGCTGTCCCTGAGAGTGATAGGAAATGTACTGGCCAAGATGTCTGAAAGTGCTGCCTGGTGTTTGTTTGAGCACAACTCCCAACACCAGAGCCCAGTGTCAGCCATCTTGCCAGTACATTTTCGTTCACTCTCGGGGACAGCATAGTCCCAGGTATGCTGTTTGGTGTGGGTGGGAGGGGTGTGTGGGACAGGGCCTGCTGGTAGATATAGTCAGGGCTACCACTACTCCTCCCACCCATAGCAAGTTGACCACCATGAAAAATGCTTCCATGACAGTGAGTAAAACTTTACATTCAAGATGTCTGACAGTGGTGCTTGGTGGTTGTTTGACCACTACTCCCAGAGCCCAGTGTCAGCCATCTTGCCAGTACATTTTCATTCACTCTCAGGGACAGCATAGTCCCAGGTGTGCTGTTTGGTGTTGGTGGGAGGGGTGTGTGGGACAGGGCCTGCTGGTAGATATAGTCAGGGCTACCACTACTCCTCCCACCCATAGCACGTTGACCACCATGAACCATGCTTCCATGACAGTGAGTAAAACTTTACATTCAAGATGTCTGAAAGTGGTGCCTGGTGTTTGACCACTAAGCCCATCAGGGCCTTGTGCTCCCCACACCAGACCCAGTGTCAGCCATCTTGACAGTACATTTTAATTCACTCTCAGGGACAGCATAGTCACAGGTATGCTGTTTGGTGTTGGTGGGAGGGGTGTGTGGGACAGGGCCTGCTGGTAGATATAGTCAGGGCTACCACTACTCCTCCCACCCATAGCAAGTTGACCACCATGAACCATGCTTCCATGACAGTGAGTAAAACTTTACATTCAAGATGTCTGACAGTGGTGCCTGGTGTTTGTTTGTCCACAACTCCCAACAGGGCCTTGTGCTCCCCACACCAGAGACCAGTGTCAACCATCTTGCCAGTACTTTTCCACTCCCTATGAGATCAGCACAGTTCAGCTGGGCTGGTTGGGCCGTGTGTGAGTATGATTACTGACTTCAACTTCCAACAGGCCCTGTCCCACACACACTCATCCCACCTAGCACATACAGCACACCTGTGAGTATGCTGTGCCTGAGAGTGATTGGAAATGTACTGGCCAAGATGTCTGACAGTGGTGCCTGGTGTTTGTTGGAGCACAACTCCCATCAGGGCCTTGTGCTCCCCACACCAAAGCCCAGTGCCAGCAATGTTGCCAGTACATTTCATTCACTCTCAGGGACAGCATAGTCCCAGGTATGCTGTTTGGTGTTGGTGGGATGGGTGTGTGGGACAGGGCCTGCTGGTAGATATAGTCAGGGCTACCACTACTCTTCCCACAGATAGCAAGTTGACCACCATGAACCATGCTTCCATGACAATGAGTAAAACTTTACATTCAAGATGTCTGACAGTGGTGCCTGGTGTTTGTTTGAGCACAACTCCCATCAGGGCCTTGTGCTCCCCACACCAGAGCCCAGTGTCAGCCATCTTGCCAGTACATTTTCATTCACTCTCAGGGACAGCATAGTCCCAGGTGTGCTGTTTGGTGTTGGTGGGAAGGGTGTGGGACAGGGCCTGCTGGTAGATATAGTCAGGGCTACCACTACTCCTTCCACCCATAGCAAGTTGACCACCATGAACCATGCTTCCATGACAGTGGGTAAAACTTTACATTCAAGATGTCTGAAAGTGGTGCCTGGTGTTTGACCACTAATCCCATCAGGGCCTTGTGCTCCCCACACCAGACCCAGTGTCAGCCATCTTGCCAGTACATTTTCATTCACTCTCAGGGACAGCATAGTCACAGGTATGCTGTTTGGTGTTGGTGGGAGGGGTGTGTGGGACAGGGCCTGCTGGTAGATATAGTCAGGGCTACCACTACTCCTCCCACCCATAGCAAGTTGACCACCATGAACCATGCTTCCATGACAGTGAGTAAAACTTTACATTCAAGATGTCTGACAGTGGTGCCTGGTGTTTGTTTGTCCACAACTCCCAACAGGGCCTTGTGCTCCCCACACCAGAGACCAGTGTCAACCATCTTGCCAGTACTTTTCCACTCCCTATGAGATCAGCACAGTTCAGCTGGGCTGGTTGGGCCGTGTGTGAGTATGATTACTGACTTCAACTCCCAACAGGCCCTGTCCCACACACACTCATCCCACCTAGCACATACAGCACACCTGTGAGTATGCTGTCCCTGAGAGTGATTGGAAATGTACTGGCCAAGATGTCTGACAGTGGTGCCTGGTGTTTGTTGGAGCACAACTCCCATCAGGGCCTTGTGCTCTTCACACCAAAGCCCAGTGTCAGCAATGTTGCCAGTACATTTCATTCACTCTCAGGGACAGCATAGTCCCAGGTATGCTGTTTGGTGTTGGTGGGATGGGTGTGTGGGACAGGGCCTGCTGGTAGATATAGTCAGGGCTACCACTACTCCTCCCACCCATAGCAAGTTGACCACCATGAACCATGCTTCCATGACAATGAGTAAAACTTTACATTCAAGATGTCTGACAGTGGTGCCTGGTGTTTGTTTGAGCACAACTCCCATCAGGGCCTTGTGCTCCCCCCACCAGAGCCCAGTGTCAGCTATCCTGCCAGTATATTTTCATTCACTCTCAGGGACAGCATAGCCCCAGGTGTGCTGTTTGGTGTTGGTGGGAGGGGTGTGTGGGACAGGGCCTGCTGGTAGATATAGTCAGGGCTGCCACTACTCCTCCCACCCATAGCAAGTTGACCACCATGAACCATGCTTCCATGACAGTGAGTAAAACTTTACATTCAAGATGTCTGACAGTGGTAACTGGTGCTTGTTTGACCACTAATCCCATCAGGGCCTTGTGCTCCCCACACCTGAGCCCAGTGTTAGCCATCTTGCCAGTACATTTTCATTCACTCTCAGGGACAGCATAGTCCCAGGTATGCTGTTTGGTGTTGGTGGGAGGGGTGTGTGGGACAGGGCCTGCTGGTAGATATAGTCAGGGCTACCACTACTCCTCCCACCCATAGCAAGTTGACCACCATGAACCATGCTTGCATGACAGTGAGTAAAACTTTACATTCAAGATGTCTGACAGTGGTGCCTGGTGTTTGTTTGTGCACAACTCCCAACAGGGCCTTGTGCTCCCCACACCAGAGACCAGTGTCAACCATCTTGACAGTACTTTTCCACTCCCTGTGAGATCAGCACAGTTCAGCTGGGCTGGTTGGGCCGTGTGTGAGTATGATTATTTTCACTGACTTCAACTCCCAGCAGGCCCTATCCGACACACACTCATCCCACCCAGCACATACAGCACACCTGTGAGTATGCTGTCCCTGAGAGTAATTGGAAATGTACTGGCCAAGATGTCTGACAGTGGTGCCTGGTGTTTGTTGGAGCACAACTCCCATCAGGGCCTTGTGCTCCCCACATCAGAGCCCAGTGTCAGCAATGTTGCCAGTACATTTTCATTCACTCTCAGGGACAGCATAGTCCCAGGTATGCTGTTTGGTGATGGTGGGAGGGGTGTGTGGGACAGGGCCTGCTGATAGATATAGTCAGGGCTACCACTACTCCTCTCACCCATAGCAAGTTGACCACCATGAACCATGCTTTCATGACAGTGAGTAAAACTTTATATTCAAGATGTCTGACAATGGTGCCTGGTGTTTGTTTGACCACAACTCCCAACAGGGCCTTGTGCTCCCCACACCAGAGCCCAGTGTCAGCCATCTTGCCAGTACATTTTCGTTCACTCTCAGGGACAGCATAGTCCCAGGTATGCTGTTTGGTGTTGGTGGGAGGGGTGTGTGGGACAGGGCCTGCTGGTAGATATAGTCAGGGCTACCACTACTCCTCCCACCCATAGCAATTTGACCACCATGAAAAATGCTTCCATGACAGTGAGTAAAACTTTACATTCAAGATGTCTGACAGTGGTGCTTGGTGTTTGTTTGACCATTACTCCCAGAGCCCAGTGTCAGCCATCTTGCCAGTACATTTTCATTCACTCTCAGGGACAGCATAGCCCCAGGTGTGCTGTTTGGTGTTGGTGGGAGGGGTGTGTGGGACAGGGCCTGCTGGTAGATACAGTCAGGGCTACCACTACTCCTCCCACCCATAGCACGTTGACCACCATGAACCATGCTTCCATGACAGTGAGTAAAACTTTACATTCAAGATGTCTGATAGTGGTGCCTGGTGTTTGACCACTAAGCCCATCAGGGCCTTGTGCTCCCCACACCAGACCCAGTGTCAGCCATCTTGACAGTACATTTTCATTCACTCTCAGGGACAGCATAGTCACAGGTATGCTGTTTGGTGTTGGTGGGAGGGGTGTGTGGGACAGGGTCTGCTGGTAGATATAGTCAGGGCTACCACTACTCCTCCCACCCATAGCAAGTTGACCACCATGAACCATGCTTCCATGACAGTGAGTAAAACTTTACATTCAAGATGTCTGACAGTGGTGCCTGGTGTTTGTTTGTCCACAACTCCCAACAGGGCCTTGTGCTCCCCACACCAGAGACCAGTGTCAACCATCTTGACAGTACTTTTCCACTCCCTATGAGATCAGCACAGTTCAGCTGGGCTGGTTGGGCCGTGTGTGAGTATGATTACTGACTTCAACTTCCAACAGGCCCTGTCCCACTCACACTCATCCCACCTAGCACATACAGCACACCTGTGAGTATGCTGTCCCTGAGAGTGATTGGAAATGTACTGGCCAAGATGTCTGACAGTGGTGCCTGGTGTTTGTTGGAGCACAACTCCCATCAGGGCCTTGTGCTCCCCACACCAAAGCCCAGTGTCAGCAATGTTGCCAGTACATTTCATTCACTCTCAGGGACAGCATAGTCCCAGGTATGCTGGTTGGTGTTGGTGGGATGGGTGTGTGGGACAGGGCCTGCTGGTAGATATAGTCAGGGCTACCACTACTCCTCCCACCCATAGCAAGTTGACCACCATGAACCATGCTTCCATGACAATGAGTAAAACTTTACATTCAAGATGTCTGACAGTGGTGCCTGGTGTTTGTTTGAGCACAACTCCCATCAGGGCCTTGTGCTCCCCACACCAGAGCCCAGTGTCAGCCATCTTGCCAGTACATTTTCATTCACTCTCAGGGACAGCATAGTCCCAGGTGTGCTGTTTGGTGTTGGTGGGAAGGGTGTGTGGGACAGGGCCTGCTGGTAGATATAGTCAGGGCTACCACTACTCCTTCCACCCATAGCACGTTGACCACCATGAACCATGCTTCCATGACAGTGGGTAAAACTTTACATTCAAGATGTCTGAAAGTGGTGCCTGTTGTTTGACCACTAATCCCATCAGGGCCTTGTGCTCCCCACACCAGATCCAGTGTCAGCCATCTTGCCAGTACATTTTCATTCACTCTCAGGGACAGCATAGTCACAGGTATGCTGTTTGGTGTTGGTGGGAGGGGTGTGTGGGACAGGGCCTGCTGGTAGATATAGTCAGGGCTACCACTACTCCTCCCACCCATAGCAAGTTGACCACCATGAACCATGCTTCCATGACAATGAGTAAAACTTTACATTCAAGATGTCTGACAGTGGTGCCTGGTGTTTGTTTGAGCACAACTCCCATCAGGGCCTTGTGCTCCCCCCACCAGAGCCCAGTGTCAGCTATCCTGCCAGTATATTTTCATTCACTCTCAGGGACAGCATAGCCCCAGGTGTGCTGTTTGGTGTTGGTGGGAGGGGTGTGTGGGACAGGGCCTGCTGGTAGATATAGTCAGGGCTACCACTACTCCTCCCACCCATAGCAAGTTGACCACCATGAACCATGCTTCCATGACAGTGAGTAAAACTTTACATTCAAGATGTCTGACAGTGGTAACTGGTGCTTGTTTGACCACTAATCCCATCAGGGCCTTGTGCTCCCCACACCTGAGCCCAGTGTTAGCCATCTTGCCAGTACATTTTCATTCACTCTCAGTGACAGCATAGTCCCAGGTATGCTGTTTGGTGTTGGTGGGAGGGGTGTGTGGGACAGGGCCTGCTGGTAGATATAGTCAGGGCTACCACTACTCCTCCCACCCATAGCAAGTTGACCACCATGAACCATGCTTCCATGACAGTGAGTAAAACTTTACATTCAAGATGTCTGACAGTGGTGCCTGGTGTTTGTTTGTCCACAACTCCCAACAGGGCCTTGTGCTCCACACACCAGAGACCAGTGTCAACCATCTTGACAGTACTTTTCCACTCCCTGTGAGATCAGCACAGTTCAGCTGGGCTGGTTGGGCCGTGTGTGAGTATGATTATTTTCACTGACTTCAACTCCCAGCAGGCCCTATCCGACACACACTCATCCCACCCAGCACATACAGCACACCTGTGAGTATGCTGTCCCTGAGAGTAATTGGAAATGTACTGGCCAAGATGTCTGACAGTGGTGCCTGGTGTTTGTTGGACCACAGCTCCCATCAGGGCCTTGTGCTCCCCACACCAAAGCCCAGTGTCAGCAATGTTGCCAGTACATTTCATTCACTCTCAGGGACAGCATAGTCCCAGGTATGCTGTTTGGTGTTGGTGGGATGGGTGTGTGGGACAGGGCCTGCTGGTAGATATAGTCAGGGCTACCACTACTCCTCCCACCCATAGCAAGTTGACCACCATGAACCATGCTTCCATGACAATGAGTAAAACTTTACATTCAAGATGTCTGACAGTGGTGCCTGGTGTTTGTTTGAGCACAACTCCCATCAGGGCCTTGTGCTCCCCACACCAGAGCCCAGTGTCAGCCATCTTGCCAGTACATTTTCATTCACTCTCAGGGACAGCATAGTCCCAGATGTGCTGTTTGGTGTTGGTGGGAAGGGTGTGTGGGACAGGGCCTGCTGGTAGATATAGTCAGGGCT
This sequence comes from Calotriton arnoldi, assembly GCA_963921515.1. Classification (NCBI taxonomy): domain Eukaryota; kingdom Metazoa; phylum Chordata; class Amphibia; order Caudata; family Salamandridae; genus Calotriton; species Calotriton arnoldi. Next base: position 231,316 of record CAWUFW010012332.1, on the reverse strand, counting down.
ACCACTACTCCTTCCACCCATAGCAAGTTGACCACCATGAACCATGCTTCCATGACATTGGGTAAAAATTTACATTCAAGATGTCTGAAAGTGTTGCCTGTTGTTTGACCACTAATCCCATCAGGGCCTTGTGCTCCCCACACCAGACCCAGTGTCAGCCATCTTGCCAGTACATTTTCATTCACTCTCAGGGACAGCATAGTCACAGGTATGCTGTTTGGTGTTGGTGGGAGGGGTGTGTGGGACAGGGCCTGCTGGTAGATATAGTCAGGGCTACCACTACTCCTCCCACCCATAGCAAGTTGACCACCATGAACCATGCTTCCATGACAATGAGTAAAACTTTACATTCAAGATGTCTGACAGTGGTGCCTGGTGTTTGTTTGAGCACAACTCCCATCAGGGCCTTGTGCTCCCCCCACCAGAGCCCAGTGTCAGCTATCCTGCCAGTATATTTTCATTCACTCTCAGGGACAGCATAGCCCCAGGTGTGCTGTTTGGTGTTGGTGGGAGGGGTGTGTGGGACAGGGCCTGCTGGTAGATATAGTCAGGGCTACCACTACTCCCCCCACCCATAGCAAGTTGACCACCATGAACCATGCTTCCATGACAGTGAGTAAAACTTTACATTCAAGATGTCTGACAGTGGTGCTTGGTGTTTGTTTGACCACTACTCCCAGAGCCCAGTGTCAGCCATCTTGCCAGTACATTTTCATTCACTCTCAGGGACAGCATAGTCCCAGGTGTGCTGTTTGGTGTTGGTGGGAGGGGTGTGTGGGACAGGGCCTGCTGGTAGATATAGTCAGGGCTACCACTACTCCTCCCACCTCTAGCACGTTGACCACCATGAACCATGCTTCCATGACAGTGAGTAAAACTTTACATTCAAGATGTCTGAAAGTGGTGCCTGGTGTTTGACCACTAAGCCCATCAGGGCCTTGTGCTCCCCACACCAGACCCAGTGTCAGCCATCTTGACAGTACATTTTCATTCACTCTCAGGGACAGCATAGTCACAGGTATGCTGTTTGGTGTTGGTGGGAGGGGTGTGTGGGACAGGGTCTGCTGGTAGATATAGTCAGGGCTACCACTACTCCTCCCACCCATTGCAAGTTGACCACCATGAACCATGCTTCCATGACAGTGAGTAAAACTTTACATTCAAGATGTCTGACAGTGGTGCCTGGTGTTTGTTTGTCCACAACTCCCAACAGGGCCTTGTGCTCCCACACCAGAGACCAGTGTCAACCATCTTGACAGTACTTTTCCACTCCCTATGAGATCAGCACAGTTCAGCTGGGCTGGTTGGGCCGTGTGTGAGTATGATTACTGACTTCAACTTCCAACAGGCCCTGTCCCACACACACTCATCCCACCTAGCACATACAGCACACCTGTGAGTATGCTGTCCCTGAGAGTGATTGGAAATGTACTGGCCAAGATGTCTGACAGTGGTGCCTGGTGTTTGTTGGAGCACAACTCCCATCAGGGCCTTGTGCTCCCCACACCAAAGCCCAGTGTCAGCAATGTTGCCAGTACATTTCATTCACTCTCACGGACAGCATAGTCCCAGGTATGCTGTTTGGTGTTGGTGGGATGGGTGTGTGGGACAGGGCCTGCTGGTAGATATAGTCAGGGCTACCACTACTCTTCCCACCCATAGCAAGTTGACCACCATGAACCATGCTTCCATGACAATGAGTAAAACTTTACATTCAAGATGTCTGACAGTGGTGCCTGGTGTTTGTTTGAGCACAACTCCCATCAGGGCCTTGTGCTCCCCACACCAGAGCCCAGTGTCAGCCATCTTGCCAGTACATTTTCATTCACTCTCAGGGACAGCATAGTCCCAGGTGTGCTGTTTGGTGTTGGTGGGATGGGTGTGTGGGACAGGGCCTGCTGGTAGATATAGTCAGGGCTACCACTACTCCTTCCACCCATAGCAAGTTGACCACCATGAACCATGCTTCCATGACAGTGGGTAAAACTTTACATTCAAGATGTCTGAAAGTGGTGCCTGGTGTTTGACCACTATTCCCATCAGGGCCTTGTGCTCCCCACACCAGACCCAGTGTCAGCCATCTTGCCAGTACATTTTCATTCACTCTCAGGGACAGCATACTCACAGGTATGCTGTTTGGTGTTGGTGGGAGGGGTGTGTGGGACAGGGCCTGCTGGTAGATATAGTCAGGGCTACCACTACTCCTCCCACCCATAGCAAGTTGACCACCATGAACCATGCTTCAATGACAGTGAGTAAAACTTTACATTCAAGATGTCTGACAGTGGTGCCTGGTGTTTGTTTGTCCACAACTCCCAACAGGGCCTTGTGCTCCCCACACCAGAGACCAGTGTCAACCATCTTGCCAGTACTTTTCCACTCCCTATGAGATCAGCAAAGTTCAGCTGGGCTGGTTGGGCCGTGTGTGAGTATGATTACTGACTTCAACTCCAAACAGGCCCTGTCCCACACACACTCATCCGACCTAGCACATACAGCACACCTGTGAGTATGCTGTCCCTGAGAGTGATTGGAAATGTACTGGCCAAGATGTCTGACAGTGGTGCCTGGTGTTTGTTGGAGCACAACTCCCATCAGGGCCTTGTGCTCCCCACACCAAAGCCCAGTGTCAGCAATGTTGCCAGTACATTTCATTCACTCTCAGGGACAGCATAGTCCCAGGTATGCTGTTTGGTGTTGGTGGGATGGGTGTGTGGGACAGGGCCTGCTGGTAGATATAGTCAGGGCTACCACTACTCTTCCCACCCATAGCAAGTTGACCACCATGAACCATGCTTCCATGACAATGAGTAAAACTTTACATTCAAGATGTCTGACAGTGGTAACTGGTGCTTGTTTGACCACTAATCCCATCAGGGCCTTGTGCTCCCCACACCTGAGCCCAGTGTTAGCCATCTTGCCAGTACATTTTCATTCACTCTCAGGGACAGCATAGTCCCAGGTATGCTGTTTGGTGTTGGTGGGAGGGGTGTGTGGGACAGGGCCTGCTGGTAGATATAGTCAGGGCTACCACTACTCCTCCCACCCATAGCAAGTTGACCACCATGAACCATGCTTCCATGACAGTGAGTAAAACTTTACATTCAAGATGTCTGACAGTGGTGCCTGGTGTTTGTTTGTCCACAACTCCCAACAGGGCCTTGTGCTCCCCACACCAGAGACCAGTGTCAACTGTCGGGATCTCACCTATGTTTCCGCCGGGACTCCACAGACGAGAAGTATAAGTCCACAACCTCACCAAATCACCCAAATATCACCAAAGGCAAAACGAGGTGGCATCAGGTAATCTGGGGAAGGAGGGAAACAAAACAAGGGTAGAAGGGAAAGAATTCCACTCGATAACTCAGACACCCTCAGGGCTCGTTGGTATCAGGCAAGAAGCTGTAAGTAAAACAAGATATAAATATACAGAAGTATTATATCAGAGGCATAACAGGTTATACTTTCTATCCCCATGTGTTCCCTACCTTACGGTGTCCTTCCTATTGGATGTTTCATCGAACGATGTTTCAGGGTGTGGATCTAAGGCTAGGAATAGACAATACTATAAATAAAGGGCTACTGTATGCATGGGAAAGTGCTCTATGCAGGGATTAGGGCATTCACCTACCTATTCTTCCCACATAGTTTCACAAAGTAAATATTCTTTCATTCAGGTTAACTAAAATTAGAAGTGTTTGTCTTTCTATCCCAGATCCTAAGAGGCGGAGCGGATCCCCACAGCGCCAGAGCACAGGACTAGGTAAGTGACCTATATATACGTGAACGTATACCATCAAGTGCAAAGCATAACATAACGAAATAAAGTATAATGCCTATCCCGTTACTTTTCAGAGAAAAGGCACACCTCCAACGAGGTGGAAACTACAGAACAGGTAAGTCAAGCAAACTCAAATAATAAAGCAGCGCGGTGCGCTGTTACCGCAAACACTAATGCCGTCTTTCTCTCTGTTTTCTTTCTCCACTTTCTCCACAGAACAACAACGCAGGAAAGCGATTCTGGAAGCGGGTCGCGAGGGACGTCAGGAGAGGAGTACCCGGCACAAGACAAACAGAGGCAACAATGACCGACGCGAGGATAGCGACGACCCGGAAGAGCTTCAGGAGACCGGAACAATCAGTACGCGAAGCGCAGCTGATCGGGAAAGGCCGGGTTTTAACCTTCCGGACCAGTCTCTGCGCATGCGCGAGCAGCGTCGGCGGCCATTTTAGTAGTTCCGGCCGCCGCGCAATCCTGACAGTACACCCCCCCACGGATCCCCCTACTGGTTTGGGCTTGTCAGGGTGCCTCCTATGAAATAAACGCACCAATCGAGGGGCATGCACCTGGCTGGCCGGCTCCCACGTGCGTTCCTCCACGCCGTACCCCTTCCAGTGTATCAAGTACTGGAGTCTGCGTCTCACCCTACGAGAATCCAAAACCGCCCCGACCTCATATTCCTGTTCATCCTCCACCGTTACGGGTTCAGGTGCGGTAGGGAGACGTGTGCCTGGCTCTACCGGCTTCAGGAGAGAGACATGAAACACTGGATGTATTTTCATGGAGGTGGGAAGGTAACGGCTGTAACAGCCCTGCAGGACTTTGGTGAGAGGCTTTTCCTTGTGCACATATATGACATGTCTGAATGTACAGTCTTGCATCCTTTCCCATGGTGGGCCACCAAAAGTGTCTATGTAATAAGTCAAGAGTTTTCTTGTATCCTGGATGCCCTGCAAAGGGGTGATTATGACACCAATCTAGGGCCTGCAGTTGCAAGTCTTGAGAGGGGAGTACCAACCCACCCTGCACATAGGATAACCCTTGCTCTACAGTAACCTCACGTGTACCTGTCACTTCCTGCATGTTTGTGGATGATTGCGCTTCCTCCACTGAGTGTAGGAAGTCTACCTCGGAACTTAGTACCCCAACTATTCGTTCTCTGGCTATTATAAGAGGGGGTTCACTCTGTGAATCTATGGGTCCATAACTTAAGCGAGATAAAGCATCTGCTTTCCCATTCTTTTTCCCTGCTTGGAACTGGATAACAAAGTCGTAGTCACTGAAGAACTGGGTCCAGCGTAGTTGCCTCATGGACAGAGCCCTAGCGGATTTTAGGAACTGCAAGTTTCGATGATCTGTTAGGACTATTATCTGATGATTGGCCCCCAATAAATATTGCCTCCATTCCTCGAATACTTTCTTTATAGCCAATAACTCTCTCTCTCCTACGGAGTAATTTACTTCCGCTGGAGCCAGTTTATGTGAATAATAGGCCACTGGATGCAGTATTCCAGTGCCGGGATCTGTCTGTGATAGCACCCCCCCGACTGCCACCTGTGAGGCATCAGTTTCAACCACGAAGGGACGTGCCGGATCTGGATGCCTCAGTATGGGCGCTTGTGTGAAGGCTTCTTTTAGGTGACAAAAGGCTGCTTCCGCCTCGGGTGTCCATTGAAATTGTATCCCCTTTTTTAGCAATCTGGTTATTGGGGCGGCTAAATCAGAGAACCCATCAATAAAGCGCCGATAGAAATTGGCGAAACCAAGGAAGCTCTGTATCTCCTTGACATTTTGTGGTGCTTGCCAACGATGTATGGCCCCTACCTTCTGTGGATCCATACTGAGTCCCTGTGGGGAAATTATGAACCCGAGAAAGCTGACTTGTTGAATATGGAAATGACATTTCTCTAATTTACAGTATAATTGGTTGTCTCTCAATCGTTCCAGAACCCTCCTTACGTGGAGTGTATGTTCTTGCATGGAGGGAGAATAAATCAAGAGGTCATCAATGTAAGCAATGACGAAGACCTCCAACATGTCCTTTAGTACCTCATTGATGAAAAACTGAAAAGCCGAAGGGGCATTACATAGCCCAAAGGGCATCACTAGATATTCGTACAAGCCATACTTGGTACAAAAGGCCGTTTTCCACTCATCTCCTTCCTTGATCCTCACAAGATGGTATGCCCCTCGCAGATTTAACTTGGTGAATACTTGGGCATCCTTGATTTGATCAAGGAGGGAGGAAATTAGTGGCAAGGGGTATCTGTTCTTGATGGTGATGGTATTCAGTGCCCTATAGTCTATACAGCATCTAAGACCCCCTTCTCTCTTTGGTATAAAAAAGAGAAGATGACGCCGGGGATCTAGAAGGACGGATAAATCCTATTCTCATCATTTCGTCCAGGTACTCTCGTAAATACACATTTTCCTTTTCGGTCAAGGAATATATCCTACTGCAGGGTATGCGAGCCCCGGATTGCAGATCGATTCTGCAATCATAGGCTCTATGAGGCGGGAGACTGGTGGCCTGTTGCACATCAAATACTTCTCTAAGGTCCTGATAAACAGAAGGTAAGGCACTATCACTCGTTTCTATGAATGCAAGACTTTTCTCCGGAACGCTTAGATCAATAAGATTATGCTCTCTGCATAGGTCATGGTTAAAGGTTAATGACATAGATTTCCAGTCAATAAGCGGGTTATGTTGGCATAACCATGGTAGGCCTACAATAACTGGGAATTGGGGAGACTGTATCAAATCGAATGTAATGTCTTCTTGATGTTTTTTCTCTATGACCAACTTAAGACTACTTGTGGTGTGTTTAATGGGACCAGACTTCAGAGTGCTACCGTCTATTGTTGTGACTTCTTCCCAAGAAGACTTAGGCACGCAAGGAATCTTCCAACTCTGAGCCCACTGTGCATCCATAAAATTACCGGACGCCCCTGAATCCACCATTATGTACACCTCTACCACTTGCTGATCCCATTGTAAACATGAAGAGAGAAGAAAATGACGTGGCTGAGATCCTACAATCTCCATAGATGAGACAATTAAACCTGAAGTACCCGAAGTCCTTGCCTCCCGAGACTTCGGGCTCACTAGTTTTCCGACCGTTTTGTCTGTTTTGGTTTAACCGGGCATTCCCTAAGAAAGTGACCCTGTTTTCCGCAGTACAGGCACAATTTCTTGTCTCGCCTTCTCTGTCTTTCTTCTTCAGTGAGAGGTCCTCTTATGCTTCCTATTTGCATTGGTTCGGTTTCTTCAGATATTTTATCAGGATCAACTTTCCTTTCACGATATGGAAGAGTTCTCGCCTCGAACCTCCCTCTTTCTCTCCTTCGTTCACTAAGTCTATGTTCTAACTTGACTACCAAGTCTATGAGGGCGGTACACGACTCAGGAGGTTCCACTACCTGTGCCAATGCGTCTTTTAGGTCCTCTCGTAGCCCCTTGTAGAATAGAGCACTACGCTTTTCCTCGGGCCACCCAGTTTCGGCTACCAATCTATAGAATGTGGAAATGTAGGAAGTTAGATCCTTAGTTCCCTGTTTCAGTGTTAAGAGCTCTGTATCAGCGGAATGCGTAAAGGTGTGTCTATCAAACAGTTTCTTGAGTTCTCTTCGAAAGGCACTGTAATCTTGCAACAAAGGGTCGTTTCTTTCTATGAGGGGTATAGACCAATTAGCCGCGGAGCCCCTAGGTAGGAAATAACGAAGGCTACCTTGGCTTGATCTGAGGGAAAACAAGAAGCTTTGCACATAAAATGAAGCTGACACTGACTAATAAAGGCAGCAAACTTGGTAGTGTCTCCATAAAAACGCTCAGGAGGCGCCAAGGGGACAGAAGAAGGCGTTGTTACATGTACCACTGGTAGGTTAGTGCCGGGATTAGGAGACCTGACCACTGGATCAGTTCTTATTTCTCTTTGTATGGAATCCACCCGGGTGGAAAGAGACTGAGTTTCTAGTTGTAGGTTACCTAACATGTGGGCCAGATCAGCCAGAGTAACTTGACTGACATCCATGACGTCCAGGCGGAAAGTAAATCTATTCTTTTTGGGCTTCGCGTTCTGTCGGGATCTCACCTATGTTTCCGCGGGGACGCCACAGACGAGAAGTATAAGTCCACAACCTCACCAAATCACCCAATGGCACCAAAGGCAAAACGAGGTGGCATCAGGTAATCTGGGGAAGGAGGGAAACAAAACAAGGGTAGAAGGGAAAGAATTCCACTCGATAACTCAGACACCCTCAGGGCTCGTTGGTATCAGGCAAGAAGCTGTAAGTAAAACAAGATATAAATATACAGAAGTATTATATCAGAGGCATAACAGGTTATACTTTCTATCCCCATGTGTTCCCTACCTTACGGTGTCCTTCCTATTGGATGTTTCATCGAACGATGTTTCAGGGTGTGGATCTAAGGCTAGGAATAGACAATACTATAAATAAAGGGCTACTGTATGCATGGGAAAGTGCTCTATGCAGGGATTAGGGCATTCACCTACCTATTCTTCCCACATAGTTTCACAAAGTAAATATTCTTTCATTCAGGTTAACTAAAATTAGAAGTGTTTGTCTTTCTATCCCAGATCCTAAGAGGCGGAGCGGATCCCCACAGCGCCAGAGCACAGGACTAGGTAAGTGACCTATATATACGTGAACGTATACCATCAAGTGCAAAGCATAACGTAACGAAATAAAGTATAATGCCTATCCCGTTACTTTTCAGAGAAAAGGCACACCTCCAACGAGGTGGAAACTACAGAACAGGTAAGTCAAGCAAACTCAAATAATAAAGCAGCGCGGTGCGCTGTTACCGCAAACACTAATGCCGTCTTTCTCTCTGTTTTCTTTCTCCACTTTCTCCACAGAACAACAACGCAGGAAAGCGATTCTGGAAGCGGGTCGCGAGGGACGTCAGGAGAGGAGTACCCGGCACAAGACAAACAGAGGCAACAATGACCGACGCGAGGATAGCGACGACCCGGAAGAGCTTCAGGAGACCGGAACAATCAGTACGCGAAGCGCAGCTGATCGGGAAAGGCCGGGTTTTAACCTTCCGGACCAGTCTCTGCGCATGCGCGAGCAGCGTCGGCGGCCATTTTAGTAGTTCCGGCCGCCGCGCAATCCTGACATCAACCATCTTGACAGTACTTTTCCACTCCCTGTGAGATCAGCACAGTTCAGCTGGGCTGGTTGGGCCGTGTGTGAGTATGATTATTTTCACTGACTTCAACTCCCAGCAGGCCCTATCCGACACACACTCATCCCACCCAGCACATACAGCACACCTGTGAGTATGCTGTCCCTGAGAGTAATTGGAAATGTACTGGCCAAGATGTCTGACAGTGGTGCCTGGTGTTTGTTGGAGCACAACTCCAATCAGGGCCTTGTGCTCCCCCCACCAGAGCCCAGTGTCAGCTATCCTGCCAGTATATTTTCATTCACTCTCAGGGACAGCATAGGCCCAGGTGTGCTGTTTGGTGTTGGTGGGAGGGGTGTGTGGGACAGGGCCTGCTGGTAGATATAGTCAGGGCTACCACTACTCCTCCCACCCATAGCAAGTTGACCACCATGAACCATGCTTCCATGACAGTGAGAAAACTTTACATTCAAGATGTCTGACAGTGGTAACTGGTGCTTGTTTGACCACTAATCCCATCAGGGCCTTGTGCTCCCCACACCTGAGCCCAGTGTTAGCCATCTTGCCAGTACATTTTCATTCACTCTCAGGGACAGCATAGTCCCAGGTATGCTGTTTGGTGTTGGTGGGAGGGGTGTGTGGGACAGGGCCTGCTGGTAGATATAGTCAGGGCTACCACTACTCCTCCCACCCATAGCAAGTTGACCACCATGAACCATGCTTCCATTACAGTGAGTAAAACTTTACATTCAAGATGTCTGACAGTGGTGCCTGGTGTTTGTTTGTCCACAACTCCCAACAGGGCCTTGTGCTCCCCACACCAGAGACCAGTGTCAACCATCTGGACAGTACTTTTCCACTCCCTGTGAGATCAGCACAGTTCAGCTGGGCTGGTTGGGCCGTGTGTGAGTATGATTATTTTCACTGACTTCAACTCCCAGCAGGCCCTATCCGACACACACTCATCCCACCCAGCACATACAGCACACCTGTGAGTATGCTGTCCCTGAGAGTAATTGGAAATGTACTGGCCAAGATGTCTGACAGTGGTGCCTGGTGTTTGTTGTAGCACACTCCCATCAGGGCCTTGTGCTCCCCACATCAGAGCCCAGTGTCAGCAATGTTGCCAGTACATTTTCAATCACTCTCAGGGACATCATAGTCCCAGGTATGCTGTTTGGTGTTGGTGGGAGGGGTGTGTGGGACAGGGCCTGCTGGTAGATATTGTCAGGGCTACCACTACTCCTCTCACCCATAGCAAGTTGACCACCATGAACCATGCTTTCATGACAGTGAGTAAAACTTTATATTCAAGATGTCTGACAATGGTGCCTGGTGTTTGTTTGACCACAACTCCCAACAGGGCCTTGTGCTCCCACACCAGAGCCCAGTGTCAGCCATCTTGCCAGTATATTTTCGTTCACTCTCAGGGACAGCATAGTCCCAGGTATGCTGTTTGGTGTTGGTGGGAGGGGTGTGTGGGACAGGGCCTGCTGGTAGATATAGTCAGGGCTACCACTACTCCTCCCACCCATAGCAAGTTGACCACCATGAAAAATGCTTCCATGACAGTGAGTAAAACTTTACATTCAAGATGTCTGACAGTGGTGCTTGGTGTTTGTTTGACCACTACTCCCAGAGCCCAGTGTCAGCCATCTTGCCAGTACATTTTCATTCACTCTCAGGGACAGCATAGTCCCAGGTGTGCTGTTTGGTGTTGGTGGGAGGGGTGTGTGGGACAGGGCCTGCTGGTAGATATAGTCAGGGCTACCACTACTCCTCCCACCCATAGCACGTTGACCACCATGAACCATGCTTCCATGACAGTGAGTAAAACTTTACATTCAAGATGTCTGAAAGTGGTGCCTGGTGTTTGACCACTAAGCCCATCAGGGCCTTGTGCTCCCCACACCAGACCCAGTGTCAGCCATCTTGACAGTACATTTTCATTCACTCTCAGGGACAGCATAGTCACAGGTATGCTGTTTGGTGTTGGTGGGAGGGGTGTGTGGGACAGGGTCTGCTGGTAGATATAGTCAGGGCTACCACTACTCCTCCCACCCATAGCAAGTTGACCACCATGAACCATGCTTCCATGACAGTGAGTAAAACTTTACATTCAAGATGTCTGACAGTGGTGCCTGGTGTTTGTTTGTCCACAACTCCCAACAGGGCCTTGTGCTCCCCACACCAGAGACCAGTGTCAACCATCTTGACAGTACTTTTCCACTCCCTATGAGATCAGCACAGTTCAGCTGGGCTGGTTGGGCCGTGTGTGAGTATGATTACTGACTTCAACTTCCAACAGGCCCTGTCCCACACACACTCATCCCACCTAGCACATACAGCACACCTGTGAGTATGCTGTCCCTGAGAGTGATTGGAAATGTACTGGCCAAGATGTCTGACAGTGGTGCCTGGTGTTTGTTGGAGCACAACTCCCATCAGGGCCTTGTGCTCCCCACACCAAAGCCCAGTGTCAGCAATGTTGCCAGTACATTTCATTCACTCTCAGGGACAGCATAGTCCCAGGTATGCTGTTTGGTGTTGGTGGGATGGGTGTGTGGGACAGGGCCTGCTGGTAGATATAGTCAGGGCTACCACTACTCCTCCCACCCATAGCAAGTTGACCACCATGAACCATGCTTCCATGACAAGGAGTAAAACTTTACATTCAAGATGTCTGACAGTGGTGCCTGGTGTTTGTTTGAGCACAACTCCCATCAGGGCCTTGTGCTCCCCACACCAGAGCCCAGTGTCAGCCATCTTGCCAGTACATTTTCATTCACTCTCAGGGACAGCATAGTCCCAGGTGTGCTGTTTGGTGTTGGTGGGAAGGGTGTGTGGGACAGGGCCTGCTGGTAGATATAGTCAGGGCTACCACTACTCCTTCCACCCATAGCAAGTTGACCACCATGAACCATGCTTCCATGACAGTGAGTAAAACTTTACATTCAAGATGTCTGAAAGTGGTGCCTGTTGTTTGACCACTAATCCCATCAGGGCCTTGTGCTCCCCACACCAGACCCAGTGTCAGCCATCTTGCCAGTACATTTTCATTCACTCTCAGGGACAGCATAGTCACAGGTATGCTGTTTGGTGTTGGTGGGAGGGTGTGTGGGACAGGGCCTGCTGGTAGATATAGTCAGGGCTACCACTACTCCTCCCACCCATAGCAAGTTGACCACCATGAACCATGCTTCCATGACAGTGAGTAAAACTTTACATTCAAGATGTCTGACAGTGGTGCCTGGTGTTTGTTTGTCCACAACTCCCAACAGGGCCTTGTGCTCCCCACACCAGAGACCAGTGTCAACCATCTTGACAGTACTTTTCCACTCCCTGTGAGATCAGCATAGTTCAGCTGGGCTGGTTGGGCCGTGTGTGAGTATGATTATTTTCACTGACTTCAACTCCCAGCAGGCCCTATCCGACACACACTCATCCCACCCAGCACATACAGCACACCTGTGACTATGCTGTCCCTGAGAGTAATTGGAAATGTACTGGCCAAGATGTCTGACAGTGGTGCCTGGTGTTTGTTGGAGCACAACTCCCATCAGGGCCTTGTGCTCCCCACATCAGAGCCCAGTGTCAGCAATGTTGCCAGTACATTTTCATTCACTCTCAGGGACAGCATAGTCCCAGGTATGCTGTTTGGTGTTGGTGGGAGGGGTGTGTGGGACAGGGCCTGCTGGTAGATATAGTCAGGGCTACCACTACTCCTCTCACCCATAGCAAGTTGACCACCATGAACCATGCTTTCATGACAGTGAGTAAAACTTTATATTCAAGATGTCTGACAATTGTGCCTGGTGTTTGTTTGACCACAACTCCCAACAGGGCCTTGTGCTCCCCACACCAGAGCCCAGTGTCAGCCATCTTGCCAGTATATTTTCATTCACTCTCAGGGACAGCATAGTCCCAGGAGTGCTGTTTGGTGTTGGTGGGAGGGGTGTGTGGGACAGGGCCTGCTGGTAGATATAGTCAGGGCAACCACTACTCCTCCCACCCATAGCAAGTTGAACACCATGAACCATGCTTCCATGACAGTGAATAAAACTTTACATTCAAGATGTTTTTCAGTGGCGCGTGGTGTTTGTTTGAGCACAACTCCCATCAGGGCCTTGTGCTCCCCACACCAGAGCCCAGTGTCAGCCATCTTGCCAGTACATTTTCATTCACTGTCAGGGACAGCATAGTCCTAGGTGTGCTGTTTGGTGTTGGTGGGAGGGGTGTGTGGGACACGGCCTGCTGGTAGATATAGTCAGGGCTACCACTACTCCTCCCACCCATAGCAAGTTGACCACCATGAACCATGCTTCCATGACAATGAGTAAAACTTTACATTCAAGATGTCTGACAGTGGTGCCTGGTGTTTGTTTGAGCACAACTCCCATCAGGGCCTTGTGCTCTCCCCACCAGAGCCCAGTGTCAGCTTTCCTGCCAGTATATTTTCATTCACTCTCAGGGACAGCATAGTCCCAGGTGTGCTGTTTGGTATTGGTGGGAGGGGTGTGGGACAGGGCCTGCTGGTAGATATAGTCAGGGTTACCACTACTTCTCCCACCCATAGCAAGTTGACCACCATGAACCATGCTTCCATGACAGTGAGTAAAACTTTACATTCAAGATGTCTGACAGTGGTGCCTTGTGTTTGTTTGAGCACAACTCCCATCAGGGCCTTGTGCTCCCCACACCAGAGCCCAGTGTCAGCCATCTTGTCAGCACTTTTCCATTGACTATGAGGTAAGCACAGGTCCTAGTGGTCTTGTTGTGCTATGTGGGAGGAGGAGTGTTAGCTGTGACTATGACTCCCATCATGCCTTTAGCCACACCCACCTTCCCAGCAATCCCAACCTTCCTTCCTGTGACTCAGCTTCCCTGTGAGTGAGTGAAACAGTGCTGGCAAGATGGCTGACAATGGTGGCTGCTGTTTTGAGCCCCAAGCCTTGCTGTGTTTTTTGGTAAGTTGGTACATATCATGAAATAGTTACATGTTACTCTGAGATTGCATGTATTGTGTTTGTCAAACTGGCATACACATCACATGCTCATTTGCTTCATATTGTTATTGCTTTGCTAACAGTGATTTGTATCACTGTCCCCTTGACAGTGATGTCTGTGGGTGTGTATTTGCTGACAATAATGCCTATTTGAGTATGTACTCGCCAGGCTCTGGTACTCCTGATATTCCATGGACGCACTCCAGTGGAAGGATGGCACGCACCCTCTCCTCCCAGGAAGTGAAATGCACAGGTGTTGCAGGAGGGCCACCGCCAGTCTGCTGGCTCAGGACATGGTCTTTTCCAATCAGCTTCTTGACCCTCCTTCGCACATCATCGTACCTGTTCCTGATATCGTCCATTGTGCGCAGGCAAGGTGCTTGAGCGTTCACCTTGTTGACAATCCTCTCCCACATCTTGTTTCTGTGTGACTGGGGGGTCTGTTGGACTAAGGGGCCCATTATGATGCCAGACGGAAAAGCCTTCCGTCCCCCATGGTGTCGTAGAAATCCCTCCCGCATGACCCGCAGCATTTCCGTGGGCCAAATTACGATGCAATGTACGCAAAATCACACCACGGCGGACGGATGTCACAAAAGACTGTCCACCACGGTCGAAAAAGCTGCAAATCACACCGCGGCGGATGGGGAAAGCTGGTCAACGGCCTGAAAAGGCTGCTCCTGCCGCGGCATGACCGCACGGCTAATTACGATGAGAATGCGGAGCTGGCGGACCGAGCACTGCGTCCGAACACCGCACACGCACATAGGCCAAATGAATGGCAGATGGAACCAACTACACAACAATGCCTGAAGTGTGCCAGTACTCCCTGCCGCCCTTAATCACAACACACACACCACAATGATACACCCCAACTTGCTCCTGGTAAGGAAAGCCATGCGCAGCATGGAAGAGACATCTGGAGGTCATCACTTATGTGGACACACCCACATACCACAGTATAAAACCAAGCCCCCCCTGGACCAGCATCCTTTGCATACCACAACCCGAGACAGAGACAGGACACACCTCACACACTTCACATATCTCCACCACTACCTTGCACCCTGTACCCCTCATTCAATTGCACCATGCCTCCCAAGACAATGTCCAAATCCACCGACTCAGAGTTGAGAGTGACGGTAGATGAGACAATCAAGTTAGAACCACATTTGTCTGGGCACCTTGTCCAACACACCCTACTTGCGCGCAAGACTCAGATGTGTGCCAGGATCCACAGCAAAGTCAATGCCGTAGGGACCACCCTACGCACTGTGCATGACATCAGGAAGCGGTGGGGCGACCTCAAGGGCTGGGTCAAACATCGGGCACAGAGGAACCACGCGGCCGCCCAGAGAACTAGTGGCGGCCCTCCCATTCCACCACTAACCTACACCGAATGTGAGGAGAAGGTGCTTGCCACATTGCAGCCGGAGAGTCTCACAGGAATCGAGGGGGGAGTGGAGGCTGGTAAGTACTAACAAATGTCTCCCATTACACTGCAATGTACTGTTGTGCACAAGTGAGCCTCAATCGCCAGCCCACATGAAACTCATGTAGAATGCACGCTTTCAATATGAATGGATCACAAGGCGAGCATTCCCTCACCCAGCTTCACCTCACAGGTAGGTAGTCAGCTCATGCGTCCTGGCCTCCCTCCCAAACAGCATGGCTCACCCTCCTCACCCCACACCCATGTGTCAGCTAACTCCGTCAACAGTGCCTCCTAACAGGTAGGTAGCCATCTCACTTGGGAGGGGGCTGTTGAGCCCTGACAGATAGACCACAACTCCCACAAGGCCCTCTGTCTTCCCTCACAGACAGCATGGAGCCAAATGACCCCCACATCCCGCACCTGGTAGACAACTCTGGAACCCCCCCCTAAGTTGTAGGCAGTGCACATACAGCCTATACCATCGAGAGGCCACATGATTCACAGTGTCGGTGATGAAGTCACATGTAACTGCAAAGCAAAATACAAGAACGCCATCACAAAAAGCCAATGTGAAAGTCCCATTGCCTCAAAGCAGAGAGGCTGGGGTCAACACAACACATGAATGGAAACCCTGTCAAACCTCATAAACCACAGGAGGCAAGTACAAAAAGCATAACACAAATCATGAAGTTGCGGCATAGTAGTCAGATACTCATTGAGAAGACACAAATGTCCAAGCATAAACTGAATCGGATGAGCAACAGGTTGGTACCAGAGGACATGTCCTTGGAAATACAACATCTGTACATATGATTCTGTTGCCCCAGCCATGACACATAGCCAACGAGCAATGTATGTACCTCCACATCACATTCGACTGCTGACAAACTGTTATGAATGCATAGTAATGCCAAGCTAAAAAGTAAGGCCATCTCAAATCAAATGTGCCAAACATGAACATCAAAGTTGTGCTGTGTACTGAACATGCTGACAATGTAACCTCTCTTCAACAGGTGACTAGCCAGCAACAGCAGGTGCCCATGCCATGGACGAGCCCAGCCAGTCTCACCCCCAGGAAGGCGAACCCTCGGATGCAGACTCCCTGGTCTTTCCGGGTGAGGAGGACCGACCTGGTCCCTCCGGCGTGCCCAGGACAGCTCAGTCTCTGGCCCTCACTGTCCCTACCACCACCACCACAACTCCCACAACAGCTGCACTGCCAACGCAGACCCCTGCAGCAACGACCTGTGTGGCAGCCACCTCCACCATCACCACCGCTGCCTCCAACACTGTCCATTTGCCTGCAGTTGCGAATACCACCAGGCAGACCGGGAATGCTGGGGACGGTGTGCTGCTGCAGCGCCTGGCATCGCCACAGGTCCATGGCAGCAGAGCAGGTGGGAGGCCAACTGGGACAGCCGCAGGAGGACAATGAGACTGAGGCCCTGGACACCGTGCTAACTGTCCTTGGTGCATACCAGCAGAACCATGGACAGATGGGCCAGGGCCATGAAGAAGTGCAGGAACTCCGCCGGCTGCAGAGCTCCATGGACACTCACTTGGGACAACATGTGGAGTACATGGGCCAGTATGTGGGTGTCCTGAGGGACATGCATGCGGCTCAAATCGCTGCCAACCCCCCCCCCCCGGGCCAACAGGATGATAGTCACACCACCACAGCAGCGGCCACAGGGAGGGGTGAGTCACACCACGGCAAATCTTCAGACACCTCTGAGCATGCAGCAGGTTCCCCCCCGGCCAAACGGCAGAGGGGGCATCTGAAAAAGACACCGTTAGGATCACGTGGCACAGCGCCGTACCAGTTCTCGGAGCAACCGCTGATGTCACCACTGTAACACCGAGCGTTGACTGTCGTTGTAAATACAAAACCACATTGCCACAAGGATGGGAGTGTTCGCTTGGACTTTAGAACTCTACCATTGTGTGTCCTACCCTAACTATCCGTGTACCATCACCTCCTACTTCACCCCTCACCTGTCACACATCGCAAAATTAACACAACTCACAACAGTATGCCTACGTGTCAAGAGCATTCTCATCACAGTAAGTGGCGTGTTGACTCACATTGCAATGTATCCGAATATGTAAAAGCGAAAATCCTTTGAGAGAGTGGAGGTACCTGGAAAGACACAAGGAAACAACAGTGCGTTGCCATATTATGCAATAACCGCAAAAGCACACCACGAGGCAACACTGTACAATATGCATTACAGACATCACCGGCAAACACCATCAACATGGACAAAAGGGGGACTGGAGCATACGACTGCACCTCCCAACACAGTTTCGCCCTTAGCATCCTGGTGAATGCAGTCCATTTGGAAAGCTTACTTCTGTTAACGTTGTCGTGTGTCACCTAGGTTGGTGCAGGTCAGTGCTGTAAATCTCTAGACACATGTGTGTCGCGTTATCCTCCCACATCAGTAGGGGTAAGATACATTGTGATCGGTGTCTGCTGAGGAAGCTGCCAGATTCTACTCGGGTGTCTGTACCTCTCCCTGCCCAACTTAGGTGAAACACCTCAGTCACATGACAATTAAGAATCATGACTGAACTGCATCTACCAGAATGCCAAGGGGTGAACTGTGCTAGGAGGTGAAGCAGTGTGCTCCCATCCCCCTAACGACATCATCAGAGACATGACAGAAGTTGTCACAGATCACACAGCGCAGAACAATGAAATCCTTAGCAGTGTGCCCACAAGAGCCAGCGTCACAACACATCCTGACATGTGGACGATGGTGACATTGTCGCATTCACACACTCAAGTACTGTTGCACAGGGATTTTCAAGTGAAATGTACAGTCTATGCATGTTTGCCCACATGTACACCAGTCCCTGACAACATACCCACGCTAAACCTGTTTTACAAACGAAGTTATCTTCTCCTGAATGGGCACAAGTGCTGCGGTCACAGGGCAGGCATTGCGTATATAGGAACTGTTGCACGCTGTGTTCCTTGCTGTAGCAATGTCCTCCTTACTCCACCATATGTGATTGTGGATATCCATTTGTGGCCTCACATTCCCACAACGAAAGCGGACTTCAATAAGGGTGCAGGCACAATGGGCTTCTGTTTCAACAAATAGTCGCTCCCTCACCAGCCCTGAGACCTTCGAATTCCAGGTGCCTTGACCGTCCCACGTGATTCAGTCAGTGCTGAACACAGCACTCCCACTTTTTTCCGGGGGACTGACACAAGAATCATCCAAAACCTCTAATACTGAAGGCCGTTGCACACTTTTTTCCAAACTCGTGGGCTCTGGCCTTGTCCCTTCGTTTCATGCGATTTCTGGAGTTCTACCGGGTGTCATTCTTCAAATTTACCGACTGCATTTAGCGGTTTGGTATCACTACTCGTGGCAGTACAGCTGAGCGCTGGTTCTGAGGGTGCTCTCACTCCATGTCTGCCCGTCCTGTGGTCCAGTCGAACCCCGGTCAGTTGCAACTATACCATGACCGCATGCAGCTCCTCTTTGGATGTGTCCCATTAGCTGTGCTACACATCAGTTATAGGCTAACCTTCCGCTGTGCCTATTTTACCTGCGTGCAGCCTGTGTTCTACTGCCGAAGATGCCCCTTTCAGTGGTCCCTGGATGTCTGCCTTTCCAACACATCCCTTGCTGCCCTGGATCATGAGCTGTGGGTGAGTCCTTTGTTGGTCCATGATCAGGACTGCTCCGGTGATACACGTTTGTGGAATGCCTTCCAATGTTTCAGACAGGCTGACAGCTGCGCCTGTGCGTTTGCGCAAAGGCTCCTGTGCCATGCCTACATCGAACCTCTCCCCGGGTGCCATGGGATGATCCTTTCATCCTCGTGGTGCGAGGAGCACATCTGTTCCTTCATACTGCTGGATTGGATGGCGGTCCTTTTTGCTGGAGATGATTTGGATCGTCTTTTGGAACTGATTGCCTTCGAGGCTACCTGTGCCTCATTGGATTTGTAACTACTTAACAGCAACAGGGACTGTTGGTGACTAATTCAATGTCCTTTTAACTTTTTCACGCCTACTAACAGGAATTGTCATTCAGCTCTCTGACTTTTGCCCTATCTGCATTTGCTTTGACTCTGCTGACCTCTGTGGTCTGTTTCGCTTGGTACCACAGACCTGAGCAAGGGGAGGCTGTCATCTGGCCGTCATGGACATTGTCGACTGGCATGAGCCCGGCTTCCATCATGCAGCTGTAGCGCACGAAATTCACATGGCGTAGTCGTTTTGCAAGTACATTAGTATTTGTCTGTCACATGGGAAGTGTCTGCAGAGCTTGTTCTCTGCGCGGTCCAGGAGCACTGCCTGGACATTCTGTCCGTGGTCGGAGGGTATTGTCCGTTGTCATTCTGTTCTGGTCAGGCCCTAGCACCCCCCACTCAACAAGGTGTCACTGCTGCTAGGGGACACAGGTGGCTTTTAGATGTCATGGGGAGGCGGGCTAGTTGCCCCACACTTGGGGAGTGATCCATCCAGTGATGTGAGCGACACAGCACATGGGATGTACATTTCACCATGTACTGGCTGAGCAATGGGTCTGCTGGCAAAGCCCATAGACCTGGGACATCTCATTCAACTCCTCCCAGCAAGGGGTGGGGGGATATGCTCGTGGGTCATTGTCCAGAGGGATTATTGATATGACATCTTGCTTCATGTGTTATGGATGTGTCACTATGGAAACTGTATTTGTACTCATGCATTCTCAACTTCTTGTGGCACGTATGTTGCCTGTATTGCAACTGTAGTAAAAAAAGCACATTTCAAAGCCTTTCTTATCTGCAACTTAACGACTTGTGTACACGCGCTTGCAAACCTATGAGTGAGTGGGAGAGCTAGTGAGGCACTATAGCAATTGGGTCCTGTGCTAATGGGTGTTTCTGGGTGCTCAGTACCTGCCTGCCCAAGTTCTCCAATCCTGCGCATAGTCCTGTAGGTGTATAAAATGCCAGTAACAGATCTCGAAGTTTGTTAGACAACAGCAAGGCACGCAGACACAGTCATATTCGGTCATTGTTCACTTACACTCAACGGAAGTAGTTGACGATGAGCTGTTGTCGCTGGTCAAGGCCTTCTTTCTCACCACTGTCCTCGTCACTGGGCATGTGTGGGTTGGGTGCGGGGGGCTGCTGCTGTTCATCGTCGACCAGAATCAGGGGGATCCTTCTGCGCATGGCCAGGTTGTGTAGCATGCAGCAGGCGACTAACATCTGTCATACTTTCTGTGGTGAGTACTTGGGGCACCACCAGTCTGGTCCAGGCACCTAAATCTTGACTTCAGCAGTCCAAAAGTGCACACCAACACACAACGTGTCCTCCCATGTGCATCATTGTATTGGACTTCCCCCGGCGTTGTTGGATTCCGCAGTGGGGACAGCAACCACGGACGATTGGGATGCCCAGAGTCACCTAGTTGTGAGACAGACAGGCAAACAGTGTGATCTGAATGTGTGGGGAGAGCAGCATGTCACACATACATCACAGTCATTGAAACAGCCCACTCACCGACAAGCCAGGCCCACTCGGGTGCAGATTGGCCATCAATTGGTGTATGGTGCTGTTCCTCAAGATGTAGGAGTCATGTGCCGACCCAGGATACCTTGCACACACGTGTGAGATGATCTGATCCGCCTGGCATACCACTTGCACGTTAATGGAGTGGTAGTGTTTGCGGTTCCTATAGTTGTGTTCACTTGCCTGTGGTGGATCGAGGGCAATGTGGGTACCATCAATGGCTCCCACAACATTAGGAATGCCTCCCAGGTCATAGTACTCCCCCTTCACAGCTGCCAATTCATGCCTCCTCAGGAAGTGGACAGGTCTGTCCTGGTAAGGCATCTATGCTGACAGGACGTCACGCACCACCATGCTGAACATGGGCTGTGACATCCCCTCGGCGCTGGCCACAGTGTACTGGAAAGACCCAGTACCAGAGAAATGCAGTGCAGCCATACCCTTCACTGTAGCAGACAATGCAGCCGGGTATTTTCTTTTGGGCTTCAAATGGGGCTCCAACTGGGCACATAGGTTTCGTAGTGTGCGGCTATCGAAACGGAATCCCCGGATGATTTCGATGTCCTCCATCGTCGTCAGGTCGGGGACAGGGTGAAAGATGGGTGGTCTCCTCCTACTTATGTCAGGGTACACAGGCATGGGCTGAGTTCTAGATGAAATGTGGTACACAGCTTACCCAGAGACTCGCACAACCACAACATTGACAGGCCTCATGGTCACGTGAAATGCACAGGTGACCTACATTCAGACGTTGTTTTTCTTCACTCACTCGACATACTGACACTACGACACCCAAAGAAGTCGATGTGTATGGCATGTAGTACACTGCTACATCAAGGATGAGCTGCCCTGTGGTCAGATGGCACGGCACTAGTGTTTCCCAGCATCAGTGCTGAGTTGCATGTTGCTGCTGTCACTGCACGAGCGCAAGCTTCAGTCCCACAATACGCAACACCATTACGGGATGGGGCAGTGAGTGTCATCTGGACAATGCTACATGGTTGTTCAGCACGGTGGACAGACACACTTGGACATTATGGGATCAGTCCTGCGTGAGTGTGTGTGGAATTTGCGTAACAGACATTGCAATGTTCACCTGAATGAGGCACAAATGCACATGGATTGTGTATACATGCCCACATGGCTGCCAATGAGCGATTATGTCGGTCAGAGCTATGTTTGTTTGTTCCACATGTGCACTCCTATGACGTGTGTGTGAACATTAACAGGCAATGGCAGCTGTGCACACTGCACGCCACACCAGTACGTGTGTTGGGAGTGCTAGGTGTTACATGTATGTCTGATTTGCAGACAGTGGACACCTCTGATTGTCTGCCTACGTCACTGGCCCTTCACAAGTCGACCTCTGGCCAAGGGACGCCAGTCAGTTGTCAAGGGATGTACAAGCGATGTTCACAGGTTGGATGTTTCATTCCACAACATTGGTACAGTGCGAGAGACCTTTGTCCTTTTAGATTCCTTCCCTCATTTTGGTCCATGCTGGCCACGGGGCATGACTATGTATGTACTTTCACTCTCCTTTTCTTGGACATGCCATGTGTGTGTAGACTTGACTCAAGGGTCACACTCTCTCATACCTTCACAGTGAAGTGAGCAGCTGGTCACTGTTCTAGTTGTTCTGATGTACCAGCCACTCCCAGAGGGCTGGCTTACCCCCCACCCCACAGCCACCCAGCACAGGCGTCACTGGACATGTGACCCTGCCAACAAACGGGGCCGGACGCACGTGCCCTGGGCCAGTTCTCCTATACATGTACGGTGTCTGTGTGGTTACTTTCTATGCATGGGGGCCTCGTGCCCCACAACATTACACATGGGGTGCACCAATCACTTTAGGCATATCAGTTGTGATGGGTGATGTAATTCGCATGGCGCCAATGCAAATGCAGTATGTGTTTGCATGTGCGGTAGCTGGCATCCGCAGCGATGACACGCATTGGCCCCAATTGGATGATGCAGGTTTGCGGTCGCAGCTTCCTGGCCGCAGTGGTGTGGCACACACTATGCGCATGAGCCATCGGCCAATGGGGCCCTTCGGCATACATGTTTTGATGTTGCAGTGTGCGCGCTCTGCTACTGCGGGGCTCGTCATTGGCCCCAATTGCCTTCAGGGGCACCGAGGGTCACTCATAAGGATTGGGTGGGCCTCACACTTTGCATTTGGCAGGTTGCCACATTCCTCATGGTGCCGCCACGCTTGCTGGGAGTTGTAGTTGTTCAGGGGTTGCATGCGTGGAGATGTTTGGTACGTACCTCTGCTGTTGGGCGCGGCAGCGTCTTGTCTGCAGGAGGTGCATCAGGTAGTGCAGCGGGAAGGCCTGTAGCGTTGGATCCATGGCGGCTCCGGGGGTTTAGATGGGTGCTGTATCGGCTCTTCCTCTCCGTTGTTGTGTTTCCGCCATCCGCAACGTGGTGGTTTTTACGCGGCGGAGGGAAGGGCTGTTTGCCACATCGTATTCTGTTTGGCGGACGGAACGTGTTTCCGCAGCCGGTCCTGCTCTATTGGCTCCGTTCGCCACCCTTGCGAGCGCTAAAAACGTGTGGAGCCTGACGGACCGCGGCGGACGGTAAATGGCCTCTGTGGGACCATTGTAATTTGGTGGTCGCAATGACCGCACCTGGGGCAGGAAAATGAACGTTTTCCGCCACCAGCACGGGTGGGCTTCCGTCCGACATCCTAATGACCCCCTAAGTTCCCAAATAACTGTGGCTCTACTCCGAGAATTTCATCTACCATGACTTCCAACTCCTTCTCTGAGAACTTTGGATTCTTCTTTGGGGGCATGGTGATGGGTGGTGGTGGAGATGGATGTGTGGGGGAGTGTGAAGGTGAGGGTGAGTGTGTAAGTAAAAATGTGTGTGTTTGTGAGTGTAGTAGTTAACAGGTGCTAGTAGTGTACAGGTTGTGTGGTGGATGAGTTGTGAGTGTATGTAGCAGTGCAGTGTAATAGTGGTATGTGCTGGCAGTTCTGTTGAAGTAGCAAAGGATCATGGTAAGGATTTTGGCCCTTTATATAGGTGGAGTTGTGGGTGTGGCTTATTTTAAATCTTCATTTTTTTTCCATTGACAATGCTTGTTTTGACTTATTCTGTCTGTTTCTATTGTATTTTGTTGAGCATAACAGAAACGTTCTGTTGGCCGCACTGGATGCTTGTTCATGTATTGGCAGAGTGGTCCGAGTCTGTCCCATTCACACTACGCTATGCTGCAGCGTTCGTGTACGAGTCGGTCGCATCGGGCTCTTTTCCATAGGATTCGCTCACACGGATTCATTTCCGTACGGGTCGGTCGTCCGTATTGTGCTCCGTGCGAGTCGTTTGTATTTGACACGCATTGCATCGTACTACGTCGGTCGGACTGCGCGCGTATGTGTCGGTCGGAAGGCACTCCCGATCCATGTCGTTGGGAAGGCTTTCCGAGCGAGATCGGAATCGGGCCCTATGTGTTGAAACATACAATTAATTGTAAAACGTTATACAATGAATTGTTAGCAAAAAAATTACATGTTAAAAAATTGTATAAAAAACAATGTATAAGTACATCTTTTCTTTGTAAAAATGAACGTCACTATTATATAAAACAGAAAAATGTTGAATGCTGACTATACTGAAAAATTATATGTATAAATATGTACTAAATATGCAATGTTTATAAAAATAAAAAAATGTATCTTATTTTCTCTGTATAACAATATATATATCAAAGATTGTAAATAAAATAAAATGCATATTATTTCTTTTCTTGAGCCTTTGAATCAGAATAAAAACATAAATAAAATATTAACATGCTTCTGTATTTAATTAATATTTTTTTAATTCCTGTATGTCAAATAAAATAATTATGTAACATTAATTTATTTTTATATTTTTTTTTAATACACATGTATAATTATATCAATAACCTTACTCCAAAATAAAGAATTACTTTTTAACTATTCCCACTATACACTATATTAACTCAGGGAAGATGCAGGACACTAAACATATATAATGTACTATTCCCACTCCAAACTATATTAACTCAGGGAAGGTGTTGGACACTAAACATAAATATTTTACTATTCCCACTCCAAACCATATTAACTCAGGGAAGGTGCTGGACCCTAAACATATATAATTTACTATTCCTACTCCAATTAAAAATAAATCAGGGAAAGTGCTGGACACTAAACATATATAATTTACTATTCCTACCCCAAACTATATTAACTCAGGGAAGGTGCTGGACACTAAACATATATAATTTACTATTCCCACCCCAAACCATATTAACTCAGGGAAGGTGCTGGACACTAAACATATATAATTTACTATTCCCACCCCAAACCATATTAACTCAGGGAAGGTGCTGGACACTAAACATATATAATTTACTATTCATACCCCAAACTATATCAACTCAGGGAAGGTGCTGGACACTAAACATATATTATGTACTATTCCCACTCCAATCAAAAAGAAATCAGGGAAAGTGCTGGACACTAAACATATATAATTTACTATTCCCACCCCAAACTATATTAACTCAGGGAAGGTGCTGGACACTAAACATATATTATTTACTATTCCCAATCCAACCTATATAAACTCAATGAAAGTTCAAAACAACATACACATAAAATTAAAATACCCCAAAATTAAATATCATAAGCACAAATAAAATAATACAATTAAAAAATATATATATTAACCTATTCACAATTCAACAAAAATGTAAGCAACAATTTTGTTACATATTTTGTATTTACATAAATTAAAATTATGAAAATTAATTTTTGTATTATTTATATTTAATTATAAAATTAATATAAAAATAATAATCTAATTTTTTTATGAATTTAAAATTTTAAAACATTATTAATAACAAACCAAAACATTGAGCCTTTTAAAAATTAATGATGTAAAAATTAATCTATACACTATTTTAAATTTTAAATTATTATTGCACATTTTTATTTATTAAAATATATATATACCATATCAACACAAAACACCTCTACATTAAACACATTTTTTAATTTGTCATATTTTAATATTCACTACTATATTATCAATTAATAACAACAAATCATAATTTAATATTTTAAATATTTATTTTTATCACAATTTTGTAATTTCTTTAGCAATTTTTAAATATAATTCCATAAATTATATTCAATACAGACAATGTTTCCCTAAAATTAATTAATTTATCTCAATATAGATAAAAGGTTTGAATTTTTTTAATATTATATTTAATATATTTTTTTTTAAATACACCACTCATTCCCCCCCAAAAGAATCACACTCATGAAAATACATTTTAAAATTATTAAAAATAGATTTCACTTTTTTTTTTAAAACAACATTTATCTCCTTTTAAACCAAAGTTGCACTCATAAATTTCAATATAAATTACTTAAATATTATACATTTTATTTTATTAAATGTTTATACATTTTTTTATAAACAATACACATTAGCCCCTATAACCCCAAAATCCCTCTCATAACAAATACATTTTTAATTTCATAAATATTAATTTAATAATTATTTTTTTTAATTTTAAATTTTAAAACACTCCCCAGCCTTATTCCTTCTAAATCCAGCGACCATGTTGGCCGCACGGAACTGAAGCTCCGGGGAGAATCCACACACCAGATTCCAGAGCGGCACATTGCAGCTTTCAATTCCCACGGAAAAGCAAGGTTTCCGCAATCGGAATGCAGGCGGATCACCTAAATCTAAGAATCGCTTGTCTGCGACCCTGCATGGCCGAGAAATGAACCGCGACGTCCCCGTTGGTAAGTAAACTAAGATGGTGCCCGAGGTGCTACGGGACTGTGCCCGGAGGCTGAGAGAAATAACCCGTTACTTTGCTGACCTGCGCTTTAATAATTGAAGAGGATCTCACCCCCCCATGCCCTCTTCCCAATCCAACAACTGGCCTGCGCCCTTGAAGAGGTACGAGCGCGGCTAGAGGGGGAGGGGCCCGCGAACCGGACCAGCGATCTTTCCCGCGGAGGGATGCCTTCTGGGGACTGCAGCCGCGACCGGGAGGCACATGGACACTGGCCTCACGCTGCCCGACCTGCACTCTTTCAATTGAAGAGGATCTCACCCCCCCATGCCCTCTTCCCAATCCAACAACTGGCCTGCGCCCTTTAAGAGGTACGAGGGCGGCTGGAGGGGGAGGGGTCCGCGAACTGGCCATCTCTCCTGGGGACGGATTCATTCTGGAGACCACACCCGCGACCCGCGAGCTAAGATGGTGCCCAGAGAGCTACGCGGGAGGACGGGAGCCAGGTACTGTGATGCCGCTTATTTTCCACTTGAACTCCCAGTGGTAGTCCACCTCACCCCGCAGTAGAGCAGTACTGTCGGCCGATCCCTTGGGGGTAGCTTCCTCGAGGAGGAGTTGGTTGGTGATACCCCCCTGCGGTGCTGGCACGGTGAAACCTGGCTCCCCCCCCCCTCTTTTGCGAGACGCGCGAACTGCCGCCGGAGATCTGGGGCGGAATTCATCCATGGCGCTCAGCTCGCGATTCTTTCATAGTTCTGATCATTTTGCTGCCGTAGGGAGACAAGATCGTTAATTGAAAGGTCTCTATTTCACAGAGGCTCCGCCAGGACACAATGGTGCCGGTTGAATCGGATCTGAGCAGAACGACTCCCGAATCTCTGGATGGGTGACAATAGCTCTGATTGTCCCCTGATGAATACCTCAGACTTGTGGCAGACACCTACGGCCCCGCTTCACCTCCCAAGCACACACTGGCCGTCCTCCCCTCACCCCCTCTAATAAACTCAACATCTAGTACCTCCCATACGCGGCACGAACAATCCTTTCACGAGCTTCCCCTCCGGGGCAGCAAGCAGAGGAAGAATCCATTCGCTCAAGGGGATGCCTGACTCCAACATGGCGGCCGCGGGAGTCACGATCATCAGGATGAAGGAATTGAGGGACCTCAAACTACCTGGGTGCCTGACCTCGTCTTGGCCTCCACACAAATGGACTAAACTCCTAGGCTCCTACCTTCTATTCTTCCATTCCTCACCCTTGAAACCCCTCCACCCACACTGGACTCCCTGGACTGGCACTTCGAGGTTACTCTAGTGAGGCTAGAGGTGCTCCCCCTCCACCCTCCCACCCTCCCACCCTGGCTCACCCACCTTGATATTAACTTTGGGATATTCCTCTGACTGTTGAGACCTATCGAGCTGACCGATGCCCGGTGGAGCTACCTGCTAGCTAAAGAGGAGTTGGGCTGTGGATTTACCCCGCGACCATCACCTACCCAGCCGGACCTTGGGCAGACTTTCCTTCGTCTCTCTGTCGTTTTCTCCCCCTACCCCTTTTTCCTTTCCCCCACCCCTTCTACGCTCCACTTTTCTCGTCTTCCTATACTCTTTAAAATGTTTTGCTTCTTAACCGAGACCTTGCTATTTGGCCCTGGCCCGGTGGAGCTACCTGGTAGCTAAAGAGGAGATGGGCTGTGGACTCCCCCCTTAGCCGTCACCTACCCAGCCGGACTCGGGGCAGATTTCCTTTCGTCTCCCTGTTCTATCTTCCCCTACCCCACCTTTCTTGCCCCCTTACCCTTCCTCGCATCTATGCTGTTGAAATGTTTTTCTAGCAACTGATGTTACCTGATTCTAATGTACTGTGTAATTTTGTGGAACCTTATGTAAAGCGCTCTGATACCTTCGGGTCTAGCCAGCGCTATATAAAACTGTTTAAATAAATAAAATAAATAAATCCCGCTGCTAAATAAAATATTACAATTTCATTAAAAATAATTTTAAAAAAAATTATTATTATTTTTTTAAAACACTCCCCACCCTTATCCCCTATAAACCCAACATCCCGCTCCTAAAAAAAATTACAATTTCATTATTATTAATTTTAATATTTGAAATTTGAAATTATACATTTTTAAAACACTCCCCACTCTTATCCCCTATAAACCCAACAACCCGCTCCTAAAACAAAATTTCAAAAATAAATATCACATTTATTAACAATTATTATAATATTTACAAACATATAATATAATACAAAAAACAACATTTACCAAAATGATATTTTTAAATAACGATATTTTAGTAATCGATATTTCTGACAACAATATTTTCAACAACACAGTAAATCGATATTAACCGATATTTTAAACAACTAAATTTTTGACTATCGACATTTAAAACTCGCTATTATGACACAACAAAATTAAAAAATCGATATTCTGCCTACTTACCATTAACCGGAGCTTAGGGGGTCTCCATAGGCAGGATAGACTTTGTCAGCTATGTGGTACCAGTGTGCAGGATTTAAATCATGTCTTATTTGTCTGTCCCCTACTACAACCTTTACAACGTCGATTTATAAGACCTTTGTTCTTGAAGTATACATTAGAGAAGGCCCGAAACTGTCTTCTGCCCCCCCCCTGAACCAGTCTGCTTCAAAATCTTTAGCTTTTTTAAACAATTTTTAAATATATTTTAGAGAAGGGCTATGTTGTCCCGTTTAGACGTAGTTGGCTTAATAGGTTTCCCTCTGAGCAAAATTTAATGGATCTTATAAGTTATGTTATGTTATGTTATGTTAATGTAACTTATTGAGCGCAAAAATACCCAGAGGTGTCTTGGCACTAAAGAACTAAAGTAAGCCCAAAAAGATCACACACTAATTCTGGATAAGCCAAGTCTTAAGACTCTTTCTAAATGAGGCTAGTGAATTTACAGACCTGATATGCATTGGAAGCATATTCCATAGCTTGGCCGTGACATAACCAATCCTTTGTCCCCCCCAGCTAGAGGTACGAATCCTGAGTACCATCATAAGCTTGGTAGCAGTAGGTCGTAGCTGTCTGCCCGGATCATACCAGGAAAAGATGTTGTTTAGGAACACAGGTCCCATATTATTCAAGGCCTTATATGCTAGGCATAGCGTCTTGAACTTGAAGCGACTTGCTACAGGAAGCCAGTGAAGTAGTACCTCTAGGTAGCTTTTCTCAGATGGTGAAATTGTTAGCACATTTAAGGCTATGATATGTTATTTACTGATTGTGTTATGGTTGCATTACAAAGGGTTTATGAAATTGGTACTATAGTTGCACTCTTGCACGTTCATCTCTTCGTATGCTGCTTTGAATACTGTCATGTACAATTGAATATCTATTAGCCAGTAACATTGGACTTGTTAGGCCATGTGCATGTAAACTGAATAATAATCAGAATTTTTTAAAGGATTTTTGTGTTCATTACCATGCTCAAGCACTTGCACTTTCTGTTATCTTTTATGCTGCTACTTACTGTGTACTGTATAACGAAATTTAGAACTTTTTAATCTTTTTGTATCTTAGGGGCTGATTACGATGGTCGCCACCGTAGTGGTGATTGGGATCGCCCGCCAGACATGCGGCGGTCCCACCACTGCGATTAGGATGCGCCCGCCATACTGGCGGGCGCATCCTGGCCTTAACATTGCGGGCGGTGCTGCTGGCTGCAGCACCGCCCGCAATGTTAAAGGTGCTAGCACCGCATTACCCTGCACCACGTGGGAGGCACCACGAGGTGCCTGCCATTTGGTGCATGGAAATGCAGGGGGTACCATGGTTCCCCCCAGTGCAGCGACACCCCCCCAAGGGGGGCCCGCAACAGGCCCCCAAACCCAATCCCTGCCAGCCTCTGAACAGACACATCCTAATATGGCGGACGGTGCCTGCTAGGCACCGCCACCATATTAGTGGCCCTGCTCCGCCCGCCAGGCAATCGGTGCGATTGCCACCGGCGGTAAAGCGGCAGACGGACTTTGCGGTGGCGATCGTTCCACCATCGTAATGAGCCTCTTAATCCTCGTTGAACTAAATGCATTTCTATAAACAAATTTTAGCATCTGTGTAAATGTATAGCCGAAGTCGTCTAAGAATCTAATGGTACAACTCGCTTTGCCCTGCCCTTGTTGGTTTTGTATTTGAAAGGACTTTGAAATGGATTTTGCGTTTACATCGCACTTCTTTGTAATTCACCTGCAACTACGATTTTTTTTACTATTTTATGAAAACTGTAATTTCTGATGTTTTGTGCTTTTTTAGCTTGTTTTTAAGTGTCGGTTGATCTGGTAAATTGAAGTTGTTTGTATATGGTTTTTTTAATTAGGAACTCCTCAGAGCTCTAAATCATAAATTGACTTGACTTGATTGCTGGCTTGCCTCCTGTTCTTGAAGTCTCAGGTCCATCAAAGACTTCCTTCAATTCTGATCAGCTGCTTGGCTCTGCCAATTGTGATTCCTGCCTAGCCAAAAGGTGCCAATCCAGTCCTGGGCCTTGAAAGTGGGGTTTGCAGCTGTTTTCCTGCAGTAGGTGACACAGTGACAACTTTGCGCTGATTAAAACCGTCACAGTGCCCTCCGACGCCTATTCAGTGCCGATCCGAGGACATCCCTGTGCGGCTCCACGACAACGCGGGCTCCGACTGAAAGATTCAACACCGACGCAGCGCCAATCTGAAGACATCCCTGTGAAGCTTGACGACGATGCATTGCCGCTTCGAGGACATCCCTGCGCGGTCCGATAATGGCGCGGTCCGATAATGACGTGAGCCTGCAACTTAAGGGGTTTGACAACGACGCAGGACCCGACTGCGAGGCTCAACAGCAATGCGCCAAGCTCCCCAGCAAGCTCCCCAGGCGCCAAGATGGCGCCTGGGGAGCTGCGAGACTGCAACCGGTGACCGAGGGAGGTGCTCCGCAATGGCATCGACCTCCGTTTACCCAGCAGACGGTGCCCCCCCCTCAAGAAGTGAGATGCGCATTTGGTGTGTGATACGGAAAACAGGGATCATTGCATGCCTAAGACCACCGGATTGTATCACCGGATCGGCATGCATCGACATTGGACTCAAAATGGTGGGTGCACTGATCGCTGCACCTCCAGCCTAAGAGTACTTCTTTTACCCTCACCGAGCGGCTGCTGCCTATGAGGGAAGCCTTGTACACCTTTCTGCTCAAGGTACACTTTGTTTGTGGTCCGCTACTTTGACAATTACACTCACGGCGTTTCGGCCCCGCGTTACTGCCTGTCCCTGCCTGACTCCAAAATGGCGGCTTTAATTTCCCCAATCGTTTTCGCGTCTGAATCTCTTATTGCCTCAATATGTACTATGTGTTAGGTGGTACTTTAACTTCCTGCATTCTGCTTTGGAGGCCCCTGCTCTGTTTTTATTGTTACTATCACCGCTACAACTGCCCAGTGACCCATCCCGTGCTGGCAAACACCACTGAGTACAACCGAGTGCAGAATGTATACAAGATGGCGACTAGCACTTGTGGGGCTCTGCTTTTACCTGTGCTGTTTGACCCTCACAGCACCTGCTCCATCATGCTAGCGGGACCCCAGACAGCCAAATCAGCAATACATCTAGCGCCTGTGTGTCTAAGGCCTCCTGTGTAATTAATGCCTCGCAGTGGGGAAGTTCTGCAGACTTTGGAATCTGTCCCTTCCACCCCTCCTCTCATCACCCCTGACCTGGGGGCGAGCTGGAGGTTAAGGCGGATATCGCTTCCAGTGACTCCGTGATAGGTGCTCTCAATGGAACTTTGACGATGCCCACTGGGCGGAATCCATGACTGTCTGTTTATTACGTGGTGCCCGAGCAACCATGGCCGATGCCCGGTGGAGCTGTCCTATGCAGCTATAGAGGAGTTTTGGCTTTGGTTCACCCCTCGGCCGGCACCTACCCAGCTGGACATCGGACACTGTTCTCCTCGTCTCTCCGTTCTGTCTTCCACCTGCATTTCTTACCCCTGTTACCATTCCCCCTCTTCCTTTCTCTCCCCTTAAGAAGTGTGTACACGCTAATAACTCTTGTAACCTGTAACTCTCTGATCCTCATGTAAAGCGCTCTGATACCTTCGGGTCTTGCCAGCGATATTTTCTTCCTCCCCCTTCACCCTACCTCTCTCCGCCCTACTCCTCTCCTCTCTATAGCTACTGACCTTTGCCTTCACCCTGCCTTACTCATACTTCCCACACTTTCCTATCCACTTATCGCTCTTTTGTAATCCTTTCCCTTGCCAGTTGAGACATAGCTATTTGACTGATGCCCGATGGAGCTACCTTGTTTAGCTATTGGGGAGACGGGCTGTGGATTCCCTCCTCGGACGTCACCTACCCAGTCGGTCTTTGGGCAGACTTCATTTCGTCTCTCCTGCCGTCTTTTCACCCATCCTCCCCTTCACACTTCCCCCCTCCGCTCTATCTGTCTCACCTTTACTCCCTCTCTCAATATGTTGCTTATTTTTGATGTAAAGTGTAATTTGTTTACCGTTTTCTGTAACATTGTGGAACCTAATGTAAAGCGCTCTGATACCTCCGGGTCTAGCCAGCGCTATATAAAACTCTCAAAATAAATAAAATAAATAAAAATGCATAGACCCGACTGCGTGAATCGGTACCGATGCATTAAGACTTCAGACCTTGCTCCATTCAAGGTACTTTTTCAGCGGGACCCGCATGGGTCTTGTATCGAGCCTGCCCTCTATCGGGGTCGGCCTGAACTTTGGATTAACGCTAGTCCAGCATGACCTCAAGTAACCTCTAAACGCTATTTGCTTTTAGGCACTATATTGCAGTTTATTCTTTAAACATACATATCTCAAGTTCTACATGTTGAACTTTTGTCGTATTGGTCTTGTTTTACTCAGATAAATATTCTCTATATTTTTAAACTGGTGTGGAGACTGTTTGTGGTGTTTTCACTATGTTATTGTACTGAAAGTGTGCACAAATATTTTACACATTGCCTCTTAAGTTAAGCCTGATTGTCTGTGCCAAGCTACCGGAGGTTGAGCACAGGTTAATTTAGATTGTGTATCTGACTTACCCTGACTAGGATTGTGGCTCTTTCTTGAACAGGGTGTATACCTCTGCCAACTAGAGACTCAATTTCTTGCACTTGTTTTCACCACTAACTAGGGGGCTGATTACGATGGCGGGCGGAGGCACATCCGCCGTGCTGGCGGTGGCGGAAAATGCCCTTTTCCGCACTCCATCGGCGGTCTTTGCGTCCGCCGTATTATGATGGGCATGGATAGCCCATTTCCCGTCCGCTGCGGTGTTCCGGGTTCCGCCGATAATCTCTGTCCGCACCAGTAGCAGACGGAGCCAAAAGAGAGGTACCGCCGTGAGGAATGCGGTCACGACCGCCAGTCAAATCACGATGCCTCAAACAGCCCACCACACCGCTGCGGAGAATCCGGCCATTCGAGGATGCGGATAGCTCCATGTGTTCCAGTCCGCTGGGGAAACGGCGGTCTTTGGCCTTACCGCAGCAAATCCGATCGCTGCAGACGGATTTTCAGCTTTTCCGCCACTGAATCCTGGAACCCGACTGCCTCGGTAGGGAGTTTCTGGTGGTGCATCCTAATCTGGCTGGCGGTTTTGTCGCGGTACCTGCGGGCGGAAATTTCCCGCTAGCACGGCGGTCAGAATGCTTTTCCGCCCGCCATCGTAATCAGCCCCTTGGACACTAGGCCCAGATTAACAAATTGTTTATGCAATGTAGTGCAGCAATCAGATTCGCTGGGTCTGTGCTGTGCAAGAGAAACAGTGCAGAGCTATGTCTAGTAGGATTAGCTTGCTGATGCTGTCTTCCTCTGCTCTGGTGCACTAATAATTCTGCCTTTTGTGACGCACAGTCTTGCTCCATGGTGCAGCGGTGAATGTGCACTATCTAGCATAGGGTTTGAACTGGAAGCATACACTGCCAGTGCAAATTCTTATGCATAGACCAACACAGTTGGATTCCACGCATAGGATGTATTCTGTGCACTGCAGCACTCTTGCACTATGTCTGGTTTTTTTTAAGGAAATAAACACATTTCCCCTTGCTAGCACCGGCTTCAAAGAGACATTCGTTTTTGATGCAAAGCTCTGTCTGACTATCTTACTAGCTAATGGTACATGTCAAAACCTATGGGTGTTTGCACTGATCTACCCAAGTAATGTCCCAGGAACATCCCTTCGATGCAGAGTGATGTAAAGCATTGAAACCACATTTTGAACTCAGAAAAGGGCACCTGGGTAATACATACCAAGGTGTTGCTTTGCATGATGTTGAGATAGAGCAAGGAACTAGCAAATCTACTCCTCGGTTTTTTAGTCTATGAAGGAAAGTTAGCTTCCCAAGCCCCCTTCATATACTGGTAGACATGGGAGTGAAAGTCAAAGCTTATCTCAAGTAAGGTTGTGAATGGCAGAGTCTCTGTACAGACTGACACAATTTCCACAGTAGCAGCTATGAAAAACATAGGTATGTGGGTTGAGTTAAATTTGTAAACATCATATTCCCTAGCGACTGGGAATAGGAGAGATCTGGCCATAACACCTCTGCATCTTATATAAAATGCTGAGATTGACTCATCCGATAACAATGCTAATACTAACTACTGTTGCTTGAATGCAAGCTAAGATCAGCATCTCGTAGTTAAAGCAAATAGAGATTGCGGGTGTGTTTTTTTGCCCGTCTTGGCGAGATTAGACAAAAGGGTGCTAATAGCCTTGTTTGTGACATGCTGTC
The DNA here is from genome assembly GCA_963921515.1 of Calotriton arnoldi. Lineage (NCBI taxonomy): Eukaryota > Metazoa > Chordata > Amphibia > Caudata > Salamandridae > Calotriton > Calotriton arnoldi. Next base: position 195,840 of record CAWUFW010012332.1, on the reverse strand, counting down.
AGAACTAAACAGCTATTAAATGCAGTTAATTCCCTCAGCAGAAAATAATCACACTTAATTACTATGATGATGCTTTCCCTATGATACTTGTAGTAACTAAGAAAACCAAGCACTGTCAAAATATGAGGTGTTTATATTCTCCACTAAGTAGGACCCTGGGCTTTCAGTCAGCAATGGAAAGTTAGTTTCTGAAACCCCTTTACACTCATGTAGATGAAGATGTGCAATCAAGGCTTAGTCCAAACACGGAGGTGTAGGATGACTTCCTGTCTGCATTGATGACCTTCTCATTGTCTGTTTATTCATAACGTGACTGATAATATTCCACTTATGCAAGCAAATTTACACTTTTGATTTCCTTCCGACCACATCTTGCCATCCACGCTGGGACAGATACCGTGCAGGGCACCCTGCCTTTCAACAAACTGAAGGGTGTCTCCCCGTCACAGAATGTGGTGTAGTTCTGTAATTCCACAGCATTTCCTTAACCTGTTTTTTCCAGCATGTGTTACTTGACAATGCCAATTGTACACTCTCACCTAGCACACGGTTGAAGCGCTCAATGAGACCATTACCCCTGGGATGATATACAGGTGTTCTACACTGTTTGATGCCCCATTTCTTGAGAAAACATCCAAACGTTTCCGTCACAGATTGTGGACCATTGTCAGTAATAATCTCAGCATGGCATCCCTCTCTGCGGAAAATGTCCACACAAAAAGAAAATACATTCACAGATTTCACCTCACTCACAAATGCAACTTGGAGTATTAGTCCATGAGTACTATTGCAAATCTTACATTAATTCCTAAGCTGTCAAATGGACCACAAAGTCCATGGCTACCTTTTCCCACACCCAACTGGGTAACTCCACAGGAGTAATAGTTGTTTCTTGCAGCATGTGTGACTTATCACTGCACATACTAGGGACGCAATTCAAAGCAAACCTTTCTATCTGCCTATTCATTCCAGGTCACCAGAAATACGTCCTGACCTTCCTCTTCATCGCTGACATTCCTCCATGCCCCTCATGCATCAAACACAACAACCTGCAACGTAAACCCTCTGGCAAAACCAACGTAGCCCCTCTTCTCACAATTCCATCAATCAATGACTATTCCTCCCATACATTTTTATAGGCCAATAAATCATCACCTGACTTCCACCCAAAAACTTTCGGCAAGGTCTTCACCACTTTCACAAACACAGAATCAGCTCCAATGGCCTCCCTACATTCAGTCTCTCCAATAGGCTGACACAGATCGGATATTTCAGACGTTGTCCATTCCTCTTCTTCTCCAACATCCTAACTGTCCCAAAAAATCTGGACAAACAATCCGCATTAATGTTCCTCACACCCAGCACATATTTCACTGAAAATACATGCTCTTGCAACCACTTTGCAATGTGTGGAGTAGCCTTTCCAGCCCCAGCAGTGGAGAATAAATAAACCAAAGATTTATGATCAGTCCGGAGTTCGAAATGCACACCCCACACAAAAATGTTACACCCCCCCACCAACCAGATAGTGCTTCCTTCTCCACTGCAGAGTACGTGCCTTCTGCTCCCTTGAGAGTATGTGATGCAAACGACACTACTCTTTCTTTCCCTTCATATTCTTGCATCAAACCAGCTCCAAGTCCGTACCCACTTGAATCTGTCACCACAACCATCCTGTCCATAGGATCAAATGGTTTCAACATCACTGCTTTTGCTATTGCCTCTTTCAAACGCTTGTTGAAATTTTCTGTCCATTGATATACTGCACCCTTTTTCATCAACTCACGCAGAACATGCACCCTTTCAGCAAAATGATGCACATATTTGGCATAGTATTCAGCTATGCCAAGAAAAGACGGAAGGTGATCATTGTCTTGCAGAGATGGTGCTCTCCCTATAGTATCCACTAAGTAGTGTTTAGACTTGACCCGTTCGTATGTTAAGGTATGACCCAGGTACTTCACTTCTCATCTACGGAATGTGCATTTTTTGTAAACTAATGGTGACCCCTGCTTTCTCAAATCTACTCAGCACTCCCTTCAGAACTTCATCATGCAGAGTTCTATCCTTTCCCCACACCAACACGTCATCTTGAAAAACCAAAACCATCATCATGTCCCCCAAAATGCCCTGCATGACACTCTGGAACACTGCTGATAACAATGCCAGACCAAAGGCATACAAATGAACTGATATGCACCTTCGGGCGTGATGAAAGATATCAAATCTCAAATGTCTGGATTCTGCATGCAAACACCCCTGATGGTAGGCACTCAAAATCAACTCAAAAATCAAATCCATGGTGGTGAAATACACACCATCTGACACACCTGCCAGCATTTCATTAGTTTGGGTAAGTGGATGACGATCCCCCAAATGCACTCGTTCAAGTCTCTCAAGTCCACACACACACATGCGGATATTGCCATTGGGTTTTTTAGCAATGACAATGGGACTTAACCATTCTGAAGCCTCTATGGGCTCAATTACTCCATTTTTGCATAATCTTTGCAATTCCTCCTTCAGAGCACCCTTCAGAGCCAAAGGCACATTCCGCACTTTGTGCATTTTATGTATTGCATTGTTTTAAAAAATGATCCTGTGTTCAAATTTCTTCAAACTGCCTAATTCATCACTGAACAATTTGGGAAATTTTCAACCCATTCCTCCTCATTCTTGGTCAACAGAAATTGCTGCAGATGGTTAGGATCTAGAACCATTCCTAATGCACGTTCTTCTCTGTAACCAAGTAATGACCTTCCTTTCTCCACAACATAAACTTTTACCACTGCTTGTCTACCTTGAAATTGTATGCTAGCTACAAAATAGCCTAATACCAGCATTTTGTTGCCACAATATCCTTCTGGTTCTATGTCCCTGGGACACATTTCACCAGCATTCAATTTCTGCCAGACAGCTTTATCAATATTAATGAAAGGCGAGCATGAATCTGCCCAAACATGCACCTCTCTCTCAGTCACCCAAATAGTACATTTTGGGGGACCATATACTTCACTATTCGTAGCCGAAACAGCACTTGGTTGATCATCCACCTCGCTCACCATTAACACTTCTACTTCATCCTCATCCCTATTGTCTGACTTCTCATTTTGATGACATGTTTCTAAGTCCTTCACTAAGTTTACAGATTTTTTTTGTACCTGCCAAATCCATCATTCTATGCACTCTTGAGAAGTGTCCAAGCTTTTTCCATTTAAAGCACTTGCTTTTAGCAGCAGGGCAGTTACTAGCTTCAGCAGTGTGCCTTATGCTGCTGCATCTAAAACCCACTCTTTTCCTATTCCCTTCCTATTTTCTACCAATGTCCGTAGTGTGTATTTAGTGTATGTTTCTTCCCTGCTGCTACTTTACACACTTTATTCGAATCAGAATTGTGCGTGGATCCAGACCCTCCCAACACTTTTACATAGATAGAAGTGTTCTCTATGCATTTGGCCACCTCAATTGTCTTGTCCAAGGGAATCTTTCAGATCCAATAACTTCTCTTGGATCTTCAGGTTGTTTATCCTATTTATCATTGGATCTCTTATAATCTCATCCCTAAGATCCATGAATGTACATGTAACAGCCAGTCTCCTTAATGTGGCCACATATTGCCCAATGGATTCACCAGATTCTTGTGCATGCAAAAAGAATTTGTGTCTTTTGACGACAATGTTAACTTTTTCCCCATAATTTTCTTCCAATGCCATGAGTGCATTTTCATACCCCTTTTCTTCCTCTCTCTCAGAACCAGCATCTGCTTTCCTGCCCACAGGCTTCAGCAAAGTTTTCAAAACCTTCCTGCCTTCAACCCCCAAACTGTGGGGCCTATTAGGATGGCGGGCGGACTTTCGTCCGCCCGCCACCCTAGCGGTGCTGGGACCGGCCGCCAGTGGTGCGGCGGTCCCGCACCGGTGATTAGGATGCCACCGCCACCGTGGCATCCTCCATTCCCAGCATTGTGACGGGTGGTGCTCACAGCACCGCCCGCCACAATGCTGGGAATGCACTGTGTGCATTGTCATGCACAAGGGGACAGGCACCGCGCGGTGCCTGCCACCTTGTCCATGACAATGTAGGGGGGTACCATAGGTACTCCCCATGTGCACCCCCCACGCCCCCCAATACCCTGGGGGCCCGCAACAGGCCACCAACAGCAAACTCTGCATGCCTTTCCGTGGCGGTATCGCCGCCACGGAAAGGCTGCTTCCCGCACCCATGCTAATATGGATGGCGGTGTCTAGCAGATACCGCCACCATATCTAGCCCCTTTTCCGCCCGGTCGACTGGTCGACCGGCGGAAGGTCTTTCCGTCCGCCGGGGTCCCCCCGCCATACTAATATGGCGGGGGGAAATGGGTGGCGGGCGGAGGGAAATGTAGGGCGGATCACCACCGCCCGCATGGCGGTGGCGATCCGCCCTACATCGTAATGACCCCCGTGTTTGAGAATAGCTAGCTTTCTTTTTGACACATACACCCCCCCCTAGGCCTCTAAATACGTTTAAAATGTCTCTTTCCAGTCTTCCCACCCCATGCAAGCAAGACCTGGATCCTGTAGAAACTGCGGAGCGAAAAGAATAGATTTTGATGACATATTTGATGCAGGAATCACAATGCAGTAAAAGTATGTGAATACAGGAATCACAATGCAGTATAAATATGCAAATATTCAATGCAATCTAGATAGCAAACACACTTAAACACTTCCTTTAACAACAGCTATGCACAACTATCTCTTTTGCTCCCATCAATGTGCCAACACTGGCATCAAACTCATAAACAGCACCTTAATAATTTCAAATTCAGTTGCTGAGTCTGTTTTTTTCTATTTGAAAATAATACATTGAAAAAGAATAAGAGAAAATCATTTCTCTCAGTCAGACTCTGATGAATTGGCACAGCTGCAACATGGCAACATGTACAGCGTGTTATCACTGATGAATTGTTGACCAGCGGTGTGCCTGTCACTGAGATAATCTCCACAGAGCAGGCAATGTGAGGACACAATGTTCCCACTACCATGGGTACTCACAAACTTTCTCTCGGGGGTCAAATTTACAGTGTGGTTTGTGGCCGAGGGCCGGACCGGTGGGGGCGGGGTCAGTGGGGGAGGGGAACGGGGCTAGAGCACCAAAAAAAACTATGACCATGAGGTTGAACACAGGCCCCTGCAGCGGATGGCTTCGTCCACTGAGCCACCAGACCCGGCATACACACATCTCTCTCTCTCTATCTATCTCTCGCTCTGTCTCCCTCCCTCTCTCTATCTCTCCCTCCCTCTCTCTATCTCCCCCTCCCTCTCTCTATCTCTCCCTCCCTCTCTCTCTCCGTCTCCCTCCCTCTCTCTCTCTCTCCCTCCCTCCCTCTCTCTGTCTCCCTCTGTCTCACTCACTCTGTTTGTCTCTCTCTCGCTCTGTCTCCCTCCCTCTCTCGCTCTGTCTCCCTCCCTCTCTCGCTCTGTCTCCCTCCCTCTCTCTCTCTCTGTCTCCCTCCCTCCGTCTCCCTCCGTCTGTCTCCCTCTGTCTGTTTCCCTCCCTCTGTCTCCCTCTATCTGTCTCCCTCCTGCTGTCGCCCTCCTCCCTCTGTCTGTCTTCCTCCCTCTGTCTCCCTCCCTCTGTCTGTCTCCCTCGGTCTGTCGCCCTCCTCCCTCTGTCAGTCTCCCTCGGTCTGTCGCCCTCCTCCCTCTGTCAGTCTCCCTCTGTCTGTCTCCCTCCCTCTGTCTGTTGCCCTGTCTCCCTCTGTTTCCCTGTCTCCCTCTGTTTCCCTGTCTCCCTCTGTCTCCCTCCCTCCGTCTCCCTCCCTCTGTCTCCCTCTCTCTCTCCCTCTGTCTCTCTCCCTCTGTCTCCGTCTGTCTCCCTCTCTCTGTCTCCCTCTCTCTCTGTCACCCTCTCTCACCTCACCCAGCGTGTGTGTCAGCCGGGCTGAGACAGCTTCCCGGGAACACACACAGCCGCACCCGAGTACTTCACAGGTCTTTAAAGACCATTCACTTGTTAATGAGGCTTTGTTGTATTTCACCTCTTCTTAGCGCCCCTGCATCTCCACTCAGTCAGAATGGAGATGCAGGGGCGCTAAGAAGAGGTGAAATACAATAAAGCCTCAATAACAAGTGAATGGTCTTTTAAAGAATCGCCCGGCCCCCATAGAGCAGAGTCTCTCCGAGTCCGCGCTGCTGCAACCGGCGGTGTTTGCTGACACTTAAAAAAAAAAAAAAAGCAAACACATGTACGATGTCTGCAAGGTCCGCGGGCCGCCAAGGAATGCTTGCCGGGCCGCTGGCGGCCCGCGGGCCGTACTATGAGTACCCGTGCACTAGACCAAAGTGTACCTGTTGCCATGCAAATGTTAAACGGAAGCTGATAATCTTTCGATTCAGCCCACTGCAGCACATCACCAAAGCGAGATGGATGGGGCGCACGTCCACACCCAATAAAGCGGATCCGCACAACTCTCAAACATGCTCAAGCCACAGTCGTTGCCCTGGATACAATGATGCTCTCATGTTGGGCGTCATCGTCATATGTGTCACTCCTCAGGCACGAATTGCCGATCACCCACAATTCCAAACCTCATGTAGCAACGTCCCTTGTCACCAGGACACAGTGCCCAGACTGGATACTTTCCGATGCTTGACACACCACTTGCCGCACACGAGCCAGTAGCCACGCTCCTCTCCAACTTTAAGCCGCCGACTGGTAAGTGCTTGGGTATGACGTGGCCCAACACAGTTATCACGCTACCAAAGTAATGTGCTTAACACACGCCATTTCCTGTGCTGACCACATACCGAAGCCGTTTTTAAATCCAAACAGGCCAGTTAATTAAGTCAATCCTCACTCCTCTCAAGCGAGTTTCCAAATGTGTAGGTAGTACCCCAACTCTTCCGAACACAGTTTTTCCACAAGTAGTTCTCCAATCACAGCTGCCAGAACATTTACCAGGTTAACAGAGCTTTCAAACCAGGGGCCGCAATAACACAAGATCCACGAAAAATAGTTCTTGGCAGAAACTTTCATCTACAGTGTCCTCCTTATCAGTATCCCATCCTTGTCACCAAATTTGGGAAGAGAGGAATGTGTTGTAAATCTTCTTTATTCAGATCCCAGAAATGGCCCCTGGTCAGCCCACCTGACCCTCAGCAACTGTGTACTCCAGCTTGTTTGAATCCACAAACCAGATTCAAGAAGCGAAAGTGCACAGGTTGCATTGGAACAGCATCCTTGTTGCCAGGAGACATGCACATTCACGTTAACATTAAAAGAATACAACAGTTTGTACTATATAAAACTGGCAAATAAATAAATACACAAATAAATAAATATGAATTCTCTAAATTAATGCACAGTAAACCATAAGAGTCAAATAATAAAAAGGTACACAGTGTAATTGCGCAATAAAACTATAATGCTCCTTAATGTAAACTTCCATTTATGATCAATATATAGAATTATTGATGGGTAATAGTGAATTGAGGGGATGTTTTTCACGGAGGGGTTGTGAGTGGCATCAAATAGAAAAGAGCAAAGGTCGCGATCTCTCTAATGTCACTCAGATCCCTAACGAGAAAAACATCCCCGTACTTCAATTCAATTTTCAATTCCATATTTCGGTAATATACCATAAAAGAGAAGCACAATAAATATACAATATCTGTAGGAAGTTAAAAACGACATCAGCAAGTTAAAAAAAATGAAACAATCCACCCGGTCGTAAGAGTACAAATAAAACTCATGTGTGACCCTTACAGGTCTATAAATACAATGAGACCGAGGATAAGAAGTAATAAAAAAAAAATAGCGAGTGCATGGATTATAGGATCCAATGTCAAGTGCCAGTTTAGACCGAATAAACATGCATTCTGTTTGTTATCAACCAAACATGAATCAAAAATCTAGACAGCGAGAATACCAAGTATGGGGTGGTGTCAGCTTGAAAAATCCTATATGCTTCCTCAGTCCTTGTAGTGCCTAGTTTCTTGCAAATAGGGATGAACCATTTTGCACGTAGACATTTGTAAGCTGGGCAGTAGAATAGCAAGTGAGGTACATCCTACCTGTTATAACCACACATGTGACACGCAATATCTATATTATTCAACAGTCCCAACCATTTTGACTTAAAGCAATTGAGGGGAGGTTTCCATGTCTGAACTAAACAGAGTTTTTGTTGCTAAATTCTCTTCTATGTCATCACAAAAGTTTTCCAGATGATAATTGTCTTTTATCAGTAACAATCAGATAGATAAAGTGCCTTGTGCATGCAGTAAAAAATTGTTACATTTGCAATTTTTTTATTGGTTTTTCAACTCCTTCGCAGTAAATATTGGGCAGCTGCCCACTGGGTCATCCCAGAGATTGGCCAAGCCCATCACCTTTAAGGAATCTTTGACAAATTTGATCCAAGGAAGTTTGGTTGCATTCTGGTAACTGAGAATTCTCTCCAGGCCTCTTCGATATAGCAAAAGTTCTGGGGTTGGCCCATATACGTCTCCAGAGAATTAACGGGCAAAGTTCTATCTTTTCAGTGATCGGCCTGAGTCCCAAATGAAGGCTCAATGGTAATAGAGGAGTGCTGACCGGTAAACACAAAAGCTGCCTTATCAATCTATTTTCTACCATTGTCAAGGGTTTTTGGTTTTTGAGGCCCCAAATCTCTGCACCATAAAGGTCACCCACAAGTGGCTGGTATGAGTATAGTAGGACAACAGGTGATTCAAATTTACAAAGAGACCCTTTGTATAACTTCAACAACCCCCGCTTTGTTGCTCCAATTTTAGTCTTCTTTTAGCAATTTGCAATGACCAGTCTAACTTCTCATGTAATGTAATCCTCAAATAGTCAAAAAGATGTACCTGCTCTAAGCGGACACAGTCCAAGGGGGGGTTCGAGCGTGTAGAAGGACAGGGGTTGAGTTTTACTAATATTAATTTCCAGCTCCCTCATCCTGCAAAATCTGCTAAAACCATCAAGCAATGTCTGGAGCCCCAGAGGCAACTTTGAAAGCAGAAGAGTATTGTCAGCAAACATGAGAGCCAGAACCCTCATGCCTGCTAGAGGTTGGGCGTCATTATCACTATTATTTAAAAAAAATCCACGTAATAATTTAAAAACAAGGTAAAAAACAGGCTTGGGCGTAGTTTGCGGAGTTTCGCTACGTGGAACTCAAAGTGATAAATAAACTCTGCGGAGTTCGGCAAGTGGTGGAGTGCAGTGTGAACTGCCACTCGCGCTGATCTTCCTGCTGCTGGAGCAGCAGCTCGCGCTCGCCAACTTACTGTTTGTGAGCGCAAGCGGGGAAAAAACTCCGCGGAGCTGAGTTTTCTGTACTCTGCCAGCTCCACTGAGCGCGGAGTGCAGAAAACTCCACAAACTCCGAGAACGGAGCGAGTTCCCTGCCCAGGCCGAGTAAAAAGGGTGGGGGCCAAAGCACAACCCTGTCTAACACCATGCTTAACAGGAATGGGCTCAGTGGCTTCATCCAGCTTACCACATCTAATTTGCACATAGAAGGGTGGTATCTAAAAGGCTAATTGGCCTATAGTTGGCTGGGTATAAGGTTCAACCCTTCTTATAAATGGGAAAAATCTCAGCCCCAGCCCACATTTGGGGAATACTGGCTCCATTTAAAATAGCATTAAAAACCACAGTAAGATAGGGTGTCCAGATGTCTAATTCAGATCAAAACAGATCACCATGTATCTTATCTGTACCAGGAGCTTTGTGTGGTGCTATCTTTCTTATGGCCTCTTCTACTTCCATACACGTTATCAAAGGAAAATCATCTGTGTCCCTCTCTGGCACAAAATACGGGGTAAGGGGGGTAATTGTATGTTCCAAAACTGGGTCCTTATCTAATTTATGTTGGTATAAATTTGTAAAGTGGACTATTCAGGCCTCTGCCGCAACGTTTTTGTCAATTTTAGATGTTCCTTCCCTATTCCCAGATGCTATTAAGTTCCAGAATATGGTTTGGTTGTTGTCCTTGCGGCTGCTAAAAGGAGTCCCCAGTTTTGGCTATCTTATTCCTTTTTGCCCTATCTAGAACAGTTTTATAAACAACTCTCTTTTCCTGGATGTCTTCCCTCCTGGTGGACTTGATAGCGGTGATCAGAGTACTCTTGGCCATTCTACATTCTTTGTTAAGCCAGTACACTACTCCTTAGCCCTTGTTTGCTGGCTTCTCTGAAAAAGTCCACCTTTAGGCTTCTAAAAAGGGAGTTATGTATGTCTTCAACGTTTGGTACAACAGTTTCCACAAGTGGCCCTGGTTTCAGAGTGCAAAATATCTCCAGGGCTTGTCCCAACTTGGTATATATTGATCTCAGGGCTCTCTCTGACCTAGCCTCTGCAGACCAATGAATTCTATGTTTATTATTAGTTAACTCACACCTCACATCTAATGGTTTGAGAGAGAGCTAGCTCGGCTCATCCTAGTTGAAATTCCAGCTCCATCTTGAGCGAATTGTGGTCACTATTGTGCCTGTGCACCGCCACCATATCCTCTAGAAATGGCCAAAGATTAACATCTAAAAAGATGTAATCAATAACACTAGTACTGACTATTCTATTAAAGGTATGGGTGCACTTACTGTCAGATTTAGTTCTTCTGTTCCACACATAGATCATGCAGTTCAGGGATAGGGCATTTAATTGTATCGCCAAGGGGGTCCACATTTTTAATTTAAATTAATTTAAAGTTCTATCCTGTTCCGGCAGCAAGTGATGGTTAACCAAGTCCAAAGGTTCATACTGATAATTTAAATTACCCCCCAATATCTTTGTCACATTGTGATGGAGGCTAGCTATAAGTGAAAGTAGCACTTCTATAGCGGTGGATTCCTGACGCTTAAAAGAAGATCTTTGGGGCTGATTACGATGGTGGGCAGAGGCACATCCGCGGTGCTGGCGGTGGCGGAAAATGCCCTTTTCCGCACTTCAGCAGCGGTCCTTCCGCCCGCCATATGACGATGGGCAAACATAGCCCATTTTCCGTCCGTTGCGGAGTCAGGTGAACCGCCAGATTTTTGCGCCCGCCACTGCGGCGGAGGGAGCCAATATTGACTCACCGCCAGGCGGAATGACGTTCCGGCTGCCGTACAAATCACGATCCCGCAAACAGCCCATCACACCGCAGCAGAGAATCCACCCACCCAGAGACGGCGGAAGCATGACAGCGGAGCGCGAAACCAGACTCCCGGTCCCCTCCACCCGGTCCTGATCGCAATGGATCCAGCTCTCCAAGCCCTTCCGGTGCTGTACCTCATCCACTACCAGCAAATAATGCACCGTCGCGGACAATGCCGCAGGTACGCAAATACACAACTCCGCACACAACCACAACACACAACTCCTGTGCCGACACACGGTTTCTGTCCACATCAGGAACACATCCCCCAGTGTACCCACACATCTTCCACCTGCCAGAAACTCACCCCTCCGCATCTGGATCACCCATCAACCGCGAAATCACAGCAATGTCCCGGTCACGTCACTGCAGCGGTGAAGACGCGGGAAAACCTGCGCACAATGTAGTAGGCAGGGCCTTCGGCAGGCATGGGCAGTCCACAAAGATTCACAGGGCTCCACCTTCACCCTTCCCACACTACTCTTCCCACACCCATTTGGGAACATGCTGTGTGCTCCTCCTGTGCCCCCCTGCACAATTAATCTGCCAGATGTAGCCAGACCTTGCACCTCACACATCAAAGGACAAGGGAGATTGACTGGGAAGGTGGGGGTGAAGAGGAACACCCTGCACAGAAGCTCAGGGGCTGGACAACCCTCCTCCTCACACCAACCTTCCACTCCTGTGAAACTAACTGAGTATGATCACAAAATGAAGATTCACACTGCCTATGAACATCCAATCAACAGTTCGCACTGCCCGTTAAGTCACTCACAAACACCCCACACTGACACCCAGCCACATACCCATACCATAGGCCGGCAGCAATGGAGGACAATAAATGGGCCAGTCAAAAGTGAAGTGGACAGTGCTGGAAAACCAGGGAGCAAGCCACATAGCATCTGTACATCACATGCAAGAGAAGGAACATATCACACCACCCTTAGGCCATCAAATCAGACATGGCTGGCACAGTGAGTGAAATTAAGCCAAAGTGACCTCTGTGCAACAACTCAGGGAGACATCAAGGAAGGCCATGCATAGGCACAAGAATGATAGGAAGTGTCTGAAGTCATACAGTGACCAGCCACACATCTGTCTCCACTTACTTTACATGTGTGCATGTCATCAGCACAACACACATGGCTCATTGTCACACTCCTTGACTGTCAAACACAAGTAGGACCTTCACACATGCCCCTCCTCTACCCACCTCACACCTGCAGCACACAACACCTGTGAGAAACACACAGAATGGTCCAAATGATGTCCTGTGAGTCCAATGACAACCAATCACACTCCATGTGGTGCATCCACAAATTTCACACTCGCACTCAGGGATGCCTGAACCAATGCTGACACAAAAACAATAGCCAAACATAAAGCTCACAAACAACATCCACAGAAGTCCAACAAGCCCAGACATGTGCAGCCAAATAGTGGAAAGGCAATGTGACCACAGACAGAACAGGAGTACACAACATTGTCACTCAGGGCCAATGCCCAGACACCATACCCCAACAAAAACAAGAATCGCATCATCCAAAAACAAACATGAACAATAACTGGGATCAATGGGACAATCAGCTGACACAGACTGAGACACCACACCACTCATCAAGTGAACATGGTGTCACAGTGTACCACAAGCATGCACATGCACAATTCTGACAAGTGACAGGTCAAAAATAGGAGGAGAAACCACCAATGTGCACTCAAAACAAGCTCAGGAACAAGAATCCACCTTGCTGCATGTGCCAGACACACAAGTAATGCACACTACACTTGCAACACACATCTGCATGTATCACACAGCAACAACTACTCACACACAATCTCATGCAAATAGAACATCACACACACATAGCATCTGTCAGTAGAAAGAGCCAACACAGGCCAAACACTGCATACATCCACAACAAAAACACAACAGATGCACATACCAATCCATCACATAGCAAACTCAGCTGGACATCAGGGGGTTGCACACCAGGCAAGTATAAGGCAACACACACTGACAGCACTGCAAGCACACCAAGCATTGTGTGCACACCAACCAAACCAGTAGCACATATATCTGAGTGCCACACCATGAACTCCCACAACACAAATCATCACAGCACACAGAGAACATCACACTCAGGAAGGGTAGCAGTACCTCAGCAAACACACATACAGCTTAACCATCACCCACAGATGCACAACTAAGTGAAACCCAGGGGCAAACAACATGACTAGAGGACTGTGCTGCTCAAACATATGCACTGCACATGAGCAACCATGACTGCAAAACAGTTGAAGAAAACAACACATAACTAATTTGGGCAACTTCCTGAGTGGCACACTGGTCCTGTACACATTTCAGCCTCACACAGCATAGTGTCACACTATGAAGTGGTGGGGAGGCTCACACACTGGCAAGCCATGGGGTGGAAGACATGAGATTGAAGTGGTGTGTACGTCAGTAGTGGACAGGTGAGGAGTGAACAGTACACAAACACATAGATGAGTTACTCACAATGTGTAGGCATCAGAAGCACATATAGGGGATGGCATGACTCCACATACCACATACCATACTGGAGCCAAAAATGGGTCAAGTGACAGCAATGCATGAGAAAACTCACAAATAATGTCAGTGTGGCTGAGCAGGTCTGCACAGTGAGCACAAACAGTAACAAGACACATGGCTGATCAACAAAACACAACACAGATTTGTCAGGCACACACACTGCATACTCACAACTGGCAGCGACAACAAGTAGGTGTCCCCCAGGAGTGCAAGGACACACCAACACACTGCACAGTGCCCAACCTACAACTCCTACATGTGCCCACAATCTGAAGCACATGGCAGACAATTGAAACAAACAGGCACTCATTACCTGGATCATACATGTGTGCAGTTGGCATTGCAGGGGCACACACACATCAACACTACTGACAATGACAGCCCATTCACACTGTATGACCACTGAAGTTCACATATTCAAATGTACCCCGTGTGACTAGGAAGACAGGCCTACACAAGATGACCACACATCAACACTGCTGTTCACACATCAAGAAAGATCACACAGATATGATGGACCATGGCCACCCCGCAAGTAATCCTGTGGATAGAAATCACCTCTGTTGTGGTATTGCATCATAACATGACATGTGTACAATGTAGCAAACCTGACCATAGAGTGATTAGGATAAGAGTAGATCATCACAAACAACCATCATTGCACCCTCAGGCCTCACAGTCTTGAAGAACTAAAGTGCCTGTCACCTCTGCCAAACTCTGAAAAAGTAAAACAACCAATTGGCAATGTTGAAGTGGCATACAGAGCATGTGTCACATGAAACCATACCCATACATAAAACCTCTTATTTAGCAAGGACACAGACAAAGCAGACAACAGGAATAACTGTCTTTATTACATATTACTCAGATAGGCACCAAAAGTAGAAAACAGCAAGGCCATTGGCCAGTCCATAGTTCAAAGTATGTACATGTGTGCATGAGAACCTGCACAGGGAATGGGCATCCAAAGTGACAAACAGCAAGGCCATTGGCCAGTCCATAGTTCAAAGTATGTACATGTGTGCATGAGAACCTGCACAGGGAATGGGCATCCAAAGTGACAAACAGCAAGGCCAGTGGCCAGTCCATAGTTCAAAGTATGTACATGTGTGCATGAGAACCTGCACAGGGCATGGGCGTCCAAAGTGACAAACAGCAAGGCCAGTGGCCAGTCCATAGTTCAAAGTATGTACATGTGTGCATGAGAACCCGCACAGGGAATGGGCGTCCAAAGTGACAAACAGCAATGCCAGTGGCCAGTCCATAGTTCAAAGTATGTACTTGTGTGCATGAGAACCCGCACAGGGAATGGGCATCCAAAGTGACAAACAGCAAGGCCAGTGGCCAGTCCATAGTTCAAAGTATGTACATGTGTGCATGAGAACCCGCACAGGGAATAGGCATCCAAAGTGACAAACAGCAAGGCCAGTGGCCAGTCCATAGTTCAAAGTATGTACATGTGTGCATGAGAACCTGCACAGGGAATGGGCATCCAAAGTGACAAACAGCAAGGCCAGTGGCCAGTCCATAGTTCAAAGTATGTACATGTGTGCCTGAGGAACTGCACAGGGAATGGGTAACACCGTACACTGCCATGGGAATCAGCACAGCTCTGGGGCTACAAATGGGCAGTCCAGGCACCGCTGTGGGAGCGATGGGTTTGGGAGGGGGACTTTGCCTCAAACTTGGCTGTCAGTTGAACTGGGAGGTGGCTGATTGTCGGGGCCAGTTGGAGGACTGGACCTGGGAGAGAGAGGACCAGCTGAGGTAGAGGCATCAGTGGCTTTGTGAGCCAGAGGGCTGCTTGGACCGGGTGGCATGGTGGCACGGGGAGGCGGAGACATGCTGCCGTGAGACACAGTGTGTGAGGAAGAATGTGGAGGCCTGACTTTCCACTTCTTGGGAATTCGATAGGTAAGAATTGTCTTGGTAGGAGTGAGAAGTGGGGCGGGCACAACAGCCTCTCTCTCAAGCAAAGGTGCATCAGGTGCAGGTGGCTCTCTCTGTGGGGATTTGCTGGATCTGGTGTTATGGTTGGGCTGGCCTTGCCTTTTCCCCTCCATCCCCTGTTGACCAGGTGAACCCCCCACATTGCTCTCCTGTCCCAGCTTCACAGGGGTGTGGGTGGGAGTTGAGGTTGTGGGTGAATCTGCCTTAGAGAGCTGTTTGTGTGGACTCTTTGCAGGCACCAGCTTCACAGCAGGCAGGGCAACTGTTTGTTTGCCTTTGGGAGCAGGTTTGGGGATGGGAGTGTCCTTCGATGGGGGTGATTTGGATGCTTGTGAGCCTGAGGCCTGCTACTTGGCCTGATGCCCCTGAGTGTCACCAGAAGGACTTTTGCCTTTGCACTCCTGTGTGCCTGTTTTTGGTTTGGGGGATGGTGTCTGTGCTCTGGGCCGCTTGAAGTGCTGCTGTTGTGTGCTGCGTGTTGAGTACTTGGAGCCTGAGGGCTGTGGTGTGTGGTCACTCTCGTTAGATGTTGCCACTGGCAGGGTGGTTGCCGAAGGGACTGGAGCTGGATTTTGAGCCTGTGACAGCTGAATGGCTGCCGTCACTGTGGAGGACAAAGACTGGACAGTTCTGTGCAGCCCACCCACTTCAGAATGAATGCCCTCCATGAAGGCAACTACCTGTGCCAACTTCCTGTCATGATCCTGGAAGGCATTCAGGAGAGTAGTCTGACCGACACACAGCTGGCGCAAAAGGTCCACTGCCTCAACACTGAGGGCAGCAGGGGAGCCAGGGGCAGGGGCAGCAGTGCCTGGGGGGAAGGACACTCTACCCTTCTTACTGCTGTGGGAACGGGCAGCACTAGTGGTAGTAGCCGGGAGGGTGGGCACATGACGATGTGTGGTGGAAGAAGAGGCAGATTTCCCACTCCCTGTGCCCGCCAACATCGAGGAGTCACCGCTAGAGTCAGATGATGTTGAGGTTGGTGTTTCTTGGTGTGATTCTTCCAGGACACTCCTGTCCCCCTCCGAGGCGCTGGTCACATCAGTGTCAGAGAGCACATGTGTAGCAGTCGTGCCAGATGCCTCACCACAGGTGTCCGTCCCCTGTCCTTCTGTGCCCTCGGTAGATGCTGCAAAAGACAGAGACGTAGGTTCAGTATAATGCCCTACTCACAAACATCATATGCAACCAAAGCAAAGAACTAGAATATGATACCCCCATGTTGCACACCACCCTGTGCAGTCTGCATGTGCAAGCTTTATGAAATAGTCTGAAGATGCATAGAAACATGCATAGTTGGCATTAATGACCCAGGTGACGTTCACACTGCCAAATAGCTGGCCTGTGCCCCCTTGATACCTGACATACTGATTCCTGTAAGCATACCTACGTGACTGTAGGTGAGATAGATGTACATCTCAACATGTTGTCACAGTCACATACAGAGTCACTTTAAGGGGACAACACAGATACTGACTCCAGAATGTCCTTATACTATGGCCATGAGCTACTGATGTCCACCATGTTGTGCTATGAAGCGCAACGACCCTTGCACATTGTTGTCAGATGTGTAGTTCTCACAATTTCAAAGTCAGGCACTGCACACATCAACGAAAGCACACTAAGATGAGGAACACAGCTGTTTGCTCCCCGGTGATATCTATAACACCCATAATGCAGCAGATGGCATGAGGCCACATCTCATCTTGCAATGTCAAGGGCCATTATTTTAAACACATGAGAAAGTACATGTAGCAAAAATGCATGGCAGCTGCACTCAACACAGAGGCCACTTAGAAGCCATTGCATCACACTAGAAACATCACAAAGCTCAACACTGGCGCAGGGTTGGGATACATGCAGTCACTCACACCCAAAGTCACCCTTCGCAGAATACTCACCCCCAACTTGCTGCTGATGGGCCCTCAAACGTCCATCCAGCTCTGGCTGTGTCACAGCCAAGATGCGGGCCATTAGTGGTGTCATGCTCCTGCGCGACAACCTTCCAGTCCGAGGGAGCAGCCCCAGCGTCATCTCTGCCATGTTTTTGCTCAGCCGGCAGATGTCATCCCACCTCTTGTGACAGTATGTGTGCCGTCGGTTGGAGACACCCAGAGCCCGCACCTTGCGTGCAATGGCCCTCCATAAGGCCTTACGCTGGCGGACTTTAAGCTGCAGGCATGGGAGACAAGAAGAGGAAGTTTCAGGGACACTGGGTCATGTTCCACTGTGTCTCAGTACAGGAGCATGCAAACACTTAGCACAGCTGTACAGAAACCTTGAGCAGAGGCCATACAGCATGACACATAGTACATTTGCATCAGATAATCGGATTGAAATGTATTTAGGTATGAGGATGGACACAGGACCTGGCCATCTCCTACACATGCAGAAAGGCAGCACACAAAGCAATGTGAAGAAGGCCCTCATCTGTGATTCAGTATGTGAGGGAGCAAGACATACATCATGTTGGAAATGATGTGTTGGGGAAGACTCACTGTGTCCAACACTACACACCCCTCAATGTCCTTGGCCTGTGAGTGGCTCACTGTGTCGTGGATGTCACATCTAGGGACATGATCTTACATTCTCACACCCTTCTCACAAGGTCTGTCTTGTGCAATCATCAGGTCTAAGATAGCTCATTGAGAAACAGTGTGGCAGACAACACATATGTCTCACTCTGTCCATTTACTAATGGGTCCCTGTCAAATTGGGCAGTATCTGTGCAGGCCAGGGGGACTCACACTGAGGTTAAACCTGGCCCATCTGAACAATCACATGCATGTACAATATGGGAGGTCAAACAGTGCCTACACATGCGAGTCAGTACACATCATGAAATCAATGGAAGGAGGATGTTTCAGAAGTACATCACTCTGATGTGTCATAGGCGATTTTCCACCAAGAGTGTCACCCTTAGGCATTTCAATCTTGTGCATAATGCTCACATATCCATGGTGACAATATGAAAAGTGTACACACATCCTTCAGTACCCTCTGGACGAAACACATTTGTAATGTCCCAAATGAGCATGAGAAAAGCGAATGGACTCTGACATCCATTAGCACAGGCAATGTTTGTTCTGACTTCCACTTTCCAAACCAGCAGTGTTACTGTATGGCTGCAAAGACACTGCATGCCCCTCTCATCCTTCAATGCAGCCATGGATCTGTGGTAATAAGGCTACACACCCCATTGACATGAAGTCAGCATGCTAGGCAGTGTATCACACAAACTTGCACTCACAGGCACATACTACAGCAGAGCAACATCATGTGAGCACTCTTTGCACTCTCCAAATTTCACTCTGAAACACTTACCATTACATCAGGAACACCATATAGTCTCCCGTAGTGTGTAAGCACCTCGTCCACCAGGATCTCCAGCTCCTCTGTGGTGAAGGGACGAGCCCTGATGTTCTCAGTTCTCGCCATCACTGGGTCCAGGAGACAGGAACAGCAGCAGTTGGGGATGAAGAATGGCAGGCAGCAGTGTCTGGATGCAGTGGAAATGTGTGGCTCTCTCACAGACATATATAGCCCCCTGGGGTTGTTTCAGTGGTACTCAGCTGCTGCAATTGGTGTTCCAGGTCAGCTTTTTTCAAATGTAACCAATGACCGGCCCGCGGTGGCGGTGCATGCCTACCGCAATTTTCAAAAGTGTATTCCACTAGCGCGATTGCGGTTCCCATTGGCTGAATGGGCATGGGCATTGGTGGTGTCACACCGCGGGGCCCAGGTGGTCGCTACCGCAATCGTGCATCTTACAATTGTATCCAATGACCGGCCCCACGGTAGCGGAGCACGCCTACCGCGATTGTCAAAAGTGTATTCCACTAGCGCGATTGCAGTTCGCATTGGCTCAATGGGCATTGGGGGTGTCACACCGCGGGGCCCAGGCGGTGGCTACCGCAATCGTGCATCTTACAATTGTATCCAATGACCGGCCCCACTGTAGCGGAGCACGCCTACCACGATTTTCAACAGTGTATTCCACTAGCGCGATTGCGGTTTGCATTGGCTGAATGGGCATGGGCACTGGCAGTGTCACACCGCGGGGCCCAGGCGGTCGCTACCGCGATTTGTCAGTTTTCTATTGGTGCCAATGACCGTGATTGCGGTGGCGGTGCACACTTAGGGCACCTATGGACACATCATGCTGTAGCAATGGCAATGGCCAGTTCTCATCATTGAACACTCCACACTTAGAATGAATCATGCCACCAGATAGTTAAATTGAATGCTAGTGTGACATTTAACTCACTGATGTCTACACATGCCATGTCAGTGCACTGGATTACATGCATTGGCATGTAGTACCTCACATGTCACTGATGATGTTGTTGTGCATGTACACAGATCTGTTGTGTGATGGACTCTCAAATATGGAAAAATGTCAATGTGTGAGATGGCTAAGCAACACACAGTAATGATGGACTGATTACTTAATGTGCCTACTTTACTGTGTAGATTGCTGAACTCATGTTGATACTTGATCTTTATGCACACACTGTGCTCATTGTGTTGTTAATGTGTGCCCTGTCCGACTCACGCAAGAAGGTGTGACAGGTACAGCAGCTACGTAGGAGACAGCAGTGTTGCTGTTTCAAGCATGTGCTGTGTCAAGTACTCTCAGGGCTGGTGACACACGATGTCGGAAAGTCCCATTTTACATTCACATAGTCTGAATCTGTCTCGGGTGTACTCAGTTTGTACATACTGATCACATGTACAACTACTTGGGGTCAAGTTGTCTCTGCATGTGACTTGTGCTGTAAGCTGTTGTTTCAGGCCAGTCATTGTTGGCGCTGTGTCAGTCAAGACGTAATATGTTGGACACATCTCATAGGGAATTGAATTGACAAGTGTCCCCTTTTATCTTATGTAGGAGGCGACCAAATGTGCATCGTCCATTCACCTTGCTGGCGGACATGGAGGATGTGGACATCATCGGTAAGTTCCGTTTGGATCAGCAAACCCTCCGAGACCTATGTGCTCAGTTGGAGCCCCATCTGAGGCCTTGCAGGGCATATCCAACTGCTGTGTCACCAACATGTAAGGTGATGGCGGCCCTGCATTTCTTTGCAACTGGTTCGTTCCAGTACACGGTGGCCAGCGCAGGTGGGATGTCGCAGGCAATGTTCAGCATGGTGCTATGGGATGTCCTGTCCGCTATGATGGTATACAAGGACACCTACATCCACTTTCCATGAAGACAGGATTTGGCAGCTGTTAAGGGTGATTTTTATGCCCTTGCCCACATCCCTAATGTTAATGGTGCCATTGACTGCACCCATGTTGGCCTGGTTCCGCCACAGGCTCGTGAGCACATCTACAGGAATAGGAAGCATTTCCATTCCATTAATGTGCAGGTTGTATGGCAGACAGATATGATCATCTCACATGTCTGTGCTAGATTCCCTGGCTCAGCCCACGACTCCTACATCCTGCGTAACAGCATCGTACCACAGATGATGGCAAATCTGCATCCTGACCGTGCGTGGCTTGTAGGTGAGTTAGCTGAGTCAAGTATTGTGCTGTATGTGTGACATGTTGTCCGCATCTACAGTCATATTACAAAATTGTTCTGTGTATATGACACCTAGGTGACTCTGCATATCCCAACCCGCCTTGGTTGCTGAGCCCACTGCGGAATCCCAGGACCCCGGGTGAAGTCAGCTACAATGAGGCCCATGGGAGGACACGTCGCGTGGTGGAGCGTACTTTTGGGCTTCTGAAGTCTCGGTTTTGGTGCCTGGACAGGAACGGAGGTGCACTGATGTACTCTCCCCAAAAGGTGTGCCAGATAATTGTTGCATGCTGCATGCTCCACAACCTGGCCTTGCGCAAGGAGATCCCCCTGCTCCTGGACGATGATGCACCGCAGATGCCCCCCCCCTGCAAGCCCACACATGTCCAGTGACGAGGATAGTGGAGAGGAGGAAGGTGTTGACCTGTGCCAACAGATCATCAACCGCTACTTCCCTTGAGTGTGAGTAACATTGTACAACAGTGCCATTGTCTGCTGTCTTTGATGGTGGTGATGAGGCCGAGAGGCGCTTTTTGACTGCTGCCTGTTGGCTCTGTGCTGATGGCTGATGTTTGTGGCACAGTGTAGTCCTGACCAGCTACATGATGTCTATGTTGAGATTGTTTCTCCTTGTGATGTGTGCTGGTATGTGTACCTTGATGACTAGTGTTGTGTACTGGCTTTGATGCCAACACCTGACGAGTAAATGTCGTTCTCTTGTGTCTCTCTAGGTCGCTTCAGAGTCTCAATGCCTCGTCACGATCTGAGCTTCTGGTACATTGTGTTCTAAGTCAACATTGTACATATTGTGATAAACATGGAGCTGACACAAAGACATAGGTGTGTAAAGAGTGTTTATTTATATTGAGTGGTTGTGACAGACAAGTGATGTTTCAAGAAATGGTGCTAAGTGAATCAATGAGTTGTCAGTGATGGCAAACAAGACAATAGAGTAGTCACCACATTGATGAGGTGACACAGTCCAACAGACACCTGCCATCAACATGGCAGTGTGGGTAAGGATAGTCAACAAAGTCAATGTCAAGGTGTACAGAGGTGCTATCATGGCTGTCTCTTTGACTTGCGTTTGGCTGGTGCTTTGCCATGTGATCCTCCTGTGGTGTTTCTTGGACGGCCCCTCTTGCGTTTTCCAGGGGGGGCTCCTGCTGCGGGATCAGCGGTGTCTGAGGAGTCATCCTGTTGCTGTTCATCCCTCTCTGTGGCCGCAGCTGGGCTGGTGGGGGGATCATCCTGCGGGCCACTGGAGGGGGTTTGAGCCGTAGTTTGGGCCACAGGTCTGTCCCTCAGAACACCCACAAGCTGGCCCAAGAGATCCACGATTTGGACCTCAGCAGCAGGCGGAGCTCACGCGATTCTTCCAGAGCCTGGCCCGTGTGTCCCTGGGCTTGTTCGTAGGCCCCAAGGACTCTGGCGATGTTGGCCAGGGCTTCGGTCCCAGTGTCCTCTCGATTTTGTCCCCCAGTTGCTTTCCCACCTGCCCTGCTGTCCCGAACCTGTGGCATTACCACTCGACGTACCCGCAGACTCTCCCTGCCCTCCTCTGATTGTGTGATGGTGTTGGTAACCACTGAGGCAGGGCGAGTGTTTCAGGCAGCGGTGGTGGTGGTGGTGGTTGAGGCCGCACAGGTCGTTGCAGCAGGGGTCAGCACGGTTGTTGTTGCTGAGGTGGTGGGGACAGTGGGGGCCTGGGACGTGGTGCGCCCTGGCAGTCCGGACGGGCCAGGTCGGTGCTCCTCATCCGAGAAACTTATGGAGTCTGCATCCGAGAGTCCATGTTCCGAGTGTGGAGACTGGCTCTGCAGGTTGGTGTTGTCTTCTGCAGCAGTCAGTTGTTGATCTACTGTTGAACAGAGGTGAAATGGTCATTAAAGTGCACCCCACAAGCATGGTGTTAGATGTTTGGATGTTACATGTGTTACACCACAGAGTTTACATTGTTTTCACTTTGTATGGCTGCAAAGTACTGCACATCATGCCATGATGTGTAGGTACATACATTACTTGTCCATGGTGTGACATGTAAATAGATACCATGTTCCACGTACAGATTGTGTGATTACAAGGACATGTCGTCATCTACTGACTTGCAGCCCATCAACTTTATGTGATTTGTCTTTTTGGTTTGCTCTGCAATGAAGACTGAGCAAGAACTAGCCATTGTAATCTTCTGCATACCTTTGTAATATCATGTACTTTACTTTCTTTAAACAACTGACCATGCATGTTTTGTGTTCATATGGGCCTTCATGCTCTGCCACCATGGAACTTACACATAGCATTCAGTACTGGACATGATTGTGCCCTGAATTTCTTCACAATGTGACTTGCTGGCTTAACGTTACATTTCTGTGACAGTTACATACGCTTGACTGTCTGCACACAGGAAGTGACTATTGGATGTATGCCATGTTGGGTGACATGGGAGGGGTGGTGTGGTCATATGGCTCCATGCTTTTTGAGAGGAATGGCAGGGTGCATGCACTGTCTACCTACCCATACTGTGACACAATTGAGGGGAATTGCTGCCACATGGTTGTGGGTGTGGGGAGTGCTCCATCCTGGTGAGCTTTGGGACAAGAGGGCCTGGTGGGAGTTGTAGTGCAGGCTTCCCAAACACAACCACCACCTCCCTGTTAAGATGGCTACCTACCTGTTGGATGAAGGTGGGCAATGCAATGGCTGACACATGGTTGTGGGGAGTGCTCATCCTGCTCAGGGGTGGGACAAGAGAGCATAAGATTAACTTTTGTGCCTGTGCCACAGCGGTCTGACCTGCAGAGGATTGCCGGTTACATCTCCGGTTTCCAGTTTCCAGGACAGCGAGGGGAGCCAGAACTACACTTCCCTACAGCCCTTGCGGCGCGCACGCCGCCTACGATGAGGAGAGCGCCAGGAGGCGCTCAAATAGTGGCCAGGGCTCCCGGAGTGCGGGAAGCGCGCGGGCGAAGCCCGGGCCAAGGGCGGGCCCGTCTGCGCCCGTCCGAGACTGGACAAGGCTGGGCTGGGCCACACCTCTTGGCCTTACGATCCGGAAGCCAAGTATACTGGTAAGGAGCTGTTTAAGCCTAATCTGTCGGTTCGGAGTGCTTCGGGAGAAATGGGGAAAAGAAAATTAACTACAAACAAAGGGAAGCCAGCTGGTAAAACAGTACCCATCACAAATTATCTAAAAGTGCCATGGGAATTATAAATAACAAAATTGTTCAAGTAGAAGAACAATTGGCAGCTACAAAGACGGCCTTGAATGTTGCTCAAAGGGAGGCTAAGATAATAACGGAGGATCACAATAGTGAAAATAGTCTTGGCTCAGGGGCTGAAGAACAAGTACAAGTACATGAACAGAGGAACTGTAGCAATCAGAGTAATAGTCCCGATATTCCTAAATTAAGTCCTCTAAATATATCGGGCCCTTGTGTATCAACTACTCCCCTTGAAATTTCTACGGCATCTGATGCACACGACCTGACTTCGCCACCGGCCAAAAGGTGTAAACAGTACATAGCACCTGCGAAGATTTGCCCCCAGAAAACCAAACAGAAAAAAGAGAAAAACACAAAACATGATGGAAGGGGAACAGGGATGGGACATGAGGATTTACCGCTTAACATGCTAGGCATCGATACCTTTTTTTAAAAATTACATGGGAAAATCGACACTATTAAAAGGCGTGTTATGACTGAAATAAAATCTGTACAAAAAGACATTTCCCAATTAATGGAGCTGATTCTAGACTTACGGCAAGAAAATTTCCCTAAAACATACCCGAAAATGATGCCAAGTAGAAACCCTGTTAAGAAATTACTACCCGACCAAAGTCAAGGAATTGAAACAGAGAAGGTTGATTCTGATAAACCATCTATAAAACATACAGAGGGAACATTTGGCATATCTGGACCAAGTGCTGTTGTTAAAGGGACAAATGGTAGCTTATGGAACTGTACCAATTATAAAAAAGTGGCCGAGGGCTACCAACAACCCAAGAAGCACCAGGGTGCCTCCTTAAGTTTGCCCCCTCAGGTTACACCCTATGTTATTATCTTAAAAAATTTTCCTAAATTGCCAGAGAATTGCACAGAATCTTGGGGGTCGCTGAAAAACCGTGTGGTGCATTGGTTTTCTGTTAATACTAGTTGCAACACTGGGCTTTTGTCTCAGGAAATTATAATGCTTAGGAGAGTGAGCTGGGTGGGTAACATGGACAAGACTTGTGAAGGGGACTGTGTTGTTGTTAATTTTTGTCATCCAGACTTTGTGGCCTGTTTATTGGAAGATGTATTAACAAAACAAAGTTGGCCAAGCGACCGTCAAAATATTGGCATTACTGCAGTACCCCTCCGGTATTTCTATAGACCCAGATTTGAGCAACGTTATGAATTCAGTAGAGCCCAATGTAGCAACGCTAATGAAATAATACCATCTATGCCAAACAGGTTTGACCTCCTGAGAGGATGTAGTGAGGTGGATTGACTGAAAGGAAAAGTAGTACAAATGGATGACAGTTATTTGATAAGTAGATTTTTGAGTACCCCCACAGAAACAATCCGTGTAGATGTACCTCTATTGAATGAAGGAAATCTTCTTTCCCCTTGTATTGGTATTGAAGCAGCGCCAGTAGAATGTAACCCTTTTTCTTCCCCTATTAGTATTGAGGTAGTGTCAGTAGAAGTTACGCTACCATGCGCTTGTAATGATCCCATGTTATCGAGCAACCTTTTCGGCACTGATCCGGCTAGTGGCCCACTGTCCGGATTACTGACCGGATCACCGCAAATTTTGTCATGGAATGTTGCAGGGGCCAAAAATAAATTGCTTGATACATCATGGCTTAATAGCATACAAAACCGCAATTTGATCTTAATGCAGGAAACATGGCTTGTAGAACCCTTTTCTGTTAATGGCTTCAAAACCATTTTTACCAAAGCAACCCCCTCTAAGGCTGGGAGAGCGAGTGGAGGCTTGGCAGTGCTAATATCGGTGACCTCCCCACTGACCTTAATGAAAACTTTTATTAACTCACAGCACTTCCAGTTCCTACTCTTTAGTGTTAAGGGAAAGCAGAATATCGTAGTGATTAATTATTATAATAACATCTTCAATAACACGAGATCAGGGATAATCACTATGCTAGAGGAAGAGCTGGATAATTTTTTGAGGAGGCTGGGGGGGTGAGTATATATTAATATGGGGTGGTGATTTTAATATCGAACTATGCAAGTCTTCAACAACGGATCAATGTGGTCACAAAGATGATTTAGGTGACCATATTACCCACTTTCCCATTAACTCCTATGGTGAAATAATTAATCATGTTATGTATAAATATAACCTAGAAGTTACGAAGTTGGGTGCCTATGACGGAGTTTATGATGAATATACTTATGAGGGGGTTAGATCTTCTTCATGTATCGATCACTTCCTGACATCAAGGAACAGTAGGCCTTTTGTAAATTAATGTTTTATACTGCATAGTCTACTTAGTGATCACCACCCTCTCCTGTTAACGTTAAATTCCAGTTTATATCATACTGAAAAGGTATGTTTGTCCGCTGCCGATATTGGAACACAAAGAGAAAACGGGATCTCAATTAAGTGGACAGGTGTTAATCCTGCAACTTTCATGGAAAATATAGTTGCAAAAAACAATCATCACATAGAAATCGGTTTAGATGAATCCTCTAACAATATTGATACTGTTGTGGCTTTTCATAACATTTCTATAGGAATCAGTAAAGACCTGAAATTAAAAAATAAGTATAATAAAAATAAAAGAGACTATTGTCCACGTTGGTTCAACCAACAATGTTCTAAATTGAATAGAGACCTGAAGGAAGCTTTAAAAATTAAACCTAGGAATGGGGAAATAATCAGTACCCTTCGGTAATGCTATAAACAAGCCCTAAATGCAAGAAAATAGAAATTAGAGAGATTGCATGGTACAACCTGGTCCAAGCAGCTGAGACAAAGAACTCCACCCTATTTTGGAAAACTATAGATCAACCCTTGTTTAAGGATATTTCATCGGCCAGGGTTGATACAGTAGTTACGCCAGAAGACTGGCTAATCCATTTTGGAAATATTTTTAATCCCACTAAACAAATCACCAAAACGGACGAAGATCATAATTTTATTTTATTAAAAATTAGTAAGATCGAAACTATCACTGTAGATGAGATTATAATTGCTCTACATAATAGTGCAAGTGGGAAGGCTGCTGGACCGGATGGGGTCCCGATAGATATTTTTAAGCACAATGTTGATTTTTGGTCCCCTATTTTAGCTAATCTTTTTAATACAATTACTGATGGTGTGCTGCCGGCAACTTGGGTCGAAAGTCAGACTGTCCCTATTTTTAAAAAAGGCAACAGAGCTAGCGCAAAATGCTACCGCCCGATTTCCCTTCTTGATTCCACTTTTAAGCTTATGGGCAGAATTCTGTTAGCCAGATTAGAAGGCTGGGTTAAAGATAAAAACATCCTAACTGAAGCCCAGTATGGTTTCAGAAGGGGAATCGGTACGGTTGAGCAGTGCGTAAATCTAGAATTGCTTATAGGGAAATACACTTTTGCTAAAGCGGGTTTACTCCATCTCTGCTTTGTCGACCTCTCTAGCGCGTTTGATTTAGTAAACCATACCATGTTATGGCAAACGCTGGTAGGGATGGGTGCCCCATGTGATATCATTAGCGTTTTGTCACAAATATATGTTCATTTAACATCAAAGATACGATATGGCCGGAATGGGGAATGCACAATGCACTTTAGAGTAACCCGAGGGATCAGACAAGGTTGTGTCCTTGCTCCCCTTTTATTCTCACTGTACATCAATGGAATTGATCTTTTATTGCAGAGTTTGAAAGCTGATGCTCCTATGGTTGGTAAACGCGTAACCCCAGTTTTACTATACGCTGATGATGCAGTCCTGATTTCCAGGACTGCCAATGGCCTTCAACTCCTGATAGACAATTTTACAAATTATATGACCAATAAAGATCTATCGATAAATCTGACTAAGACTTTAGTTATGACGTGTGGGAAAAGTAAAGCTAAGAATAGAGCCCACTACGTTGATGGAGTACCAATTGAAAGGACATCAACATTTTCTTATCTGGGGTTACTTTTTAATTGCAAAGGTACATGGAATGCACATATTAACTCATGTAAATTAAAATTTCTGAGGACAAGCGAGGCTATTTTTAGATTTTCCCAAAAAATAGGCAACAAGCCAGTGCGAGAACTTTTAAAACTATATGGGAGAAAATGTATAACAGGGGTATGCTATGGTGGAGCACTATGGGGTATGGCAGATACTTCCCCGTTACAAACATTGGAAAATAAATTTTTAAGAAGAGTGTTATCAGTCCCTAATTCCACGGCTACTTACATTGCCCACAGGGAAACAGATGTACCATACCTTAGTGATCTGATTAGTATGTCTGCCCTTACACTGTGGTATCGAATTCGGATAAAGGATGAAACTTATTTTACTACGGAAATAATACGAAACTGTCTTATGCTCGACCATTCAAAGAAAATACCTTGGTTAAAATATATTCATAGCCTCCTCATTGAGTGCGATGTGGCAACCAGGACCCAGCGAGTATTGAGATTTATAGTAAGGGGGAGTTAAAAAGAAGACTTTTTAAATCTAGGGTAAAAATGAGGCAAGCCGTGACGTGTACGAAATCATGCGTTAGATTGTGCTGTGAAGGGCCTTTATCATCGGGTACCCAGCCATATCTTATTTTTATTAGAAATGTTCAACACAGATTTTATTTAACAAGATTAAGGCTGAGCACGTTGCACTTTCAGACAGCATTCCAAAAGATGGGTAGATGGTGTGCAAATCTCCCTAAATGCCCGTGTGATGGTAAATCCCCCCAAAGCACTCTGCACTTTGTATTGTTCTGCAATTTTTATAGGGATATCAGGAAATCAATTTTACGTCCACTTTTTATCTCCAACAGACTGTACTCCTATAAAACCGCTTTTTATTTTATTTGTAATTTGGAACATGTTTCAATATGTAATGCGGTTATTGTCTTCACTCAATTGGCTATCAAGCGAAGGAAGGAACTCTCTTATTTGGAATCTTTGAATTACGAAACAGAATAGACCGCACATTTTATGATCTGAAAATCCTGGTTTTCATGAAAAATTATTGAATGCACTTTAACTTTTATTGTTCTTATGTGTTGATATGTAAAATTGATCGATTGACATGGTGTATTTTTATCAATGTAGAAAATGTGTTTTAAATAATTTTATTAGGATGGAAATGTTCAAAGGAGAATGTATATTGGGGAGTTAATTAGACTACTGTAAGACTTGTGACAAATTGTTTCTCCTTTTTTTAGAATGCTTTTATGGATATATTTTTTATATACCGAATAAAGCTTGTTCTGACTTTGACTTTGGCTACCTACCTGTTAGTTTGATGAGGACGATATAATGGCTGCCACTTGCTCCGGGGGGGGGGGGCAGTGCTCCATCCTGGTGAGCTTTGGGACAAGGGGGCCTGGTGGGAGTTGTAGTGCAGGCTTCTCAAACACAACCACCCCCTCCCTGTTGAGATGGCTACCTACCTGTTAGTTTGATGAGGGGAATGCAATGTCTGCCACTTGCTTCTGGGTGGGGTGGGGGAGTGCTCCATCCTGGTGAGCTTTGGGACAAGGGGGCCTGGTGGGAGTTGTAGTGCAGGCTTCACAAACACAACCACTCCCTCCTTGTTAAGAAGGCTACCTACCTGTTGGTGAAGGTGGGCAATGCAATGGCTGACACATGCTTCTGGGTGGGGTGGGGGGAGTGCTCCATCCTGGTGAGCTTTGGGACAAGGGGGCATGGTGGGAGTTGTAGTGCTGGCTGCCTATACACCTGCCCCCATGGTAATATTGCTAGCTACCTTTGGGGTGAATCAGAGGGAGTGGCTGTTGGAACTGTGAGACATGTGTTGGGGAGAGTGTGGTGCACATGCATGCATTTTGACCTAGGAGGTGTAGCTTTGTAGTTGTGCAAGACAGTACATAGCAGTGTGATGGCAGACATTTGTTGGTACTTACCAGCCTCCACTCCCCCGGGTATTCCTGTGAGACTCTCTGGATGCAGTATGCCAAGCACCTTCTCCCATACCGTGAATGTTCGTAGTGGAATGGGAGGGCCACCGCCAGTCCTCTGAGCCAGCTCTCGGTTCTTGCTGTTCTTCTCTTTCACCTTGCTCTTGAGGTCATGCCACCGCTTCATGATCTCCTTCTTGGTGCGCAGGATGGTCTCTACTGCATTGACCCTGCTGACTATCCTTGCCCACATTTGCATTCTGGTGGCTAATGGTGTCTGTTGGACCAGGTTTCCAAACAAATGTGGTTCTACTCTGATTACCTCACCTACCATCAGTGACAACTCATTGTCAGTGAATTTGGGCATTTTCTTCTGTGACATGGTGTGTGATGTGCAAATGGGTTAAAGGTGCAGGTGTGAAGGTGGTGGTGGTGTGTGTGTTGTTGTGATGGTGTGATGTGTGCAGATGTGCCTATCCTTTGTGCTGTGGGGTTGGGCCCTTCAGTGGTGGAGTAGTGCAAAGGATTCTGGTCAGGGAAGGGGCTGGTTTTATACTCAGCTATGTGGCTGGGTCAAAATGGTGTATTCCTGTCAGGTGTTTTTGTGTGGGTTGACCTGGGATTTGTATTTTTTTGTTGCCATGGGGATATGTCATTGGGGTGTGTTAGGTGTTTTTGGAGGCTGAGCCAGGTTATTGGCCACACTTGGTAGCCTTGTTGTGCGTTTTTTTGTCATCCGCCATTGCTGTTCCGGAGCGAGCGCGGCGGTGGGTATACAACCGCTCTTCCGCCGGCTCTCCCATTCATCAGTGCTTGCGATCGCAGCTGTCGGAATGCAACAGCCCTTCCGCTGGCTCTCCCATTCACCAATGGCTGTGATCGCGGCAGTCGGAAAAAGCTAATTGTTCAGCTGTTACCGCAATGGTATCCTAATTCAACATGCGGTCACTCCGCTGGCCGTGCGGCGGTTTTGGGTGTTTTCGCTGCAGAACCGACCGCCGCGGACGGATTTTTACCTGCTCCGCATGCTCCCGGTGGTCTTTCGTGGAATCCGACCGCCGCGGTCGGATTTTTCTGGCGGTTCATCCTAATCTGACCGCCGGTTTTCCCGCGGTACCTGCGGACGGTTAATTTCCGCTACCACGGCAGTCGGAGTGCTTTTCCGCCCGCCATCGTAATCGGGCCCTTTGATAGATATTATAAATATTAACTAGGCATCCATTGGGAAGTTTAATGGATACTCAGTGAATGTCTTCAGCTACTATTTCTGACCCGAACACCTCACACACCACGTGTATCCCAATCCATATCATTAGGCCACCTGAAGGCCTTCCCTTCCCTTGCAACCTGGCGTTAACACAGTATGTGGCAAAGTTGGGACAACTAATTTCCCGGCTTTGCCACATTTCCTGAAAAAGACAACTATCAAAGGTGAACATATCAGAGAGTGAACAGAGGGTGCTCTGAGACAGCAGTAATCTGCTGTTAGCTGTTTAAGCTGTGTTTTTTAGGGATTGTACACTCGTTTTTTGGCTAGGAGAGTGAGTAAAGTTTTGTACAGACAGTATTATTAGAGGACATAGTTTGTTAGGCCCTTACAGAACTCCAAAGTGTGGATTGAACCTGTCTGTCTCCTAGGAGATTCTAAATTGAGGAGCAACTTTCCAGCCCCCCTGGGCAGCAGCCTAAGCTTGTTGATTGGCTCCCTAGCTCTCAAGCAACCTTGAGCCGTCCTCTCACACCTGCCCAGGCCGCTTTAGGGTTTGTTGAGTGAATCCCAAAACATTCACCTCCATTTTGTGAGCTGCAGTTTCCCTGTGCCCAAGATTGCAGTGAACCAAGGACCAGGAGGTGGTAAGAAGGCAGACCAGTGGTGCCTCTTTCCTGAAATTTAATAAGCAATTTTCCTCAACCTGTGATTGCATAATTTTCACCTGTTTGCTTATGGTTGTTACAGTTTAAAAATTGAAGATTTTAACCTGCCCGTTATTGCATCATTTTTTACCTGTTTTGTGTAGAAATTTGTGGTTTACTTTTTACTTGCCTGTGACTGTTTCATTTTACCTGTTGAATTGTGGGATTGTAGTCCCAAATCTGTTCTTTTTTTACACTGCCCATGATTAACTGTTTTTCCCTCCTAGTTTCTCCCTTGCTCTGTGCTCAGAGCTGTGTGTTAAGCAATTCACCCTCAGCTCCCATTTTTGTTAGCAAGTGAGTGTGATTGATTAGGGTTAAGGCTAGGCTTCCCATTGGCTGAAGGGGTGACCTGATCACTAGGGCTATTTAGGGCCAGGGTTCAGGGCGTCTCAGCCCAGACATCGAGGCTAAGGGCAGAGAGGACAAGAGCAATTACCTGTTTGAGCCTGTTTGAGACTGGTCGGGACTAGGGCCAGAAATGCTGCCCAATTTTACATACACCAGCACCCACCCTACACCACCCACATCCACAACCAGGGTAACACACCCACAGTATATGTACTCTACTCATTTACTACAAACTAACCCTATACAAAATGCAATGTCTCCGCATCCACTGCAAAACCCCACAAACCACACCTATACAACTTCCTATCCCAGCTACCTCACATTTCTACCATCACCCACAAACAGTACACAACTCTATCCTATACCACTAACCAATCCACTCATCACTAACACAACCCAAATCCACAACATGTTTAACTATATCCCATCCAGACACACACTCCCTGCTCTAATTACTACTAACAGATCCCTTCATGTCACTAACAAACCTATACTCAGCCATCCATCATTTCTCCGACCAACACCCTCTTGTTCTTTCTACCACAATAACACAACAGCACAACACTAACACTCCACTGCACCACACATATTACCTCTTGCAGCAAACAAGTCTGAGACGAACACTCTTAACTCTACTTCATCCCCTCTTACACACAACATACACTCTACTCACAAACACATCACCACCCCCTTTACCTTACAACTTCCACTCAGAAACAATACTATACAAACAAATCCATCTCATAAAACAAATACATCAGCACCTCCTTTCACTAACTCCTCAAAAACAAAACATATCACACACACCAGCACAACAGAATTTCTCAAGTGCAAAACATCATAATACTTACCAACACAAACTACAAACATGCCCCCACCTTTCAAACTACACAAATGAAAAAACTCCAATGCCAAGCTTTCTCTCTTCTACCACACCTAACAGATATACAGCTCTCTTTTAACCGCCTCTCTTCCATTAGACAATTTAGAACCTTACTACATGACCCACAAGCTGCACCACCACCCCTAATTCATACACCTTCCGCCCTAAACACATGCAAACAAAATAAGCAATGTGCCACATCTCACAACTTTGCTTCGCCATGTCTACTGCACAACAAGGTTACACCACAAAAACAGCACAGCACACCAACTCGCTCTCAAACACCGTCTCCACCACCTACACACACTGATCCATAAAAATGCCTTCTTAGCTTGCTGGGCGAGGAACATGATACAGAACAGCTACACGATTGCCATCTTCATATACCTAATACCAACACTAAGGATACACCTGCTACAAGCGCACAAAATACTGCTCACACTTCTACAAAACAAAGTCACACTATCGCCAAAGCACATTCTCTAAACTGTCTACTAATAAATGCTTGATTGCTCTCTAAAAACAAACATCACATCTACGACATTCTCACTGACATAAAACCAGACATACTATTCATAACTGAATCATGGTTGGGAAATGATATGGCTCCAGTCCTGCATGAAGCCGTTTCTCTAGGCTATCAAACGATCACCCAAAATTGTAAAGGCAAAAAAGGAGGTGGCCTAGCTGTTGTGTTCAGGCAAACATTACATATCACTAAAGTTGACAACGTCTTCATCAAAAATTGTGATGCCCTTTTCACCAGATGCAATCCTATACTGTCTTCCTCTAGTAACTTCCTGTTCCTTTACAGACCTTCACCTAGCAATGCAACATTCCCAGACACACTTCTAGACACGGTTTCAAACCTGGTAACACTACACTCCAACCTATGCGTTCTGGGTGACCTCAACATTTGGTTTGAAAAACCCAATATGCCCCATCTGAAAACAATCATCGTGCCGAGACGCACTGAACCTCCATCAGATCGACCACAAACCCACACACATCGCTGGACACATCATAGGTGTCATTTCTGCTAATACAGAACTAGTTACCTTTCAAACAATAACTCTGGTCACATGGTCTTGCTTGCTTCCCAACATAAAACAGCACTAAGTGACACACCTAAAACCACCTTACGTGCATCCACCTATCAACTGTGGAAAAAACTCAATTTGGAACACTTAGAAACACGACTAACATCCAGGACAGATCTAGAAACAATGAATTCTGTTAAAAAACTATTTGAGTGGCTACAGGAAGCTTTTGATATCCTGATACCACTAAAAATCACACAACCGAACAAAAGAAAACAAGCACCTTGGAGAAATGCAAATATAAAAGAGATAAAAAAAACAAATTAGAAATCTGCATAATGCCTGGCTCCAAACAAATGCTAATCAAGACAAACTTCGCCTACAGAAAATTAACAGATTATGCAAGTCAGCCATCAAAAAAGCGAAGAAAAGATACTATTCAGACAGAATTCAATCTGCTAAATGTGCAAATAAAGAATTCTATAAAATTCTCATTGAATTTCGTAAACCAAATTGCTTAGAAGGAGCTCATCCTGTCACTCAAAATTTCACAGACAAACTGGCAAATCATTACACGGCTAAAGCAGACACATTGGACTCATACTTAAAACAAAGACAAAGCACCAGCGCTGACCCTTTTACAAAACGACAATCCAAGAATATTCCAGCCTAGCCTCTCTGTTCCTTCCAACACATTTCACACAATGAATTTATGGACCTGGTCAAAGCAAGCAGGCCTGCAAGCAACCCTTCTGACCCGTATCCACCGCAAACCTTCAAGACAATTTCTTCTAACAACATCTGCTTCCACCCCAGTAAGAAGAATCATCAACAACTCCTTAACTAGCAGAATATTTCCAGAAGAACTCAAAAAGTCATACATACACCCATTACTGAAGAAAACAAACTTGGAACCCCTGAACCCTGACAACTACAGATCAATTACAAATGGACCTTTCCTGGGCAAACTGATAGATGTAAGAATTCATTGAAGACAATGCCAAACTTTCAAACTTCCAAATTGGGATTCCATCCAGGAAGAGGCCCAGAATCTGCCCTCCTTGCCATCTGGGATGACCTGAAGAACACAGTCGATCACAACGGGGTTGCTGCGCTACTTCACTTGGACCTCTCGGCTGTCTTTGACACGGTTGACCATGACACTCCGATACAAAGACTCTACGAAGCCGGCATAGAGGGGACTGCTCTAGACTGGATCAAATCCTACCTTCGCAACAGAACTAATGTCATCCATACCCCACATTTCTCGTCCAAACCATACTTCATGAAAGCAGGGGTCCCTCAAGGCTCTATCATCTCGCCCATGCTTTTCAACATCTACAAGAAGTCATTACCGGCACTAATCAATCAATTTCACCCCACGTGCTATAAGTATGCAGATGACACGCAAATACTCCTTCAACTGGAATGCCCCAAAGACATTGGAAACTCGCCAATTTTCAGTTGTCTCAGAGCCATGGATCAATGAATGACGTGGAGCCAACTCAAATTGAATGCTTCCAAAATGGAAATACTCATGTGTGGCGATTGGAAACATTATGGCCCGCTCGCTGCGAACACTATGAGGTACATCAGAGACTCGATGAATAGCAATCAGCTAAAACTCAACTCTGGCAAAACAGAGATAGTCATAACCAACAACAAAGTAAACCATTGGAATCCTGCCTACTGGCCATCAGATATGCCCCCCCCCCCACCCCTAGGACTGCCGTAAAAAGCTTAGGTGTCCAGATTGATAATAACTTGTCCATGAAACCCCAGATAGGCGCTGTGATGTCCTCTTGTTTTCTC
The DNA here is from genome assembly GCA_963921515.1 of Calotriton arnoldi. Taxonomy (NCBI): domain Eukaryota; kingdom Metazoa; phylum Chordata; class Amphibia; order Caudata; family Salamandridae; genus Calotriton; species Calotriton arnoldi. Next base: position 159,584 of record CAWUFW010012332.1, on the reverse strand, counting down.
CAACTTAGGAAAATCAGGCAATTTTTCTCAATGGAGGCTAGTATTCAAATCGTCATTGCGTTAATCTTGTCTAAAATTGACTATGCAAATACTCTATATTTGGGACTCCCAAAAAATCTAAATTATAGACTCCAAATGGCTCAACACCAAGCAGCAAGAATAATTTTCCAACAACCGTGACACTCCCACATTAAACCATTAATGAAGAAGTTACATTGGCTTCCAGTGACCCAAAGTACCATATTCAAAACAGGTTGCATTATCTTCAAATCTCTCCATAGCAAAGGTCCCAAGTACATATCCACCAAAATTCAAAAATATTCACCAAAAGGCAATCTTAGGTCTACACAAATGAACCTTCTAATGACCCCAAGATTCAAACGAAAGAGACTGGGAGGTCTCCGCTTCTTGGTGCAAGGTCCCCAGGTCTGGAATTCCCTTCCCACCGCAATCAGACTAGCAGACAACTACACGTGCTTTAGAAGAATGTTGTAAACTTGACTTTTTTCTCAGGCTTATAGTAGCTAAATATTTGATCTGATGACTGCTCCTAAACCAGCACCAAGAGACCTTTTGGTGAATGTGCGCTTTATAAATGGCCTATAACATAATATAACATCTTCTGAAGGTGTTGAATCAGAATAGGGTGTGACACGTGTCAAATGCTGCAGACAAGTCGAGAAGAACCAGCATAGCCGGCTTGTTGGTGTCCAGAGAAAGGCTGTGAGAGTCTGTTACCGCTACAAGGCTGGTTTCTGTGCTGTGTAGAGGGCGGAAACCTGGCTGAGAGGCATCCAGCAAGGAGTGAGCCTCCAGGTAAGATGACAGCTGTTTATTTACATGAGATTCCAGCAATTTGCCACTTAATGGAAGAAGAGATATGGGACGGCAATTGATGGGGTCCGTGGGATCAAAGCTTGCTTTTTTTAGAATAGGTGTAACATATGCACCTTTCCATTCCTGGGGGACAGTGGCTGAAAACAATGATAGATTATATAAAGATACGACTGATGAAATGAGTGAAGAAGCTAACATGGTTATAATGTGAGGGGGACACAAATCAGCAGGGGAGCCAGATTTGGTTTTAGCTAGTCATTAAAACAAACGTGTCTTCTTCTCAGGACTAGCCTTACTAAGAACTTTCACACTCGAGTCATGGGTGTATCTACTACCTTCATTGAGTCAGTCAACTAGGACCAAAGGGCCATACCTATTATGCACTGGGATATTATACCAATCCCTTATCTGGGGCTTGTTGGCCCGAAGGTACATAGGGCACAGAGGTGGGAGGTTCTTTACGATTGGAGGGAACCTTGGTTGGGGTTAGGGTGGTGGAACAGGCTTATACGAGTAACCCAGGGGATGTGGGCTCACCCCTGAGGCCCTCATAGGTCCGGAACCACCTTTACATAAGAGATTATGAACAACAGCAGGAGCTTTAAAATTAATAACCACACAATTGCCAGGACGATCCTTCAGTCCCTTCCAAAGCCAACCCACACGCCATGTAAACAGACTATTATTAGCCATCGAGGTAGGGAAGTTACTAAATTTACCCAACCAATTGAGATACGTGTTGCTTAATTGTACATGGGTTTTCCTTAGCCCATCCCTGAGTCCTGGAACCCCAGTCATCACAACCACATAGGGACACGCTTCCAGGAGCAGATCAATAGTCACAAGGTCCTTAGTTTCCCGAAGAGGTCAGTCAGCCACTCATGTACTTTTTTTTTCTTCTTTCGGAGTTGTATATAGCGCGAACTTGCCCCGGAAGTATCAGGTATCAGAGCACTTTACATGAGCACCAGTTACATTGCATAAGGACACAGTCATTTTTGTAAGGCACTTCCCGAAGAGCCTCTTAGATCTTGGTAAGTGGCGTCAGACATACGGTTATTACTCTTTGGACCAACGCCCCCTACGTTCTCCAGATCCTGGGGCAAGCCTGCATAACTTCCAAGGGGCAAAGGCTTTGTGGTTTCAGAGATGCTTACACCTGGAGGCATTTCTGTGTGAGAGGAACAGGCTTCTGGCAGAGACAGTGGGCGTTCTAACGGAGAATTAGCTTTAGACAGAGACAGTACCCTGGATTCAAGAGCATTCAGTTTGCACAGGAGAAGTGTAAGTTCTGAGTGAATCAGCCCCTTAAGTTGGTCCATCATAACACTCACAAAATCATCTATCCACTCTGGTTTAATTGCATCTGGTTCTTCCCCCCTTTTAGGCTCGGCAGTTCTGCGGGATTTGGCAGGCAAAATAGGCATTGGATCAACACTAGTCAAGGGTGTTTTTTGGTGTCAGCCCGTTTGGGGTTGGTCCCAAAAAGGAGTGTATCATCAGGTTTCTTCCCCCTGTCCATGGCCACATTTAAGAAGGACCTGGTTGGCGTGATATCTTGGTTACTGGGAGCTGTATGTTGAGTAGCAGCTACACATACTGTAGGGGCCTCTGGGAGGGTAGGCATTAAATGTATTACACTTGCTGCATTTAATTAGGATGCACCGTCCCTCCCCAAGAGAGAGCCTCCTCTCTGTGAGTTCAATTTTAGTGGCTATAACTCCAATGGTCCTCTGGAGCATTTTGTCAACTGTAGTTACTTTTGCAGGTGGCTGGGCAGCAGGCTCCCCTCCAGTGCATTTGCGTTTTCCCATTTTAAAAAGGTTTTTAAATCTCCCAGGCTTAGAAAGTATCAGAATCGGTAAACTCACCTAGAGCGTAGACTTTTTCAGAGTGACAGTCAAGAGGGGTGACCCTGCCCAGCCTCATCCAGCCGCCAACGGGCGCAGAGGTGCCTACTCGTGGCCCGGTCTTTGTACAGCTGGAGCCCCAGAAATAATTTGTAAAGCACCTCTGCCTGCAAACTGGTGGCATGAGCGACTCCTGACGCAGCGACTGATGAGCTTATGGTCTTCCCCCTCCCTTGCAGTGCAGTGCACAGCTCTCTCGGCTCCCTCGCAGCCCCAGAAGTAATTTGTAAAGCACCTCTGGATAGAGCAGGGGGTTATGGGACCTGTAGTCTGCCCCCAGCGGCCAAGCTGATATGCGCCGCGGCTCACCCCACCAAGATGGCAAGTCCTAGTGTCCCCGGTGAGTAGCTATCAGGTGTTGGCCCTCCAATGCAGACAAAGGCTACAAAGTTCACCCCTCTGTCAGCGATTTCAGTAGGAACTGATACTGGGTGTGAAGTGCAGAGGGAGGTCTGCAACAATCTATGTGTACTATGAGAGGGTGGGGAGCCTCCCCAGCAGTCCTGGCACCAGCTGGCTTGCCAGTTCACTGTGCTACGTTCCCCCTCCTCAACTCTTATCCGTGGTTGCTGCTGCCCATTATGGGGGAAGGCAGAGTGCAGGCATTCAGCCCCTAAAAGTCCTCCTTATGGACAGCGAGGGCAGCCCAGTGTGGTTCACGGGCCTGTGAAGTGGGGGTGGGGGATTTTGCCCCGTGCCTTCCCGCCCGGTCCTGGCTGGTGTTTGCGAGGATCTCCACTCCTCGAACCGGAGGACGACAGGCCGATCCCTGGCACCCGGCCTGTGACTGCGTTCACGTCGGCCACTGGGCTGGTTGGATTCGACTAGATTAGACTGGATTCGACTGGGCCCTCCCCTTCCAGATCAGCAGAAATTCAATTAGTATCCCTCTATAAATTTATGTTATTCATGGCCCCCAAAATCATCTGCCCTTGCTTCCAACTAGTACACAGGGGCAAAGGAGTAATTGGTGAGCCATATATAACATGGTATTTCTTCTGTGCCCAAAATGTTAACAAAAATATCTGGCCTCCTGCCACCCACCCCCACCACTCTCAGTGCCCTCTCCTCCAGAAACTGTGCTCCTCCCTGGTTTCCAGCACTGCTCTGACAGGTTCTTAGAGAGCTCAAACAGAGCATCATGTAATTCCTTTGTGACGTAGCAACAGTGGGTAACAGCTTTAGTTAACAACTACTGCTGCGTCATAGCAGTAAATTACTGGATTTGAATCCATTATTTATACTAGTGGTTCTCTAGCAGAGCCACACATAACAATTCAATAATGTTAACAAATATGCAAATAAAGACCACGCCGGGAAACACCAAAACACAATAAAACCTAACTGCAATTACTGTAAATGATTAGATGTTGCATGAACTGTTTATAAACCGAGATGGTTGGCAATTATGATTTTCAAGAACAATATTTATGTTTTCATTCTTGACACTAAAGCTGGCTAAAGTAAAGAAAATAAAACACTGTGAAATGTTAACCTTTTAAAGGAATATGTAGTCTATTGGTTCAGGAAAGTGTAATAAAGGGTGTAGGAAAATAAGCCTATCTCCTTGTCAGATTGGGTGGTGTAGTCCCCTTAACATTGGGATTTCTTGTGAACTGTGGTCCCTAGAAGCTATCGAACAGTGGATCTGTAGTCAAAGGGGCCATACTTAATAATGAAAGGTGAAATACTGCTGTTGGATCCAATGAACAATGATTTATGCACGCAGAGGTTTCCATGGAGCATACATCTGTATGCACAGGCCCTTCATGATCTGGATAGCATGTAGGTCACTCAGGTGCTAGATATCTGCACACAAGGCAAGGTTGCAGAATAACAAAAACAATTAAAGGTAGTGTAGTGAGTGAGTGTGCTCACCACACTGTGACACCGCACGATTCACCTGCACTTATGGTTGTTGGTTTGTTAGTCAGCCCTTCATGATCCTTGGTGTGAGGGAGGTGTAGAAGCCTTCTGGGCTCTGAGCCCACATCTCCAAAATATTTGGGCTAGGCTGGAGCTTCTACATAGACAAAGTCAACAACAACTGAAGCAGTAATTCAGGTAGCAGTGAGTTCTGAGGAAATGGTGTTTAGGTGTGGAAAATTACCCATTATACTGTCCAAGTCATCAGCTGTCCAATTTACGGACGCCATGTTGTCACCACACACTGGAATATGTGTTAGGCAAGTGCCCTCAAGAAGCTGCCACCTTCTCAGGAGGAAAACACCAAAGCTTAAAAAACTTCCTTGCTGGACAAAGACTTCAATGGATTGAAGAAAACCAGAAATCCAGAGTCCATTAGTCTAATTCTTCAGGCGGGCGGAGTAAGGATCAGCAAGTGGAGGGAGTGAGGAAACAAACAAAGGAACACTGCTTTGTTGCGACACACCCTCCAACCAGGCTGAAGCCTTTATATAGTAAGAGAACAGGAAAAGGAAATGACATCATCAAACATCACATGACAGGAAACACAAGGGATTGTGAAAACCAGAAGGAAATCATGGAAGAAATACAGGGCCGTAGCCACGGGGGGCATTTGAGGGCCAGGCCAGACCATTATGATTTCTGCCCCCCACGCAAACGAAACGAGGCATCTGACACAGCATGTAGGTGCAGGAGTTCTGAAGGTGAATGAGCAATAAAAATTCCTTTAAGTTATGTTTTTTTCTTGTTGCATTTAATGCATGTTCCAAGGCAGGTTAAATGTCAGGCTATGTCTTGACATATATTGCTGCTTATGGAGATGTTGTTTACTTTTCTTCCTTTGACTGCATGTGAGAGGATTTTGGAAAGTGAGTTATATGGCTCTCTGTGGTACAAACAGGGCCACTGGAATTAGGCAGCAGGGGAGGCCTAAATTATGCGGCAATGTTGACTCAAAGGCACATATTATGCAGTTTAATGCGGCACATTTTTAATACTTCACTTCATTATTTTGTAATTATTACACATTAGTAGCACTATCTGGGAAAAGGTTTCACTTCATTAGTACCAGTTCCACATTCAAATACAGCTGTAAGTAACTGAAAGGCGATCATCCAACCTTCGCTAAGGACCTTCCACTGCACAGCAGCATATGTTGCACTATTTTTAGTAACTTTTACTCTGTTTGAGCTAGAAACAAAATAATGTTTTGTTAAAATCTACAGATTATGCAGTAGATAATGGATTCTGCAGCAAATATGGTAAATTCATAATTATGTGGAAAACACAGCGGAGGTAGAATCGCATAATTCCAGTGGCATTGTGTACAAAGAGTGAGAAAAAATACTGTAGGATTTAAAAAAATTCTAATTCACAAAATACCTGTAAATGAACTGTACAAATATTTCAATATATTTGCCAGCTGTTATGAAAGCACACATGAGCACATTTTGTTTTATAATTCCAAAGTGTGCTGGAAATAAAGATTATATTAGGATCAAAACAAATCTTGGTGATGCACAAGTGATAACTATTGTATTGTACATTTGTATAGAGCTTACTACCCCTATGTGTGGCACTGAAGCCCTTACCTTCATTAGCAGCAAGCTATGCCATATACGGTGGTGTGTAGTTAGAAGGGTGTTGTTTAAAGGCGTTCTCTTTGTTTTGTGATACAATGTGGGAGGTGTTTCCATGTAATGCGTGATGACCACCGAGGTGCGGTAATTGTGTAATGGGACGCTGTGCTTAGCAGTGTGGTGAATGATGAGTTGTGAGAGGCACAGACATGCAATTTATGATTTTTCAGTAAGCTAGCAGCTTTTAACAGCTCTGCGGGACCCATTATGGTATTTCTTATGTGTACACTCTGTATAGCTGGTTACCGCATTGGGTAGGCCAATCAGAGGTTTTGGGTCAGATTTACTTGCATTTCACACAGCGCAGCAAGGAAACTTGCTGTACTGTGTTGCGCGAAAGGCAGACATAAAAAATGCACCATATCTACATATTTTCCTAGCACTGGCACACTGTGTTCTGACTAAGGCCTATGCAGGCACCCTTGCAGCATGGTGCAAGTGTGCCCGTGGTACAGCCAGGATTGTTTTTGTGCAGGAAGGCACAACTTCCTGCACAAAACAATCCTTAGAGACATATTCCTCTTTCTATGTGTGCCGTGTAATGCAGACTCATAGAATGAGGAAGTAACAAGGAGAAATAAAGATATTTTTCCTTGTTGCGCCCCACTGGGGAAGGCGTAGCATGTTGGCACATTCCCAGGTTCACTAACTTTAGTAAATCTGTGAATAGACCAAAATCCATGGGTGGATGCATGAGAATGCCTTTGCTCCCCTATGGAGCATCTTCTCAATGCAAGGTAACGTAATGCAGCGATATGCACTTTGTATTTACTAAACTGTGAAAAGCCAAGCAAGGTGGCTTTGCATGGCTTAGTAAATACCAAAAATGATTTGCGCTGGGGATGCGCCACAAAAGTGACGCAACCCTGATGCAAAATCTTAGTAAATCTGCCACTACTGTATAGTTATGGGCCAGAGCTGGCATAGTTGGAGGGAGAGAGAAATGGAGATTATAGTGTATAGATATTTGGGACCTGCAGCCATGGAGTAGATTAAAGTCCTCCAAATGACCCTCAGTGTGTGACAGATCTCTTCCGTTATTCCTTCCCTGTTTATGTAGTGGTGGCTGGTTTATTGGCTATGCAGTACTAGTGATGGACAACTCATGTAGCACATATGCCTTAATTGAATGTAAGAGGTGTAAGTTACAGTTGGTTGCCAACCACTGAGTGTTATGGTATTAGTGTGAGCCAGAATTATTATGTATGAAGTTACATAACTATATAATACCCGACGAAGCACAGATGAGCACTCTTAACTTACCTGCTTGTCAAAGGTAGTTCGCTGGTTGGGTTGGGTTGTTTCAAATCTGTGGATTGTAAGGTAAAGATTGAGCTTGAATGTACATCTGTTTTTCCAAATTCTTTTGCTGGGATGTGTGGTGGTGTAGTGGTCTTGGAAATAGCCATCTTTTCAACTCTCTTTGGAAGTGTATATGCTCCTGGATGCTTTCAATGCGTCTGGTAGTGAGTTCCAGAGCTTGTCCGCTTGCACTGAGAAAGCAGTGCCTCATACGGATTTCTTACGGTAAGGTGGTATGATAAGTGTTGCAGGCCTGGAGCGCAGTGTCCAGATTTGTTTGTATTGCTTGAATTTAACTTATAGGTGTAGCAGTCCTTTTCCTTAGAGGCTCTTTGAACAATGCAAAGTGCCTTGAACATTGACCTTTTTGCTATAGGTAGCCAGTGGTGTGATTGTAAGACAGGAGTCATGTGTTCTCTTGGGTGAAGGCAGAGAGGAAATCTCGCAGCAGTATTTGTGGTGAGTTGTATTTTGTGTATTATGAATGCTGCACCAAGGTATAGGCTATTGGTATAGTCAAGATTTGAGATTACAACTATGAGGATGGCTTGTAGATTATGTTGGTATTCATGGTATGGGAGGATATAACATAAGGTTTTCATTGTACAGAAGGCACTCTGTTTTACGTTGTTAAAATGTTGTATCAACTATAGGTCTGAATCCATAATTACCTCTAGATTTCTGTCCTTTTTTTTATTTTTTAAATTATTTTTATTTTCATTTTATGCAGAACATAAAGAAAAAGAGGTTCTGTCTTTTGGGTATTTAGCTTTAGATGTTTATTCATCATCCATGTGTTTATGGCCTGAAGGAATCATCAAATGTTAAATTGTAGACGTCTTTCAGACCATCCATTTTTAAAAATGATTTGGGTGTCATCTGCATAGTTCTAACAGGTGAGGTTTAATGATTTAGTCAGGTTCGGTAAGGAGGTTAAGTAGATGTTGAATAGTAGAAGGGAATATGATGGACCCCTGTGGGGCACCACAGTGTTGTGTGTGAGGAGCTGATATGAAGGGTGGTATCAATACTAGTTTGATGTCACAGCTGAGAGGCCAATAATTCAATGGGCATTAGCTTATCTCCTTTCTCACCATTCACATATTCAAGAATTTGGTGTGTGGAAAGATTGCACAATTGCACAGGACATTGACTCATGTTTTTCTTACGCCAGCAACTTTCATGACATTTCCTATTTCTTATACATAAGTGGTCTCCACTACCCAAACCTACCAGTCATTCAGAAGCAATGCCCAATCAGGAAACTCCAGATTCCAGTATGGCATGGTGCTTTGATTAGCCCATTGTGCTGGGGCAGAGTTATCACAAGTCATGTATGACTTATATTTGACTGAGATTGCGCCAGCCTACACTGGCCTGTTGTGAAGTATAGCATGGTGTGATAATATATCTGCTCTGTGGATCATTATTTTGTTTGCAGGAGCCAGATACTATGTTCAGCTAATGTTCCTGCTGCAGAGGGGAGCAAATGACCTAACTAGTAGTAGTGTGAATCATAAATGACCCAATAAAGCCGACCATGTCGCAAAGGGCTGCTGTAACAAACTAGCTTTAAAAAATGGTTTAATATCTAGGTAACCCTGTCAGGGTCAACACACTCAGGATTTATCTCCTTGAACCAAATATTGTCGAAACCATACTCAGGACATCTGAGGCTGAAAACATTTGTATATAATTGACCTCTTTAGGTTTCTTTTCACAACATTGAATAATATTTTCAGATTTGTATGTATTGTAACTTAAGATCTGTGTAGTATGAATCTGCTTTTTGAAATTTATTGACTCCTTTTAAATTCTGCTTTGTCTAATTTATAGTAATAACAGATACATTGCTGTTATGAGGTCTTATGTAATTAATTAACTAAATGCATAATATTTGGTAAACATTTGAGGTAGGGTTTTTATTGGGAGAAGAGTATGAACCCTGGGTGGTAGGAATTTTTTGGATCCTCAGATATTCCGGAATTGTCCTTCACAGAAATATGAGGAAAATCGTGATTTAGCCAAGGTTTGGTGTTTGCAGGGCATTCTGGGTAAGAAAAATTATTGGGATGCAAGCAAACTACACCACTACAGACTTCCCTAGGTAACTTGTTTTCAGAAATGTCTTGGCCTGAAAGGTTTCCCTGTGTGCCGACCGAGACCTGGCCTAACTACCACAGCTACTCACAGTGCTAGAATTGGTCAACTTGCAAGACAAAATCTTAATCTTTCCTTGTGTCTTAGGGACCTTATGGAGCCTTTCCTTTCATTGGCGATAGCTCAGTCACATAAGTGGGTTACTACTGTTATATAGTGTAGGAATGCTGTGTGGCAGCACTCTTGTGGATCCCCGCACAATTCACTAGCGTGATCTGCTTTCACTTTTGTGTTGCTGTATAATATCAGTGCACACAGCGTGCTGCCCAATGCAGCAAAACAAAAAATCAAACTTGGGGCTCGTGGGAAGCATTACCCTCACATGCCGAATTTGATTTTGGAAAAAAAAAATTCTGCTATTTTAACCAATTTTCTTTTCTAGTACTGTATATGACCCATTGAAGTCCAGAGTACTGTGAAAGTAGCGTGGTGGACATCAAAGGATTGTTGTCTGCCCTAAAGCAGTTAAAACCCACCAAAATCATGAAGCCTGATGTCCTGACCAACAAGAATTGACAACAAGCTGCAGGGATGTGATGGCCACATTGCATTAACCTGTTTGTTCCATGATCGTAGAGGACTTCTCCAGTTCCAGTGCACTCTCGCCCATACAATGTTAGCCACATGTAGGGTGCCACATTGAGGGTCCCATGCAAGGAGTCTACTGCATGTGAAAGAGTAGAGAATGTCCATAATTCTGGAACTGGGGGTCTCTGTGGCATCCAAACTGAAAGTGCCAAGCAAACACCATCAAAGAGAGAGGTTATCACAGAGCAGCAACTCAGCGCATTAGAGGCAGTGCTGCTTCTAGTGTCCTCAGACAGGCCACAGGCCTCAAATAGACCCATCCCAGGTGCACAAAATCACTTATACTTTACAATGCCTACTTGCTTTGCTAGTTGATGTCTAACGAAGGTCTCTTTATGTACAACACCTTTCGCGCAACCTGCCTGTAACTATGAGGTGTGTATGGCAATGTCGGAGCCTGCTTCAAGTCTGTCAAGTTTTGATTGGTGCTTTATATTAAATGTAATTGAACTATCCATCTCATGTCACAACCTCACAGTGAAGTTCATTGTGGGACCTTTGCAACTTTCCCTGTAAAATGGCATTTAAATTCTCTTTATTTTTTACCATTGTTGAATCCCTAAAATGTTTAATACAAACACTTTGTCACTAATTTACCAAAATGTTCTTGATGAATATGTTCCAAGCTTTCTGTGAAGTTATTTTAAATTAGCAGTGAGAAAAATTCAAACTTCTCTTATAAAGTTGGTCAAAATTAGGAAACTCCCTACTTTATGAAGCAGACAAAGTTTCCTAACTTTACTTGAAGAAAGGTTTATCTTTTCGAGCCTTCCAGATGTGATGATTTCCTAATGCAGAATGTCTGTTATAGGACATCACCCAGCAAAACATTTTTTAGTGTGGAGACTGTACATCCACCACCTCAGGAAAGAGGTGTGGGAGGGAGGGCTCCGAGCTGAGACTCTTATTTTTTTTTTAAAGAACTTGATAAGTTTTGTATGGCACAATACTCGAGCAGTTTAGAATTTTGCAAAAAGATGTGAGTCCGCTTACTTTGCAACTTTAAATTCTTCTACTGTAAATCCCATCTAATTGATAGGGTTTAAATTTGGATTTTGGAAACAACGCTTGAACAGTTTAGAATTTTGCAAAAAGATGTAAGTCCGCCTACTTTGCAACTTTAAATCCTTCTACTGTAAATCCCATCTAATTGATAGGGTTTAAAGTTAGATTTTGGAAAGTTGATTGAGTGTGCTTTAATATGTACCTTAAAAAATCCACATATCCCTTCAAATAGCATCACACTGTGGGCACCCTGAATATCGAAACCACAATATTGATGGCACTGAATATCGAGGACAAAATATCAAATCCAAAATATCGACAGGTAAGTATAGTTTTTCTTTACCTTGCTTCACATATATGCACCTACACAATGTATACATCTTTAATGCATGTAGATGTGGAATTAGAAATAGTTAATTTATACTTCCATAAATGCACTTGCCTTTCAATATTCTGCTCTTGATATTCAGTGCCATCAATATTGTGGTTTTGATATTCATGGTGCCCACAGTGTGATGCTATCTGAAGGGATATGTGGATTTTTTAGGTACATATTAAAGCACACTCAATCGACTCCAAAATCTAACTTCAAACTCAATCAACTAGATGGGATTTACAGTAGAATGATGGGGAAAGCAGTTGGGAAAGGATGCGCCTATAGAGCACAGCTTTAATGTTTGGTCATTGCTGAGGGCCATGCCCACCTAAAAATATACTTCTGGCTATGAGCCTGAAGAAATAGCCATGACAATGGCAAGAAAGAGGAATGGAAACCTAAACTGGACTAGTTACAGATCAGCTTTAAAAGGCATCAGCAAACCCTCAAACAAGTGATTAAGATTTTGGAGCTGGAGGAGCAATAACAGCAGCAAGGGGTCTAGGAGCGTGAGAGAAGAAAGCCCCGGATAGGTAAAATTGCAGGCAGCAGCTGCAGGCTTCAATCAAAATTTCCTGAGACCCGGGAACAGTAGAACCACGCAAGACATCTTGATTTTCAGACGCCCGGACTGCAGTTTCAACAAATGGATTGCTCCCAACTCCGCATTCTGGAAATACCAGAGGAGGATCGATGCAGGTCTGTTTTGAAGACAATGTTCAATAAGCTGAAGGGGAGCTCAAGCTTATATTTCCACATCCAGGACGTTATGCAGTAGTCCATTACCAATCAGAAACAGGGACCCTTTAACTGCTCCAAGTTATAACCAAACATATTGAAGCAGAGTTTCTCTCTTCATAGGGGTTTCTGGGAAAGGGAGCCATTTCCCTCATTCCCCAAATCTACCAATTGGGCAGCTGCCTTGGGTACCTGTTCAGGCACAATATCCAGGTGTTTTCTTTTTGGCAGGAAACGTTGTGTCATTTCCCAGACAGGAAAACATTTGTAATTGCCCAGATAGGTTTTGAAAACAAACGAATAGGAGAGGAGAAAAATAGGAAGGTTTGACTACCCTTGTTCATTTCTTTGGGAAGCATCTACCCTCCACCACGCAACTGCCTTTCGCACAAACAGTAATATGTTCAAGATCGACTAAAAGTAACCTAACAGGATGAGCTGGTCAGACGCCTAAGACTATCTAATTGTATCAACACCAAGAAATAACTGAAAGTCTCTGTGCTCTACTCTTCTCAAGGCTTCGTCACTGTTGATCTGTACTTAAGGAGACAGACTCAGTCTGTCTTATTCGATCTACCTTTTCACCTGGAGTGCCACTTTGATCCATCAGAATCCCCTCACTCAGTATCCTGGGCGGTAAGCAGTGCTGTACGAAAAAACGCATATAAAAAAAACACTGAAGTGCCTTAAATATTGCAAATTATCCACAGTCCATGCACAATTAAATGTTTCTGTTCTTTATTGGGAAATTTAAGTAGATAATGTCTGCAAACTGCCTCGCTCTTTAAAAAATAAACATGAAGAGTGTGTCCATCTGTTCCAAACAACTGGATTTAGTTTAAAGTGGAAGGTCAATAGACATCATCATTTTGTTCAAATACTGCATTCTGAAACCTATAATTGGTGCTACTAGTCAGAATTTGCACTGAAAGGGTTCAAGGGACTACACCAGTGAGAGGTCTTCAGAATCTCAAAGCACATTAAGAGAGCCGTGAAAGGCACCAGATGAGCAGTTTCAGGGGTCCTTTTGCAAACAACAGGGGGGGCATATTTACAATGAAATGTTGGAGCTCAGAGCTGCTCCAAATTTGGCAGTGCCGCGCACTGGTGCTAAAATTAGCTGCCTAGTGCCAATGCAGGCACCCTTGCATGCCTGTGTTGCAGGGAATGATTGTCCTTCCTGCAAATAAACAATCAATAATGGTGAATGGTTACTTCTATGTGCGCTGCATTGTGCAGCATACATAGAAGTAGCAAATCGTCATTATTTAATGATAGTTCATGTGCAGGAAGGAACACCTTCCTGCACATAAAGAATCATTAATTGTGTTTTGCTCTTTCTATGTGTGCTGCACAATGCAGCACACATAGTAAAAGTAAAAACTAGGAGAAATAAAAGTATTTAGCCTCGTAGCGCCATTCTAACGCCTGCTCTTGCATGGTGTTAGTTTTTAGCCCTGCCTCAGATTTCCACACCTTTGTCAATCTGTGTCAGCGTCAAAAAGCATAGGGTATTGTAGTCGAACGCCCACAGCGACACCCATTGGACACCCCTTTCACGTAAGTGATGTGTGTAAGGGGGTCATATTTACAACATGACGTCAAGCGACAAAAAGTGGAGCTGCAGCACATAGTATGGTAGTGGACTTCATTCCTTGCAGGAACTTGAAAAAAGAACAAAAAACATAGGCTTCTGTGGCTGGTTTGATGTCCATTTTGATGCATTTGTTAGCCCCTTGACAACGATTAAGAACAATTAAATATTAGCCACAGCAGAACAATCTCACTCATTACAAGAATCGGAAGAATGTGCACCTAATTTCTCTGCACATGGGGCTGAAAATCATTAGTTTGTAGTCACATGTGGAGATACAATGTGGAAATTATCATCTGTGAAAGATTTGGAACAGCTGAAAATGAAACACTTAGAATTAAACACCCTTACTGCATCTATTAGAGACACGCTTGCAATGTTCACAGCTCAGTGAAAATATATTTACTTCACTTCTGAGGCAAGCTCCTGGCACATCAATGCAGTTAAATGCTCAGCACTGCTTCAAAATCAGCAAGGCAAATGCTATTTCTGCCCATTATTCCAGCCCAGTGGAAAGAGCGGCTTCCCTAATGCAGCGAGAAGAGATTAGGCATTCAGAGCAATGTTCGATTTCCTCCCTTCGTGTCAGTGGCAGAGTGCAGTGCCCGCGAGAGGCTGTGCTGTTGTGTTTTGATGATACGACTTAGGCATTAATGTTGGAGGGGAGCGCACATCCATCCTCTCTGCACGGCAGCCCGCGTTGCATTTCCCCGAGATGATAAACAAGGCTTACAGACAGATGCCTTTATATATTTATTTATTTCCTGCCAGTGCGGTGGCGCACATACAAAGCAGCAGCCAGTGCCAGTGTTATTCTTCGAGTATAATCAATGTCTGCTTTAATTTCCAGCTCCCCCGGAGTCGCTGGGACTCGGAAGTACCATGTACTTATGCATCATTAATGCAGACCAATATTGTGCGAGGCATATTGTGGAACAGCACTTTATATTCACATGCGCGCCCAGGTTAGGATAGCGGTAAAATGAGGGTTTATCTCTCGAGTAAACAGTCAAATTGTTTTTTATTGGAATCTAGAAGGAAGAAGCGAAGATTTAGCAATTGAGGCCTGATCAGATAGGAAATGGGCACATTTACATGAGGAGATATTTCCCTATGAGTTTATTCACAGGCTGTAGAGCAAAAGCAAGGCTGCGCTCGTGACTTCATTTGGTCGCTCACGGTCCAACATACTGCATCGCATGAATATCTAAAGCTAACACTTAGCATGTGAAACTGGAATAATCATCGGGTAAACCTGGTATGGCATTCATTAGGTGTCTCCCAGACGCTATATAAGATCAATAATCCATACAATGTGTATGAACATTGTGGCATGAGATGTGTCTGCTTAGATAAAGCAAAGCGAGCACAGCATGTATTCAACACCAGTTAGTCAAGCGGAACGTGTCTATAATATTCAGACAAGTAATCAAAAGAGAATGGATCACTTGTACCTGTATTACCAGGGTCAGATGTGTTGACCAACTTAAAAACCCTCATTCACGTACAGGAGTGGTAGAGCGGTATATCTTGGTTCTCCGTCTTCTCTTAGAACGTGAAAGCATCATCATTGGGTCTTTTTGATAATGAGCTTTCCTCCACCTGGAGGTAGACCAACTGGTGATAGCAGTAGTGATCAGTGATAGCGAAAAAATAGTGAGTTAAAATTGCTTCCCGTTCCTTCCCAAAGAAACTGTGGGGCATATTAGCAAGACCGGTGATAAAATTATCGCCGTTTTAGCGGCAGGAAACTGCCGCTAAAACGGCGATAATGGGCTTGCTAATATGCGTTATAGAATTCCAATAGAAGCCCAGGTTAGATGTCCTGCACATCTAACATGGGCTTCTATTGGAATTCTATAACGCATATTAGCAAGCCCATTATCGCCGCTTTAGCGGCAGTTTCCTGCCGCTAAAACGGCGATAATTTTATTGCCGGTCTTGCTAATATGCCCCTTTATTTGGTAGGAGAGGAGGCAAGGTTAAAAAATAGGGCGGTGCGCTAATAGAAATGTTACTGTTCTATAGCACCTCTTCATCCATGTGAAAGGTCGACATGTTTCAGCCTCTACTCACCCCGAGGGGTCGGGTGGCTTTCTTCAGGACCTATGTAGATGAGAGAGGGCTACTTTTAAGCACTCTGTAAGGGCAGGTAAGTAACTCACCCTTCTTCTTATTCGTGACAGGTCAAAAGTACCTATAACTGGGATGAGAGAAAATTCAGATAATTTCAATTACATACAAGAATCAATGCCCCAGTGCAGATACTTCGCTGGGGGTGCTGTAATCTTAATTTGCAATGTGTCCCAGTTTTCAAATTCATGAAGTGATTCCAGGTGGGACATGAAAACTTCCCGGGAGGACAAAGGCAAATTTAGGTGACAGATTAGGGTCATAAAATGGCAGAAGACAGTGTATTTCTCATACTTTGGTATTGTGGATGTGGTTGGCTATCTCATTAGTTAACAAATAGCTCTATTCTCATCATAATGTAAAATTAATGCACTTAATTATTACATTCCATTGGTTGTGAATTATGAGCTTAGCAATATACATAGGGATACATTCTTCATACATGAGGGTCGTTGTGCGCATCGTGCTACACTGCTTTACTGTTCGTGCGCCACATACTCTGAATTGCTGACAAGGCGTGCCCTGTAAATCGTGCACCATGCATACACGGGGCGCGGTGGGTTAATTTGAGAGTATAGCCCAAAGCATTGCAGATAACGGCGGGACGAGTGTGTCATGCATAACCTGCTAGAGGTCTCGTGTCACTGTGTAGACGCGCTTCGCTGCGTTTCAATATAAAAAAGGTAAATGTTGGGTGTAGATGAATAAGCGCACTTGTTTACTTCACTTCTACAGGCGGTTACAGTTTGAGGTTAAAAAACGGCTCAGAGAGTGTTGAGCACAGATATGGGGAAAGTGACATGGAAGGTGTGCTGTGCGCACTTAGTGTTATTGACACAGAAAGGCGTTCGCCTACCTTGTTAGTCCCGAATTCGGGCTTCCTCGGGTGACCGGCGGGCGCTCTAACCTGCTCGTTGGGGGAATGAGAATGTTAGGTACTGTTGTATATTAAGACGCCCTGGCTGCTGCTAAGTTGAAAACCGAGGTTACCTGAATTTGTAGGTTACTCGGCTTGTACAGTATATTGCTAAGCTCATAATTCACAACCAATGGAATGTAATAATTAAGTGCATTAATTTTACATTATGATGAGAATAGAGCTATTTGTTAACTATTGAGATAGCCAACCACATCCGCAATACCAAAGTATGAGAAATACACTGTCTTCTGCCATTTTATGACCCTAATCTGTCACCTAAATTTGCCTTTGTCCTCCCAGGAAGTTTTTATGTCCCACCTGGAATCACTTCATGAATTTGAAAACTGGGACACATTGCAAATTAAGATTACATTACCCCCAGCGAAGTATCTGCACTGGGGCATTGATTGCTGTATGTAATTGAAATTATCAGAATTTTCTCTTAAGCCAGTTATAGGTACTTTTGATCGGTCATGAATAAGAAGAAGGGTGAGTTACTTACCTGCCCTTACAGAGTGCTTAAAAGTAGCCATCTCTCATCTACATAGGTCCTGAAGAAAGCCACCCGACCCCTCGGGCGAGTAGAGGCTGAAACATGTCGACCTTTCACATGGACGAAGAGGTGCTATAGAACAGTAACATTTCTATTAGCGCACCGCTTTATTTTATAACCTTGCCTCCTCTCCTACCAAATGCAGGAGCATATTATCAAGAACGGCGTTAAAATTATCGCCGCTTTAGCGGCAGAAAACTGCCGCTAAAGCGGCGATAATGGGCTTGATAATATGCCCTTGAGAATTCCAATAGAAGCCCATGTTTACACCAGAACATGGGCTTCTATTGGAATTCTCAAGGGCATATTATCAAGCCCATTATCGCCGCTTTAGCGGCAGTTTTCTGCCGCTAAAGCGGCGATAATTTTAACGCTGTTCTTGATAATATGCCCCAAAGTTTCTTTGGGAAGGAACGGGAAGCAATTTTAACTCACTATTTTGTCGCTTACAATGATCACTACTGCTATCACCAGTTGGTCTACCTCCAGGTGGAGGAAAGCACATTATCAAAAAGACCCAATGATGATGCTTTCACGTTCTAAGAGAAGTGGAGAACCAAGATATACCGCTCTACCACTCCTGTATGTGAATGAGGGTTTTTAAGTTGGTCAACACACCTGACCCTGGTAATACAGGTACAAGTGATCCATTCTCTTTGATTACTTACCTTTGATAGGAAGCCGAAGGGATCTCTGCTTCTTCCTCCCTCTTTTGATTATATACTATAATATTCAGACATCAGCGTTACTCAGTTGAAAGTATGGTTTGCGTTTCAGAAAAATTAAGATAATTTCCCCGAAGAAAGACCGTTTGTCCAAAATACATCTGAACCTGTGTTGGGTTGGGGAAGAATTTGGAGTTTGGAATGCGGGGAGCGAGGGAGTTCCCTGTGTGGAGTGGGGAGCGGGACTGGACGGCAGTTACTATCAGACAAGGCTCGTGACAGACGATCTGGTCTCTCTACCTTCGTCCTTGCCTATCTGCTGTGCCTGACCTCCACTCCAATTCAAGAGGAGCGGATTTCCTGAATCCGTAGGTACCGTTCCTGTTCCCGCACCTCCATAGCTGCCAAGGTTTCAGAATGCTATGTGTGGCATTTTCATAATTTCAGTTTAATTATGGGTGACATTTCAACAACTATGAGTGACACTTTCTCTTGAGCAAAATCAAGTGATGAAAATTAGGGAACCATATAAATATCAGAAATTACACCCATTTGAGCAACGAGGCACCCGTAGTCATTGAACTAAAGTGCTCTAACAGCAGGCAGCTGAAAACAGGGAGAGTCAGAGGGCGTGACTGCACTGTTCTCAGACTCAGTACACTACAGGTCAGGGGTGCAGGAAGCTCAGAATGATTAAAGCATTCATTTTATTACCAGCCATGGCAAGTTAGCTGAACTACTAAAACACAGATGCCTTAGCCAGCCTTTGCCCACACTGAGCCCCCTGGATCCTCCCTGCTGCCAGCATCACTCAGTCAGATCAGGATGCAGAGCATTTGTGGGGGCTTCAGGGCCTTTCTGTCACAAGTGGGAGCAGTACGACAACAAAAGGATGTGAGGCCTCAACATGAACATCTCTTCTCAGCTGCCTAATTAAGAGTCAACACAGTCAGCTTACTCGCAGACAAACTCCGGTCATCGGGCAAGCCTCAGGCTGAGGAGCACACAGTCCCACATAGGTCATGGCTGGCAGCCAGAGCACTGAGGTGTTATTTTTTAAAAACTACTCTCAGTCTAACACGTAGCACTTGGTAGGGCTGTGTAGAGTGTATTTACGATGGAGCCAGTTTCATATACGTAGCTTATAACTGTCCTGATCACGATACTGGACAACAATTCTCAGACAAGAGGAGAGAGAGTTTCTGCAGAAACAGACAACACAGCCCAAACATTGCTGTTAGGGTATGTGGCTGATGTGTTGTGCAGCTAATATTATTAGTGAAGCGTAGGCCAGATAAAATATAGATGTAGGGTTCTGCCCCAAAAGTTCAAGAAGGGCTGAGACACGTAACCACTTGCAGTGAAATTGCTGCAACATGCGCAATATTGCAACAGTTTATAGCCGGACCTAACGATGGTGCCCGTTCAGAAACTATTTGGCGGAGAGTATGAAAGCTGAAACAGGCCCCATTTGAACGAATGTGGATTTTTCTTAATGGTTATCTTTGTCTGCATGAGAGGTGATGTTTTATTAAAAAAAAAACCTAGGTAAAAAAAGAGCAGTACTGCTCATGCACTTTTAACTTCTGACAAGCATCTGAAAGTTTGATCACCTTACCTCACTCAGCTCTTACTGCTCTTAGCCGGCTCCATTCGAAAGTCGAAATTAAATTACAAAGCTCAGCACGCAGTATGTCTGCCTCACACTCATCCAAGGGTCAAATGAAGCCACTCAACGCTAATTCTTGAAATTTACAAGTTCGGGGCATGCAAGCATGATTTGTGTTTTTCAGGCGCCGTGGAAACAATTTAACTCCCTGGCTTCAGATCGTTGCATTTGCACCATGCAGATGCTATTCTGCGCAGGGAAAAGCCGAGAGGCTAGAGGCCCGGCCTGGTTACTATAATACTGTGAGACTTACTTTCAGCACTTGCCGCTACGTCCGGTCTGCCGGTGTGAGCAGCTCCACGGCCCAGGGTTGTGATTCTACTCTTGGCTGCATCACCACTCTCCCACAGCGGCCACGTAGGTCCACTCCGACCAAATCTTTTATGAGCCAGGCGGCGGCCACGAGGTGCGAGCTCAGCTACAGCTGCAGGCTCCAGGATGTGCTGGCTGAAAACGTGGCCCCGCCCAGGCCCTAGTCAGGATGTTGATTGCTCAAATTAAACCCCGATCATACTCTGTCTCCACGTGACTGTGAAGTCACTAACTTTGCGCACGGCGACGGTGATTGAAACATTGTAGCCAGTCCTGACCAGAGCAAACTGCCTGAGCCAGGCCCCAAATCTGTTACAACGCGCGCTACCTGAGTGATGATACCAAGTTGTCACTCTCTGCCAGGTACTTAAGCAGCGCTCCGGCTTGAAAGCTGAGAAGGCGCTATATGCGTGACAACGCATTTCAGTGTGTTGATGCGGACCACCACACTGAAATGCGTTAGTCTAACGCATGATGCGTGATACTTGGCATGGCTGAACCTCGTGAGACTAAGGTAAGCGGCGTGACTGGCACTAGGTGGATACAGCGTTATTCAAGGGCGGTCTAGACGCTTCGTGTGTCTGTACCGGAGTGAGGCAAGCCTCCATGGACGTCTAAGGACTTTTGAGGGCCGCAACTGTTGAGGACACACGCTGCTACTCGTGCTGCTATCTCTGGAAAGTAATGGCGCACACGAGCCCACATGTTCTCCTGCGCCCTATTCCCTCACAAAACACATGTTACGTGTACAACACTGCCTCCATTTTGGATTGAGGCCGAATTGAACTGATGCCCAGCTGTATCCTGGGCCCTCAGTCTTCTTATCTCCTTAGTGTTCGGTGACAGGCACACCATTATTTCAGTTTAGCCTGCACCATTATTCTGGCAGCATCAAAGTTAGTACATCAACAATTTACACATTTTGTTCATGCCCTCATATACTATACTCCTGCAGTGTTCGGTGACGGGCACACCATTCTGTGCCGTGGCACACCATTTTGGTCAATCCATCACCAGTATTTTGCCAGCATCGGTGACAGGCACACCTTATAATCCCATTATTGTCTGCATCTTTCTACTTACCCAAGGCACCTTGCATGTTACACTTTAATCAGTGTACTACATCCTTGCATCTCCATATCAGAGGTATTTTGGTTATTGAATTTTGGTGTACAGCACTTACCTGTAATTTGCTTTTGTGTGGCAGCAACTCACCCTCGTAGATACCAAATGTATTGTATTCTCGCACCTCCACCCTTTTTATAGACTGCTGGCACTCCTCCTCTAATCTGAGAATAATGGAAGGACACATTTGAGGCATATTTGGAAGCCATTGATGGTGAGACTTTCACTCCTAAAAAGAAAAAAGCACTTTTAATTTATAATTTAGGTTCTGAAGGCAGGAACATTTTGAAGACTTTACCCCTTGAAATTGTTAGCACCCATGTTAGTGGCAGAGATGATGGCAATTCCATGTTGATTGATGATTACGCGTCCCTCATCAAAACATTTGAAAAGGTTCAGAAAAAACTGCTTTCCACTGGGGACACAGATCTCGAAACTGCTCTTAGACTTGCTAGAAGCATTGAACATTCCAAATTGTGCATGCGAGAGATAAATGTAACTACTAAACTCGGAGAGGTCAAACTATTGAATGCTAAACATCCTGCCAAACCTGCCAAAGATCCGAATTCTGGTTCGACACGGAATCCTATAACGATTTCCATTAAGACTAAATTCAACAAATCTGAACTTGTATGTTTCAGATGCGGTAGCAAATCTCACCTGGGGAATGCCAGATTTTGTTTTGCTCTAAATCAGACTTGTTTCAAGAGTGGTAAGAAAGGACACCTCACATGAGTATGCAAAGCTGCATCAACCCTGAAACCTCCCATGCATACTGTCAAGGCTATTGAAGAGAACTTAGACAATTCCGATGAGGAGAATAATGGATTATTAATGTTGTCTTCTTCAACACTGCAAACTAATGAAGAAATAGAAATATCAGCCTTGCTAGGATCATGCAAAAGGAAAACTCCAGCTTGTGTGGTCATGGTGAATGACAAGAAAGTCAACTTTTTGGCTGACTCTGGTTCTCCCTTCACACTCATAAACCAGTTGGATTTTGGAGAGCAACAATCCAGCATCAAGATTTTTGCCTACGGGGGGAGAAGGTGGATGTTTTGGGTAAAATTTAGGGAAATCTGAAATTTTGTGGAAATTCTGCCAGGACATGCTTACATTGTAAAAGAGGGTGCCAATTTGTTGGGGTGGCAGGAACAAGGAGAGCTAGGAATCATTTTGGACCCGAATCATCCCGACATGGTGTTAACGAGCAGGAAGATGAATGAATCTTGTAATGTATCCCAGTCAACTATTTTGTAACATTATAGCTGATGAATGGGTCTGTGATTATCCTGAGGTGTTTACTGAGCGTTTAGGCAAACTAAAGGGTTTTCAACATAAGATTGATCTCAAGGAAGGTGCGCATGTGGTTGCTCACAAAGTGTGCAAAGTACCACTGAGTTTGCGCACTGAACTATGGGCAGAGTTGAAAAGATTGTGTGATATGGGTATAATTGAACCCATTGAGGGATCAGAGTGGTTGGCACCTATAGTTTTGGCATCAAGGCTGATAAGTCAATGAGACTTTGTGTAGACTTACATGATCTCAATTTCTAACATTTGGACTGATCGCCAACCACTGCCTAACATTAAGGAGATGTTGGCAACGTTGGATGGTGCTAAATTTTTCACTTCTTTGGATGTTTCTTTGGCATACCATCAGGTTGAGTTAAGCAGGGATTCCAGGCACCTCACTTCTTTCGTTACACCCGAAGGGGCTTACCGCTATGCCCAGATGCCTTTTGGATTAGCGTCGGCATCAGCGGTATTCCAACGTTTAATGGGGAATCTGTTTGGAAATACCTTGGGAGTTGTATTTTTCCAAGATGATATACTGATATATGGAAAGACTGAGTTGGAACATGATGCTAGAGTGAAACAAGTTTTGGAGGTAGTGAAGCCAAGGGGTTTAATGCTTAGAAGAGACAAGTGCAGGTTTTTCCAGGAAGGTGTGGATTATTTGGGTCACCACATTTCTGCTAAAAGGGTTGAGCCTAAAATGTAGATTTTGGAGGCCATCCAGAATGCACCCAGACCCAAAGATAAGGACCAATTGCGTTCCTTTCTTGGGTTGGTGGAGTATTATGCCAAATTCGTAGGTAATTTTTCCGATAAGATTGTATGTTTGAGGAATTTATTAAAGAAGAACAAGAGATTCAAAGGGAACGATGAGTGTGAGAATGGTTTTGAACTTATCAAGAAGGAAATTGTGCAAGCCCGGCCTCTAAAATCATTTAACATCAATAATGTTTGCATTATTTCTGCCGATGCAAGCAATGTGGGTCTCAGAGCCGTCCTCATGCAGAAGAGATTTGACGGTTCTGAGGAAACCATTGCATTTGCATCACCAACATTGCAAGGAGCTGAAGGCACATATTCCACCATTGAAAAAGAGGCTCTGGCATTGTGGTGGGGTGAGGAACATTTCAGAAACTACCTGTGGGGAATGAATTTGTGCTCAGAATGGATCACAAGCAACTGGTAGATCTTTTCACCACTAAAGGGGGTGGCAGGGTTACCCCGCGCATCGCCAAATGGCAGTACACGTTGCAGGAATTTCATTACAAAGTAGAGTATGTGGCCGGAGCGAAGAACTATGTGGCTGATTGCTTATCCAGGTTACCCTAAACTGATGTTGTAGAAGAGGAGGAATCTATGGATGAGCTGGAGATGGTGTGTTTTGTATCTTCTGTCAATGATGTAGTTAAGGGTGCGTTGTCTGAGCAGGAATGGTTGGATGCCGTGTCCTTGGATGAGGAACTCTCACGGTGGTGGAAAATTTTGTTTCAGTAGGATGCCCAATCGCAAGGACATGCCCAAGGAATTATTTCCGTACAGGAGAGTTTGCGATTAATTGTCTGTGGTAAAGGGGATCATGCGCAGGTGTGATCAAATGGTGGTTCCCAATTGTATGCTCAAGAAAATTTTAGACCTAGCATATGAGGGAATATGAGGCTATGAAACAGAGAGTAAGGGAAGACATTTGGTGGCAAGGTGTGGACAGGGCTATCGAAAACTATGGGGCCGATTACGATGTCCGTCCGCCATGGTGGTGGCGACCGGCACCGTCCGCAATACCTGCGGTGGTTCCGCACGCCAAATTAGGATGCGACCGCCACCATGGCGGTCGCACCTTGCACTCTTAACATTGCGGCGGGTGCTGCTGACAGCAGCACCAGCCGCTATGTCAAAAATGCATCCTGTGCATTTCACAGCACTACGTGGCAGGCACCACATGGTGCCTGCCAGTTGGTGCAGTGAAATGTCGGGGGGTACCCCCCAGTGCACAAACACCCCCCAACACATTGGGGGCCCGCAACGGGCCCCCAAAACCGATCTCCACCAGCCTTTCAATGGCGGTTTACCCGCCATGGAAAGGCTGGTGGAAGACCGCATCGTAATTTGGAGGACGGTGCCTGCTAGGCACCGCCACCATTTTACGGATGCAGACCGCTCCACCATAGCAATCGGAATTATTGCCTATGGCGGTTCCATGGCGGATGGTCTTTGCGTCCGCCGTGGTCGCAGTCTGGATCCCACCGCCATTGTAATCTGGCGGTGGGAAAATCGCGGTCCGATGTGGGAAGGCCGCCACCGCCGGGCTGGTGGTGACGGTGCTTCCGCCATCATAATCGGCCCCTATGTTCGGGATTGTTTCATCTGTGTGTTCAGCGATAAGACCCAAGTCACATGCCCTTCCCCCATTGACCCAGTTGTCGTGAAGAATACCCGTTGGTGCAAGCTTGCATTTGACACCTTTCGGTGTGATGGGCAGTTCACCTAAGTATGTTTTGGTCTTGGTGGACTACATGACGAAATGGACAGAAGTGAAGTTTGTTGACAATGTTAGTACTGAAGTTGTAATCAAATTTTTCAAGGAGGTATTTCTCAGAGAGGGGTTTCCTGTAGAGTTGGTGATAGACAATAAGACACAATTGGTGTCCAGGGAGATGGAAGTTTTCCTTTTAGAGAACGGCATCAAGCATGTTCTCACATCTCTTTACCACCCTCGTAGCAATGGGTTGGTGGAACGCTTGAACCGTGTGATCAAGGATAAATTACAACTGGCCCTAGTGAATGGTTTGCACTGGATGAGAGCTGTTGAAGACATGTTGTGGGCTTTGAGAACTACACCTCACGTCAGCACGGAAGTTTCTCCCTTTACGCTGTTAAGGGGTAGAGTTGCAGGATCCAGATTGAACAAGGATTTGATGTCTAAAAACTCTATCGATATGGGGCAGATGGAAGGTGTGGTGGATGTAAGACCTGTGATGCAGAAGAAGTACGGTAAGAGGGATGAGTGTGGGAGAGTTTCTCCTGTTTGCGTTGGTGACTGGGTGAGAGTCAAAAAAACTGGTTTTATTCGCAAGGGCTTTTTGCGATTTTTGGCACCAGTTCGGGTGATGGAGGTAAAAGATTGTGTGGTTGTGCTGGAGAATGGTAAGGTATGGAATAAGAGTGAAGTTTCGGTGGTGCCTAAGTCCAAAACTGCCTATTTGAAGAGTAAATTGGGGGTGCAAGCAGATTCTAGCCCTGCGTATCACGTAACGGTTTCTTCCAAAGATAACGTGAATGCAGACCCAAGCCCTGGGTACCAGTGTAGAGTTTCCTCCAGGGTTAGGACAGCTCCTGTCATGTTCAAGGATTATTGTAGATTCTAACTCCGGTTCTGTCCTGTCTGTGGAATTATCCTTTGGTTTATTGCTGATGTTTTAGGGTATCTGTATTATACCTTGTTTTGTGCACCAATTTCTATTTAGCTATTTTTGTTTGCTTGTTTTGTGAAGGATGGAGGGGTGTGTTGTGTTGGGGTAGAATGTGGAGTTTGGAATGCGGGGAATGAGGGAGTTCTCTGCGTGGAACTGGGGAGTGGGGCTGGTCGGCAGTTGCTGCCGGACAAGGACCGTCACAGACGCACATTAAAGAAGCTTACCTGTTGACGGCTTTTGCTTCTCCTCAACCTGGTTGACAACTAGAGAGGACTTTAAGTTGTTCAGAGAAAATGCAATATATTTTGAAAACAGTTGGTGTCAATGAATCTCAAATGATTGCAATTTGAATAAAAGAACATTTGGATTGGATTCATTCAAGGATTGCATCCTTGGATGAATTACTGAAGTTGGGCTCCACCAATTCCACATAATGTGTTTAAATTAAATTGCATTTACATAGCGCAGTGTGCTCTGGGACTATAATGGTTGATCATTTGTAGCGCCTGGGATTATTTCAAAGCCTGTGGACAGTAGGCCTACCCGACCAGCAAGATTTAGCATTTGAAAACGTTTAATTAGGATGAAACAGGAGAGCCTAGGATTCTAAGACTGGTCTATTAATCAATGTTTTAGGTCTCTCATTTTGTTGAACATGCAATACTTACCTTTCCCTTGCCAGTTGCATTACGAGTAAAGTTGAAAAGTGCAACATGTCTGCCATTACAGTTTTTGTCTCAGCATGGCCCATAGATCTTGCGGGAAGTGGATACGGCAACATTTCAGGAGCACTTCATCTTCACGGCCTGATATTTGATGATTAATCATTTACAACACAGAGAACCAGTGACGCACACAATAGTTTGTTTTATATTATTATTATAGTGGATTAGAAAACTAGGACGTACTGCAGAGATATTTAGAGATCTTTGTTTTGTAGAACAACCGTGTTAGTGTTTTTCATAACTAGAGACTCGTGACGGTTGGTTGCAAGACATCAAGCAGATTAGGGGTCTTTCTTTTTAATAGCAAGTTATGGTTCTTTTGGAAAGGTAGAAATTAATTATTTTATAAGTTATATTATACTGTGTATAGAATATTTTATAGACGCACTTTCAATGTCATAGTGTTATTTACAATTGACTTTGTGAGCTTATGCCATGTTTTTATCAGGCATGAAAAAACTTCTTTGTTGTTAAAATTTGTTTACATTTAATTGCTTTATTTCGGTTTTTACAGAATATGACAAAGAATTGATTGTTAAGTAGACCACCTAATGAAGACTAGCTTCTGAAATTCATTGGTCTTCTAATGTAATATGAAGAATACATGATGTCACAAAGAGAAATTTTCTTTTTGCAAAATGAATTGAATCTGAAAGTACTCAGGACAGCTGGTGATTGCAGAAGCATTATGATTCATTAGAAATATTTTTCAATAAAGAAAGTTGAAAACAAACAAATCTTGTTAGAAATTGGGTTGTAGGGTGACTGGGGTATGAGCCCTAGTCAAGCAACAACCACAATCTTAGTAAGGGTAAGAAACAGGCAAACCATAAATTAACCTGTGCGCAGCCTCTGATAGCTCGGCACAGAGCAGTCAGGCTTAACTTAGAGGCAAGATGTAAAGTATTTGTGCAACACTTTAAACAGTAAAACAGTGAAAACACCACACAAAAAGATTCCACACAATGCTAGAAAAATATAACTCAATTTAATAAATAAAACAATGCCAAAATGACAAAAATCGAATCAATAGAATTTGAGATATGAATTTGTAAAGAATAAACTGTAAAATAGCGCTTAGAAGCAATAAGCGCTTACTTGGGATATCTGGTCGTGATGGACCGGGACAGAGTCGAAAGTTCCAGCCAACCGTGGGCCAGATACAGGGATGCAGTGAGGCTCTCGGAACAAAAGTACCTTGATCTTGGCTGCGTTGACATCTAAGATGCAGGGTGCAGCCGCAGCGATGCATCGGTGTCGATTCAAGCAGTGGTGGAGATGTGCAGGTCCTGATCTGTGCAGCAGCGATGATGCATCATCTCAGATGAGCGCAGAGCTGCAATGAAGAGATTCATCATCATCATTGAAGATGCCGTCGATGGACATGCGGAGACCTTGTGCAGTGGTGGTTTTGAAGGCGATGAGTCTGGGCCGATCAGCGCAGTAGGGGTAATGTACCAATTCTGGTCACGCAACAGGGGCGATGCGTTGGTTCTGGTCCACACAATTGCACCAATGCTCCAGTTCGATGGAGGATGTGGGGATTTTTGCTAAATCAAACACCTCAGGCCTCACTACCAAGGGTCCAGGACTGGGGTGGCACCACTTGGCTGGGCAGACTCACAGACGACAGAGCCAGGTGCAGAAGCAAGTAAGTTTGAAGTATTTTATGTCCCTGAGACTTCAGATCAGGAGGCCAGCAAGCTATCCCTTGGAGTCACTCTGTGTTTAAGTGATGCAGGTCCAGTCCTTCTCAACCAGGCAGGGGAACATCAGGCAGCAAGGCAGCAAGGCAGCACAGCAAGGCAGGAGTCCAGCAAAGCAGCAGTCCAGCAGACTGGCCGTCCTTCATAGCACAGTAGTCTTTTTTTCCTTGCAGATCCCGAAGTGTACTGAAGTGTTAGTGTCTGAAGTACAGCACTTATGCCCAGTGATCCCTTTGAAGTGGGGGAGACTTCAAAGACATGCCTTTGAAGTACACAGAAGGCCTGCCTTCCTGCCCTGACTCCAGACTCACTACAGGGGGGTATGCAGCCCTTTGTGTGGAAAGTATCAATGGGGTTACCCGTAAGTGCTACCAGACCCGGGTCAAATGTACAGTATAAAAGACAAATGGTCAAAGTAGCAACAATTTATCCAAAAGAAAGCAATAGATAACAGCATTCACAATACCAATTTTATGTACCTCTGCAGTGAATGCAATTTATTTTCAAAGCAATTTTCACTTTTTAGCAACACAGTTGCTTCTTGTATTTGTAATTCCTAACGATTTTTAGATAAGGTGCTCAGGTGCTGGAGAAGGAAAGGTCAGGGTACTAGTGATTGAGTGGGGGTGACGGACAGGGGAAAGGTGATGTGACATATATACATCAAATTTACATGGTGATACCATTCCAGCCTATCACAGCTCAATAGTTCCGATTTAGCACATAGCATTCAAGGACACTGATACATTAATACTAGTTGTCAGATGCTTGTGCATATGTAATTGTAGTCAACGTTTCGACCCCTGAGATGTTCAAAGGTGATTCAAGCCTTATAATGGGGTCTTCATCGGGACTGGTCAAACAGAGAGCACCTAAAGACAATTGGATATTCTGTGTTAGGAAAGAAGGGTTGAAATGGTAGGTGGTGAATGTCTGTGTAAGGAGGTAAAGATTACCTATTCAGAGTGACAGCATGTAGACTCTAGCTGAACTTTTAAAAGATAGTGGGCTCGACCGAGCTCCTGAACAGAGAGGGAACACACATAGAAAAACGTCAAACGATATACCATCATATTGGAAAACCATTCTGTATCTCAAAATTAACTAGTTTGACTCACTTTGTTTGTGGAAACGAAGTGCCCAAAAATGCACATATATTTTAGTATTCTCACTGTGGGTTCTGAAAATCACTCGCATTGGCAAGGAAACATCTATATAAAAAAAAAAAAAAAAAAAAAAGCAAATGGAACTAAGAGTGGTTACTAGACTACATAGAAAGGGCAGTCATCGGAGGTATAAGTAGTATGCAATGTAGTACATTAACATCCTATTCATAACCTGTAGGTGGCGCTATAGTTACACTTGGGTTAAGTTTATCTAAGAAACGTATGGCAATCCCCTACCCCAGTGGTTCCCAATCTGTGCGCCGCGGCACCCCAGTGCGCCATAAAATCTAGCCAGGGGCGCCGCGCTACAAGCACACAGTTTCAAAACCACACATTCCTGGTCCGCTAAATCCCTCTGCATCTTGCATTTCCAGTCAAGAGTCTACACGTCGTTTGTCATTAAATTCTTGGCGTGTGCTGCCATCTAGTGGCTGCTTTTCACATAGCAGTCTAGCAGAGAATCGGCTATAAGCGTGGCAGAGGGCAAGAATCGAGCCCCAAGTTTTGTCGTCTGAAGGAGAGAAAGATGAACAGATAAACCGAGCTGCAGTTAAGTTTTCTAGTTCATAAGGGCATCCAGCCCTCCTTTCCAAGGCGCACGTATTCATGAGCGATTCTCCGCGTATTATTCTGGGCTAGGTTGTTCAGAGGGATTAAAACACAGCTGCCTCCACTGGACTCTAATTCCATGCACCAAATCATCCGGAGTTGGCCTTTTAGTATTGCAGTATCCTTATTCTTTCCCAAGGGCGGTTATTTATAAAGTCCAGCTCAAAATCTGTTCACGACTTCCAAATATTTCATTTGCAAAATAATGTCACAGATGCTAACATCCAGAGCAGATATCCTTTTTTTCCCTCCTGCAAAATAAATCCACACGTTTCGTGTTTCACTTTTTGACCAGATGAGAGTGGCGCCCTGGTAACCAATGCACGTCCTTTTTGTGCCTTTAACAGACCCTGCCAGGGTGTAGTATAACCAAGTCTTTATTAAAGATTGTTGTGTGAGGTGGTGTCCAAACCAATACTTTGTATTTCATTTGCACTGTGTATTTGCACACATACATTCAGGTTTATTTTAGTCCACTAAAACACTCTGTTTGAGTGAGTGAATGATAATATCCTTAAGATCGTTAGTAAAGTAAAAAGGTTTCACTTAGCAGTTAGGGAGCTCACAGGAGCCTATTTCTCACATAGGAGGACGTCACTCAGAAAAGTATCTCACCAGCGACCCCTGACCTTGACTGGTAGGTCGCTCCCCCACCACACAGCTCCGTCTGTGTGCCCTGCTGCTGCCCCTGATTGTGCTCGTTTTTCCTTTCTGTGCCCCCTTGCTGCCCCTGATTGTGCTCGTTTTTTCCTTTCTGTGCCCCCCTTGCTGCCCCTGATTGTGCTCGTTTTTTTCCTTTCTGTGCCCCCTTGCTGCCCCTGATTGTGCTCGTTTTTTCCTTTCTGTGCCCCCTTGCTGCCCCTGATTGTGCTCGTTTTTCCTTTCTGTGCCCCCCTTGCTGCCCCTGATTGTGCTCGTTTTTTCCTTTCTGTGCCCCCCTTGCTGCCCCTGATTGTGCTCGTTTTTTTCCTTTCTGTGCCCCCCTTGCTGCCCCTGATTGTGCTCGTTTTTTCCTTTCTGTGCCCCCTTGCTGCCCCTGATTGTGCTCGTTTTTCCTTTCTGTGCCCCCTTGCTGCCCCTGATTGTGCTCGTTTTTCCTTTCTGTGCCCCCCTTGCTGCCCCTGATTGTGCTCGTTTTTCCTTTCTGTGCCCCCCTTGCTGCCCCTGATTGTGCCTCGCTTTTTCCTTTCTGTGCCCCCTTGCTGCCCCTGATTGTGCTCGTTTTTTTCCTTTCTGTGCCCCCCTTGCTGCCCCTGATTGTGCTCGTTTTTTCCTTTCTGTGCCCCCCTTGCTGCCCCTGATTGTGCTCGTTTTTCCTTTCTGTGCCCCCTTGCTGCCCCTGATTGTGCTCGTTTTTTCCTTTCTGTGCCCCCTTGCTGCCCCTGATTGTGCTCGTTTTTTCCTTTCTGTGCCCCCCTTGCTGCCCCTGATTGTGCTCTGTTTTTTCCTTTCTGTGCCCCCCTTGCTGCCCCTGATTGTGCTCGTTTTTCCTTTCTGTGCCCCCTTGCTGCCCCTGATTGTGCTCGTTTTTTCCTTTCTGTGCCCCCCTTGCTGCCCCTGATTGTGCTCGTTTTTCCTTTCTGTGCCCCCTTGCTGCCCCTCATTGTGCTAGTTTTTTCCTTTCTGTGCCCCCTTGCTGCCCCTGATTGTGCTCGTTTTTTTCCCTTTCTGTGCCCCCTTGCTGCCCCTGATTGTGCTCTGTTTTTTCCTTTCTGTGCCCCCCTTGCTGCCCCTGATTGTGCTCGTTTTTCCTTTCTGTGCCCCCTTGCTGCCCCTCATTGTGCTAGTTTTTTCATTTCTGTGCCCCCTTGCTGCCCCTCATTGTGCTCGTTTTTTTTTCCTTTCTGTGCCCCCTTGATGCCCTGATTGTGCCTCGCTTTCCCTTCTGTGCCTGTTTCCCGCCGCTGCGCCTGCGGCCCCGCCCCTCACTGCCCATTCGCTGCCCCATTCCCTGCTCCTCCCTCCCACCTCCCCATTTATGGCGGCCGCTGTGCGGCCGCGCCGCTGGCGCGCCAAAGGCGCGCCTAAGGCAAGCCCGTCTGCGCCCGTCCGTGCCGTGACCGCGCCCAGCGCCAAACCCCCTGGTCCGGGCATCCCCCGCGCCCGCCACATCAACAGACGCCGATACGACGCCAGCACCCTCCACGCACTCAACCCCGGAAAAGATCACGCCTGCTACCAGGCCACCCCGAAGCGCACCCAAGGGCCCTTCACCTGCCGGAACTGCAGCTTCGCCAGCACCCGCCCCGCCAAACCACCGCCCAGGAAAGAACCCAACTACCTCAGATGCATCCTCCTCAACACCCGCTCCGCCCGCAAACACGCCATCGAACTCTGGGACCTTCTCGACTCAACCTCCCCAGACGTCGCATTCCTGACGGAGACCTGGCTGAATCCCGCTTCAGCCCCCGACATCGCCATTGCCATCCCGGACGGATACAAGATCACCCGCAGGGACCGCACCAACGGAGTCGGAGGAGGCATCGCCATCGTCCACAGGAACACCCTCAGAGTCTCAACCAACACCGACGACACCCTCAGCACCGCCGAACACATGCACTTCCAGATCCACACCGATCCCAACACCACCCTCAGAGGAACCCTCATCTACAGACCCCCGGACCCCGACCACAGTTCAGCGATTCCATCGCTGACTTCGTCAGCACACACGCCATCGCCTCCACGGACTACATCCTCCTCGGGGACCTGAACTTCCACCTCGAGAACAACAAGGACACCAACTCCACCACCCTGATCGACAACCTCGCCACCCTCGGACTCAGACAGCTCGTGACTACACCCACCCACGCCGCCGGCCACACGCTCGACTCCATCTTTTCCGCAAGCCCACACGTCTCCTTCAACCACACCTCCGAACCCCACTGGACTGACCACCACTGCATCCACTTCACCTACAGGAAGCCCACCACGCACCACCGCACCGAACAAATGCCTCGCCGCTGCTGGAGCAGAGTCACGGAAGACCAGCTAACCACAACCCTCGCCCTGAGCCCACCCGCCGAACCCTCCGACCCCGACACCGCCGCCCGCAACCTCAGACAGTGGATCGACGACTGCGCCAACACCCTCGCCCCGCTCAAGAATCCGCCCAACAGCCACACCAGCAAGAAAGCCACCTGGTTCACCGAAGACCTCCAGGCCTCCAAACGAACATGCCGAAAACTGGAGAAGATCTGGCTCCACGAACGGACAGCGGACAGCTACGCCGCCCACAAGAGCGCCACCCGCAGTCACCATCACCTCATCAGATCCGCCAAAAGGGCCTCACTCAAAGACCGCCTAGACAACAACGCACACAACAGCAAAGAGCTCTTCAACATCGTGAAGGAACTCTCCAACCCCAGCTCCAACACCAACGACATCCAGCCGTCGCGAGACCTGTGCGACTCACTGGCCACCTTCTTTCACCGCAAAATCGCCGACATCCACGACAGCTTCAACACCACGACCGCCCCGGCAACCACCGAGACCACTGGCCCCACAACCACCAACCGCCTGCTCTCCTGGACCAACATCAACGACGAGGACACCAGCGAGATCATGAACACCATCCACTCCGGTTCACCGCTAGACCCGTGCCCTCACCACATCTTCAACAAAGCCAGTACAGCCATCGCGCCCCATCTCTGGAAAATAATCAACATCTCCTTCGAGACAGCAACCTTCCCGGAAAGCTGGAAGCACGCCGAGATCACCGCCTTACTCAAGAAACCCAAGGCAGACCCCAAGGACCTCAAGAACTTCCGACCCATCTCTCTGCTCCCGTTCCCCGCGAAGGTCACCGAGAAAATCGTCAACAAACAACTGACCCGCTACCTCGAGGAGAACAACATCCTGGACCCTTCCCAGTCCGGCTTCCGCAGCAACCACAGCACCGAAACCGCCCTCATCGCCGCCACCGATGACATCAGGACCCTGCTAGACAACGGAGAAACAGCAGCCCTCATCCTCCTGGACCTATCAGCCGCCTTCGACACAGTCTGCCACCACACACTACGAACACGCCTTCACGACGCCGGGATCCAAGAGAAGGCCCTGGACTGGACCACATCCTTCCTT
Source organism: Calotriton arnoldi (assembly GCA_963921515.1). Lineage (NCBI taxonomy): Eukaryota > Metazoa > Chordata > Amphibia > Caudata > Salamandridae > Calotriton > Calotriton arnoldi. The sequence goes on along the minus strand of CAWUFW010012332.1, from coordinate 125,137 downwards.
TCCGGCAGAACACAAAGCGTCCGCCTCGCCCTCTTCCGATCCAAGGCCACCAAGATCATCTGCGGCGTACCCCAAGGCTCCTCCCTCAGCCCAACGCTGTTCAACATCTACATGGCACCCTCGCCCACGTCGCCCGACAGCACAACCTCAACATCATCTCCTACGCCGATGACACCCAGCTGATCCTCTCCCTCACCAAAGACCCTCACACCGCCAAAGCCCACCTCCACGAAGGAATGAAGGCCGTCGCCGAATGGATGAGGACCAGCCACCTGAAGCTGAACTCGGACAAGACGGAGGTCCTCATCCTTGGTTCCAACCCTTCAGCCTGGGACGACTCCTGGTGGCCAACATCACTGGGAACAGCCCCGCCACCCACCGACCACGTACGCAACCTAGGGGTCATCCTCGACCCCACCCTCTCCATGACTAAGCAGGTCAACGCCATTTCCTCATCCTGCTTCAACATCCTCCGAATGCTCCCCAGGATCTTCAAGTGGATCCCCACCGAAACAAGAAAAACAGTCACCCAGGCCCTCGTCACCAGCAGGCTGGACTACGGAAACGCCCTCTACGCAGGAACGACGGCTAAGCTCCTGAGACGGCTGCAACGCATCCAGAACGCCTCTGCACGTCTTATCCTTGACATCCCCCGACGCAGCCACATCACACCCCACCTGAGAGACCTGCACTGGCTCCCTGTCAACAAGAGGATAACCTTCAAGCTCCTCACCCACGCACACAAACCACTCCACAACTCCGGACCAGCCTACCTCAACAGACGACTCAGCTTCTACACCCCCACCCGCCAGCTCCGCTCGACCAGCCTCGCCCTCGCCACAGTCCCCCGCATCCGGAAAACGACCGCCGGCGGCAGATCCTTCTCCCACCTCGCCGCCAAGACCTGGAACACCCTCCCCACCAACCTCCGACAGACCCAAGACCTACTGGCCTTCAGAAGACTCCTCAAGACCTGGCTCTTCGATCAGTAGCAGCACCACCCCCTTCTTCCCCCAGCGTCTTGAGACCCTCGCGGGTATGTAGTGCGCTTTATAAGTGACATGATTGATTGATTGATTGACCAGCACATCAATGCATGGTATGTATTGTGCTTTTGGTGTTAATTATGGAATTCCTTATATAGGGAATTGTTACTGTTATTTTCGTTCATGAATTCCTCCTATGTGCACAGCTTTCTTTGTAACTACAGTGGTCTAAGGAACCCACAGACAAAATGGTCAATCACTTAGGATACATCTATGATTATAATACCTTCATTGCAATTATTTTCAGGGAGACAAATTAAGTACTGCCAAGTCCGGGTTTACATCCCCCCCAACCGCAAAAAAAAAGTAACATAATGAGGAGCAGCAGCCAAGGACCAATAGGTCAAGGGAGCCGCAGGTCGACAAAGTTTGGGAACCACTGCCCTACCCTGAGCAACTATAATGTGTGCCCAGTGGTGAATGACTGCCTAGCCGATTCTTCGCGTTCTACACATAAGACTTCAATGGAATAGGAAGGTTGCGATACCCGATCAAAACGACCAGGACTTTGGGGTTGGTGAATATCAAAATGACAACTATGTAACACGGCAGCTATTGCCTCACTCACTTGCACACATCAAAACAACTACGTATTGACAGTACTCTCACTGAAAACGAGTGTCCAGCCTCCTCAACCTCTGTATTACTAATACCACGAGTGTACTGTTGCTGGGGCCTAACCCTCACATACCTCAAAACTTCCTCACGTTGCTCCAACTCTTCAAGCGTACACGGGAAACTGCTCTGCTTACTGGCTTTCCCTTTTATCTAGACGAGCGGAAGCGTGCACGTGAAGTGCAGCCGCTCGATGGCAGCACGTTTGTTTACGCCGGGTCTGGAGATACATATACGAATGGACGCACTGTCAAACAGTGCCAGATTTCGGTGTATTTAGGGATGTTCAACAAAGAGGCTGGTTTAGTTGTAAAAGTAAAGTCTTGTTGGGGAATGAATGTACGGATGAACGCACTTAGAAAAGTGTACACTGCAGTGTGCTATGGGATGTACAAAGAAGCTTTGATTATTGTCAAAGTAAAGTCTCACTACTGAAAAAACGGGCTCCAGACACGATCCTCATATTAGGTATTTGTGCGTAATAGAAAAACAGTGTTTAAAGAAGGCAAGGCTAAATTACAATCATACAAATAATGGTCATTCCATGGATAAGCATTGGCCTGAAAATAGCGATGTAATCCCTAGTTGACAAACTTACTATTTGTATAGTAAATATGCCTAAAATCTGGACTAACCATGATAAAAATACTGTTATGATGCGATAAATAATAATTTAGCATGAAACACAGAAATATCAAAAGTTGACATATGTTGTACACTCATGGCATGAAAACACAGGGCATAAGGTTAACACATGTTGTCATATTGCTGTGGATCTTTAAAACAAAATGCTACACCCAATGGCCCCCCTCTGGGGGTATATTTTAACATACAGTGTACCGTGTTGGGGTAAAGACATGTTGCCAAGGTCAAGGGTGGTATATTAGTGTACCTTATTCAGTGTTGAGAATAGATAATTGCGCATTTGTGCCATCAAGTTCGTTGAGGTCATTATTCACGGTATCCAAAGCATACATCCATTTGCATTCTCTTACATTTAAGATGGAGCTTATGTCACCACCCCTACACCCCAAGGATACTTTCTCTAGGACTAACCATCTTAATGATTCTGGAGTGTGTGTTTTGGCCATAAAATGTTCAGAGGGGATCCCACTGTCCCACATCGGATTCTGCTACAATGTTGCAATATCCTAGTTTTGACTTTCTGTCTTGTTTGGCCTATATATAAGTCATTGCATGGGCATAATATGGCGTAAATCACATCGGTTGAGTTACAGTTTGAGTGCACCTTGAGATCAATGGTATGTTGTCTGTAGCAGAATTGTTTGGTTTCTATGGCCAGTTTACACGCTTTACATTTCGAGCATTTAAAATGTCCCCTTATTTCAGGAAGTTTCCAAAGTGTTTGGATTGTTGGCTGTGGAGGCATGTCAAGCAGCGATCGAACCACATAGTCTTTGATATTTCTTGCTTTTTTGAAAGAGTGCATCAGTGGATCAGGAATCTCAAGATCGTCCGATATGAGGTTCCAGTGTCCATCAATAATTCTCTTGTTGCTCCTGGTGCAATATGTGGTCACACATATCATCCTTTGGTTGTCCACTGGGCGTAGTTTGGGAGTGAGAAGTGCATCCCTGTCATAGTACCGGGCTCTCTTCCTTGACCACCTGACTAACCTCTTGGGGTACCCTAGTTCTATGAGACGGTTGATGAGATCTTCCGATTCTCTAAAGAAGTCGTCCTTGAGGGAACAAATTCTACGAATACGGAGAAATTGTCCAAAAGGCAGGTTATCACGTAGACCTCTTGTGTGGATACTGGAGTATCTCAGCAATGTGTTGCGTTCCGCTGGTTTTCTGTAGAGTGTAGTGTACAGGTGATTATTTTGTGTCTTTATAGAGATGTCTAAGAAGTCAATTGTGTTCTTATCCCACTGGATAGTGAATTTGATGTCCTGTGATTGGGTATTGAGCCATCTAAAGAAATCTTGTAGTTGTGTCTCGCTACCTGTCCAGATTAGGAGAACATCATCAATGTAGCGGCGCCAGTGTGTCACATTCGCGTGGTAGGGGTTAGTGTGGCTGAAGATGAATTGGTCCTCAAAGTCATCCATGAATAGGATTGCCAGGTCAGGGGCGAAGGCTGCCCCCATCGCCACTCCCTTGGTTTGTAGGAAAAACTCATTCTGAAAAATGAAGACATTTTTCATCATTGCTACCTCAAGAAGTTCCACAATAAATTCAGTTGGGACATATGCTGGAAGGGGCCTTTTCCCAAGTGCCTTTGTCATTGACTCCAGTGCTGGTCTTTGTGGAATGCTGGTGTATAGGGATACTATCTCAAGTGTCACCAGAAGTTGAGTCTCGGTGTCAAATGGCATGTCATCAATTAAATTAATCACTTGCATGGTATCCCGCAGGTACGCTTTACTTCGCTCAGCTAAAGGTTTGAGGAAGAAGTCAATATATTTACATACTGGTTCCAGGAGAGAACCACATCCAGAAATTATTGGCCGCCCAGGGGGGTGCTGCAGGTTCTTATGCACCTTAGGTAGAGTGTAAATTGTAGGGAAGGCGTGGTTGTTTTGTATTGAGGTATTGAAACTCATGATCGGAGAGGAATCCTGTTTGTTTGCCTCTCTCAGTGATGGTCAAGATTTGTTTTCTTATGTCCTTTGTTGGGTCGGTATTCATGGTGGCATAACTGACCCCGTCTCGGAGTTGCGAATAGATCTCCGCTTTGTAGTCAGGTGTATTCTGCACAACGATTGCTCTGCCTTTATCTGCCGGCTTGATCACTATTGAGTTGTTGGTCCTCAGGGATTCAAGGGCCTCCGGTTCACCTTTGGTAATGTTGTGCTTAATATATTGTTTGGCTGTGCATACTTTCAGAACATCGTGGAGGATAACACCCTCAAAAACAAGGATTTTGTGTGACATCATATGTGAAGGGGGCCTAAAGGTGGATGGCACTCTTAGTCCAGTATGAGATGTGGATGATACCGGTAATGAATGTTTAAAGTAGTGCCTTAACCTCACCTTTCGGAAAAAACGGTGTAGTTCCGTTTTCACGTTAAATTGATTGGGAAAGGGAGTAGGCACAAAAGAAAGGCCTTTACTTAGAATGTTGGTTTCGTTCTCGGAGAGCACATAATTCGAGAGGTTAATGATGGGACTTCTTTTTGCCCTTACCATCTGTAAATTCGTCGGCGGGTCTGGATATCCCCGTGGTTCTCCTGGGGGAATCTCACCTGTTTCTGGGGTTGTCCCTGTTGGCGGTTCGTGCTCCAGTTCTGCTGATACTGTCCCCGCCGTGTCGGTCTGGTCCAGTTGGAACCTCTGCCTCTTGGTGGTCTCCATTGGCCTTCCTCTAAAAAAAATAGTCCTTGTGGTTGTTGGCACCAGGTATCCTGATACTGATAGCTGCCTCTGGTCCCTGCTTGTTCACCTTCGCTGCCTGCACTGTTCGAGCCTGAGGATTCTGAAAAAGTGGTATAACGTCTGCTTCCTCTGTATCCTCCTCTACCTCTGTTGTAGAACCGACCTTGGGTGACCTGTTTAAAGTAGTCTTCTTGAAGTTATGGATACGTAACCTTCTTATCGTAAAAACGAATGTCCTTTGCTAGTTTATCCAACTTCTTAGCTTGAGTATTCGTATCAAAATCCTTGATACTCTTGTCCAGCCTTTCTAAAGCCTCCTTGGCGTTGGTAAGAGCTGTGTCACCACTAATTTCAATTTTGAGGTCGCTGATCTCCTTAAGTAGTTTTTCTACTTGTTCTATGGCAGTCTCAATGCCCAACACCATCCAGTGGTGTGAGCAATTGTTTGATATAAAGCTGAAACCTTCCTTGAATTTGGGGAGATCTACAAAGATAGCTGGTTCATTACGGACCTGTAAGCCCACAGGGATAATGTTAGCCTGGAGGTATCTGGTCAACAGGTGGCCGTGTAGCCGGGTACGGACCAGTTTTTTCTCAAGCCGTTCCAATTTGTTAATTTTCTCATTGAGTGTAAAGTCTATATTGGGAGTGTTAGATGTTAAGAAACCAGACCCAGACTGTCCTTGTATTAGTCTATTGATATAGTCTTCAGTGTATGAAGGTGTGTCATTCTCTGACATGTTTGGACCATCAAGTTCCAAATGAAAAACCCTCGCAGGTTAGTACCTGCACATAGAGTGTGAAGTATCAATGGGGTTACCCGTAAGTACTACCAGAGCCGGGTCAAACGTACAATATAGAAAGACAAATGGTCAAAGTAGCAACAATTTATCCAAAAGAAAGCAATAGATAACAGCATTCACAATACCAATTTTATGTACTCTGCAGCGAATGCAATTTATTTTCAAAGCAATTTTCACTTTTTAGCAACACAGTTGCTTTTTGTATTTGTAATTCCTAACAATTTTTAGATAAGGTGCTCAGGTGCTGGAGAAGGAAAGGTCAGGGTACTAGTGATTGAGTGGGGGTGAAGGACAGGGGAAAGGTGATGTGACATATATACATCAAATTTACATGGTGATACCATTCCAGCCTATCACAGGTCAATAGTTCCGATTTAGCACATAGCATTCAGGGACACTGATACATTAATACTAGTTGTCAGATGCTTGTGCATATGTAGTTGTAGTCAACGTTTGGAGGCAGGACACAGCCCATTCAAGTGTAAGTAGGGCTGTGCCTAGCTTCACCCTTCCATCCTGCCAGGAAAGGCCCATTCAGGCACACCAAAGCTCTTTATTGTGTGTGGATGTCTAGGAGGAATACACAAAGCCCAGCTGTCAGCACACCCAGCCATGTGACTCAGAGACAGGCTGAAGGCACTAAATGGCTAAGGCAGGCAAAATGACAACTTTCTAAAAGGGGCAGTTTCAAACTTGAAATGTAAAATACGACTTGTTAGAAATGGGATTTCTGGTTGGCTAGGGCAAGCGCCTAAGCCAGGCAGAAACCACAACTCTAGTCAGGGCAAGGGAGTTACACGCTGAAGATAACCCCTGCTCACCCCCTTGGTAGCTTGGCACGAGCAGTCAGGCTTATCCCAGAGGCAATGTGTAAAGCGTTTCCGCAACACACACACACAGCAGCGACACACTAGGCACACCACAAAAGAAACTCCACACAAGGTTATATAAAAAAATAGCCTTTGTATAACTCATAAAACACATTAGAATGCAGTCACATATATAAACTGTGCCACCTGGCACTTCACTAGGTATGACTTTACAGGGGATTATATACATGACAGGGCCACTGTCAGAACCATCACAACTCACAATTGTACAGTTAGAGAAACCAACCAGTAACTACTGGTAAAGGTGCTCTTAGCACCACACATTAGGCATAAACATCTTAGGCATACATCCTAAATGACCAGTGCACAACACTAACACTAATAAGGTGCACACATTACAACCACATCAGGCATTAGGCATTGCATCATAAATATCATCACTGCACCATAGGAAATATTTATCAGAATGCCCATATCATAAGTAAATCATACCCATAACTGTAGTTACATAAGATCCTCAGCTGGAAATGTACCTACAACCTTAGTACATCAGGGCATAACAAAGCCCATAGGTTAGGACCACAATGAGAGTGGCCCCCACGCTCCTACGGCAAGGCCAGCAGCACGTACAAATACAGTAACTACCATTTACCAGGAGCCCTCCTGTACTCACAGGCACTTCTGAGCTGACTTGTGACAGCCAGGCCGTCTGTCCCACATATAGGTTTGGATGTGGCAGGTTCAACAACCGGGGACCTCCGTCGAGGGCTCACCCCGGTCAACACGACTTCACCATGAGAGAGGATTTTTCATTACGATTCCATGCATTGGTTACCTGCGTTCATTTGGACATTATCACTTATAAATGAAAAAAGGTAACTCCAATGTTAACCTATAGGAAAGGTAGTCCTTGCAGTAGTGAAAAATGAGTTGAAGATTTTTTTATTACCAGGACATGTAAACAAAAAACATACATGTCCATCTTTTTAAATACAGTGCAACCTGCCCTCTGGGCTGGCCAGGGCCTACCCTAGGGATGACTTATATGTATTAAAAAGGAATTTTGGGCCACACAAAAAAGGTTGATGTTGCCAGGTCGACATGACAGTTTGAAAACTGCACTCACAGGCTGCAATGGCTGACCTGAGACATGTTTAAAGTGCTATTTAAGTGGGTGGCAAAATTAGTGTTTCAAGCCCACTAGTAGCATTTAATTTACTGGCCCTGAGCACAGGTAGTGCCAATTTACTAGGGACCTACTAATAAATTAAATATGCCAATTTGGTATTAGCCAATTCTACCATGTTTTAGGTTTAAATCTCTTTTATTGGTTTTCAAGACAAGAAAAACAACATACAAAGCCAACATGTGCCATGATCATCATAATGCAATCCATCAGCGGGACTGCCGCTTCGGCATAACTACATAATGAGTAGGAACAGAAAGAAACCAACCCCCACCTCCCTCCCCCTCCAGCTATCAGTTGATTTTTACCAGCGCTGTGAACTTTCAGAGCGTTCACGAAAGAGTACCCCTGTCAAAGAGGTCCTAGTGTGGGACTGGAGTGCCTGAATCTGTGTGTTTGGGTGGGTCCACAAGTCGCAGCAGTCTCAGATATTTGGGGCAAGTAAGTTCTGTAAATTCAGAGGTCAACAATTAGAGGAAGGGCTCCCACAAGTCATGGAAGGAGCCACCCCGGTACGCGAGAGAAAGGGAAATTCTCTCCATCCCTAATATGCCCCACAATCTATGGAGCCATCCCAAACGAGTTGGGACAGTCGTAGTGATGAAGCAAGGACTCGAGAAAATGAGACTTGCTCGATTGAATCTTCCATTAACTTTCACTAATCATTAATTAATAGATAATGCGAAACTAACATGCACCCAACACAGAAACACGGGGAGAAAAGCTTACGCATGCTTGAATTAATGAGAAATAAAATGCAGCACAATCAAAACCCGATTTAACTTGCTAAAACGCTTTGCGCATGTGCAAATCCGAATGATGCATAAAATAACGTGACTAACTCGCTTTGAGAGGGAAAAACCCTCACGCATGCGCAAGAAGAATTGAAACGTGGTCTTGAGGTACCGCATGCCCAGCATATGTTTGCTTGATTTAAAAGAAAGCTGTTGCTATTAACGCTTTTGCCCAAGAGTAATAAGAATTACATGGGATAGAGTAGAAGTGGGCGGTGAACGGTGAGAATTACATGTTCAAGAACATGATATCTGTTTTTGATCCTTTTATTAATAGTGTATATTTGGGCCTGCTAATCCTTGACTGAAAAAGAAAATGGCGAAAGCTGCACATGGTCAGTGAGCCCATGAAATGACCGATGACACAGAGGGAGCTGAATGCTTGCCAAGATTCAAGGACAGAAAGGATGGGAAAAGAAGAAGATGTAACAGTCAACTATGAAGCCTGTATTAAGTGAATTATGGCATTTGCAACAAAATATGCATGTTTCAAATAAAATTATATGAATGAGTAGAAGGGGCAGGGTTAACAAACAATAGGTTTTACTAATAAAATGAATACGTCAGCTTGGGATGATGAAGACACCCCTAACCCCGTCCAATCATATTCCATAGTTTAGTAAAGCTGCAACACTTGAGGGTGGGACATGAAGAAATAAAGGCTATAACTAGAGTGATTTGAATTAAGAAGATATGATACGATGCTGACAACGCTGCTGGGAGCTGAGCACGAGAGAGCGAGAGAGAGAGAGGGAAGACTAGTGTAGACCCAGAAGATCCAGACTATTGCCTGATTAGAATTGAAGATTGCGGAAGAATATCGAGGAGGGAGAGAGTGAAAGAGAGGAAATTTGCCTGGTGCGTCGGGTTTTAGACATTAGACAAAAGGATTAGACAAAAAGAGACCTCAGACACCAAGTATAGATGTGGCCCAGTTGAAAGTGGATTTGGAAGAAATGATCATTGGTACAATAAACCCAGAGAGATTAGGTACATACAGAGATGAAGAATTGTTGTTTTTGTGTAAAAGTATAACTTGGAGAGCAAAGAATCTGCATGAGAAAATAGTAGAGGTTGCTTCAGAATTTGGAAGGGATGTAGAAAAATCGAAATTATTATAGAAACCATATAGGTCAGAATTTACTGACAAGGATTTAGAACGTTTGAATGCTTCTGGAAGAATATTACAGATCAAAGAATTAATGAATATTTTGAAGAAATGGGGAGATGCAGACAGATGGAGAGGTAGATGGACAAAGAAAAGAGTTGAGGCAGCTACAAAGGAAGCATCTGCATTCCCATTAAGAGAAACAGAACAGGTTGAAAGAGTGTGTCCAATGAGAGAAGTTCCTGGAGGTGGATACGTTCATGTTCCATGGTCCAGACAGGATATTTTCCCAGATTAAGGGAGAAGCCAGTTGAATGGTACAAGCAGGATGAGAGGTTTGTGTAAGTTTCAAAAGTATTATTAAAGGATTTGGATGGTCTGTTTGATATAGTAGTACCAACTGATTTGTGGACAGAATGTAAGATTACGGTTGATTGGCCAACTGAAGAATATCCAAGAGATGCAAAAACAGGTGCACCTTCAGAAGCTGTGATGAAGAAGTATCAGCAAGTGATTACTTTCTTGAAAGGGAAAATTCCTCCAAAGGAAACGGATTGGGTTAAAATAGATAGAACGACTCAAGAACCAAAAGAGTCAGTGCATGCGTATTATGAAAGGTTGTTACAGGTATTTAAGCAGTATAGTGGATTTGAAAATATTGGTGATAATAATATGGGACATTTTGTGTACAGGTTTGTGTATGGATTGAGATCAGAAATTAGTCAGATGATTCAACAGCATATGCTTTGCTGGCAGAGTAAGCCCATTGAAGACATTTTGAAGTATGTGAAGTATTGCAGTGACCATATTGACGCAAAGCATAAGAAATTGAAAGAAAAGATGATGTGGGCACAAGTGAAGCTAGCAGAACATCAAGAGGCAAGTACTGGTTCTCAAAATGAAAATCAGTCGAATAACCAAAATCAGAATAGTCAAGTATTGAATGGGAATAAAGGAAAAGGGCGAATGAGTAGAGAAGAAGCGAAGAAGAAGTTTCCTTGTCATGCATGCGGAAAGCATGGGCATTGGAAGAATGAGTGTAGAAATGTTCAACAGAATAATGGGGTAAATCAAAATTTAAATCCACAGATGCAGAATGAGGTGGTTGTGAACCAGCAGCAACAGCAACAGCAACAGGTAGTTACTCCACAGTTACAGGTACCACAAGCCCCTATGTCCAACTGTATGAACGCTTAAGTGCAGAGATACAGTGTGAACACCGGATTTCGTGGAGAGAGTGGTAAGAATACAAAAACGGTTCTACAATATTGGATGCACAGTAATGAGTGTGATTCAGATGTTTCCCAATGACGGTGCCTGAGGGGAGAGGAAGAATGCGTGCTTGGCGCATCCTTGGCGGTAGATCAGTCAGGTCCATATGTTGATGGAAAAGTGGAAGGTAATGACATCACTTTCCTAGTGGATGCTGGTGCTACCCGATCTACTGTGAGAGCAGCCAAAATTCCAAACCTACCCCTCTCTGGAGAAACTATCCAAGTTGTAGGAGTCTCCAATAAGCAAATTAAAACGCTAGTTACTAAACCAATAGAAGTAAATATTGGAAATTTCAAAGACATGCATCGGTTTGTGGTGTGTGATTCAAGTCCGGTTAACTTGTTAGGGAGGGATTAGTTGTGCAAAATGAACTGTACCATTTATTGTACACCTGATGGTATTGCTTTTCAAACACCCGATGAAGATATTGCTCAAGATAATGCTAGCAAAACAAGGAACAGAAGTGGATGAGATGTTTTCACTTCTGACTGAAAACAGTCTACCTGATGAGCTGAGAGACACAGTGAGATCAGATGTATGGGATTTTTCAGGAAAGGAAATTGGTCTGATGGCAAATGTAGACCCAATTAAAATAATGGTGAAGGAAGGTGCAATTTATCCAAACATCAGACAGTACAAAATGAGTCCAGAAGTAAAAGCAGGAGTTGCGCCAGTAATTGATCAAACTATTGAACAAGGTATTCTGAAAGAAATAATGGGCAGTCCTTGTAATTCGCCAATCATGGGGCTTAAAAAGCCTAATGGCAAATATAGAATAGTGCAAGATTTAAGGAAAATCAACAAAATAGTAGTACCTTGTTGTCCAGTAGTACCAAATCCAGCAGTAATTCATTATCAGATACCTTGGGATGCACATTGGTATACAGTGATTGATTTGTGCCAAGCATTCTTTTCGATTCCTTTGCATGTAGATAGCCAATATCTCTTTGCGTTCCAGTTCGAGGACCGTGTTTTGGCATGGTGCCGAGTTCCTCAAGGGTACACAGAGAGTCCCTTGATTTTCAATCAAATCTTGAAAAAGTATTTAGAAACCTTGGTTATGCCAGGAAATTCAGTTTTGGTTCAGTATATTGATGACCTACTGGTCGCATCAAAAACAAGAGAGGCTTGTGTCACAGACACAATTGCTTTACTGAACAATTTGGCAGAAGGTGGACACAAAGTGTCACCAGAAAAATTGCAGTTTTGCCAACAAGAAGTCAAATATTTGGGACACAAGATAGAAAGGGGAGTTAGAAAAGTGACACCAAAGAGAATGAAAGTGATTCAACAGATGAATCTACCCAAAACTAAGAAGGAAGTACGAATGTTTTTGGGAGTGGTCGGATACTGTCGTCAGTGGATCAGTGGATTTTCATTGCTTGCAAAACCCCTAATAAAACTGCCAGGAAAAGATGTGATGGACCCGGTTGAATGGGATGATGAAAGTGAGGACGCATTCATAAAATTGAAGGATTGTTTGTGTCAAGCACCAGCATTAGGAATGCCTTATTATACGAAAGAATTTGCTTTGTTCTGTTGTGAGAGAGAAGGATGTGCACTTTCAATATTAACCCAAAGACATGGATTAATGCGACGTCCAGTGGCATATTTTTCAGCCACTCTTGATTCTGTGGCCGCAGCATTGCCTGGCTGCTTAAAAGCAGTAGCTGCTACTTGTGTGAGTCTGGAGCAAAGTGAGTCTATTGTCATGGGACATCCCTTAAAAGTATATGTTCCCCATTCTGTCGAGAATCTTTTAACAAGAACTCGAACTCAGAATTTAACCCCTAGTCGGCTGACTAAGTATGAAAGAGTGATCCTGGGTGCTGAAAATGTAAGTGTGATAAGATGCACCACAGTGAATCCAGCAACCTTGTTGCCGGACCCATTCTGTGAAGAAGTAAAGGAAGAAGTTGATCATGATTGTTTGGATCTAACAGAAATGTGTACAAAGCCCAGGCCAGACATCTTTGATGTCCCATTGGGAGAATCAGATTATGTATTGTTTGTGGATGGGTCATGCTTACGAAAACAAGATGGAGAATTGAGTGCTGCCTATGCTGTCTGTACTAGATCAGCTATTATAGAAGCATCATGTCTAAAAGGAGTCAAGTCTGCACAAATAGCCAAATTTGGTAGCTTTAACAAAAGCTTGAAAAATGAGGAATTGAGAATAACCATATTCAAGGATAGTCAATATGGTTTTGGGGTTGTGCATGACTTCGGCCAAATATGGATGCAAAGGGGATTTCTGACTTCTTTGGGTTCTCCTATCAGAAACAGTAAAAATGTCAAAGAATTATTGGAAGCATTACAATTGCCAAAAGAAATTGCAGTGGTCAAGTGTGCCGCACATAAGTCAGGAAATGATTATGTGACACAAGGCAACACATTTGCTGACCAGGTTGCACAATTTTGTGCTCGAAATACAATGGCTTTGAACAGAGGGTTGGAAAAAGAAACTATCAATTGGCAACTAATGTTTTTCTCTGCTTTTGAAACATGGGACGAAGTTAGACAGTTACAGGATGAGGCAGATGTAAAGGAAAAGGAATTCTGGATCAACACAGGTTGAACAAGAAGAACCAATCATGAGGTATGGGTGTGTCCAGATGGAAGACCGATAATGCCAGACAGTATGTTATTACAAATGGCAAGAGTATATCATGGAGCTACACACATTGGGAGGGATGCTATGATTAGACACTTTAGGCAGACATGGTACAATCCCAAGTTTAGGCTTATTGCAGAAAGTCTCTGCCAGCGCTGTTTGACATGTCAACAGCAGAACCCAAGTAGAAGAACATTTGTCAGTTGGGGAAAAATAGTAAAGGCAGAAGGACCGTTTACAAGACTGCAGCTTGATTTTATAGAGTTGCTGCCATGCAACGGTCTGAAGTATGTTCTTGTCATTGTGTGTCTGTTTTCTCGTTGGGTGGAAGCTTATCCAACAAGAAAGAATGACAGTCTCACGGTTTCCAAACTGCTCTTAAGAGAACTCATCCCTAGGTTTGGATTTCCAGTCACTTTGGAATCAGATAGAGGACCTCATTTTAACAATGAGATAATTCGATTAATCTGTACAGCTTTCAAAATTGAGCAGAAACTACATTGTGCCTATTGACCAGAAGCATCTGGAGTGGTTGAGCAGCTAAATGGTACAATAAAATCCAGGTTAGGAAAGGTGTGTGCATCCACTTCACTGAAATGGCCTGATGCTTTGCCCCTTGTCTTGATGAGCCTTAGAAGCATCCCTGACAGAAGAACAGGATTGAGTCCTTATGAAATTCTTATGGGAAGAGCAATGAGACAAGCATTTGTACCTGGAAACAAACTGATGACTATAACTGATGATCTAGTGTTGGACTATTGTAAAGGATTAGCTGATCTGGTACGTTCTGTGTCTCACCAGGTTGGAGAAGATGCAACCACAACACAGCCGAATCAAGCTCATGACTTGTGTCCAGGAGACTGGGTTATGATAAAGAAGCACACAAGAAAGTTGGAAAGGACCGCTTCAAATGATATTGGTCACAAGAACAGCAGTGAAGTGTTTTGGCTTGCCAAATTGGATACATGCCAGTCATACCAAAAGAGTCCCAAATCCTCCTGGATGACAAGAGCAGCAACTGGTAGAACAAAGAAAAGAACCAGAAGCTGAAAGTTGTGAAGTTGAAGAAATCAGAGAAACAGACTCTGAAGAACGTATCGATGATGAACAACCAAGTACAAGTCAAGTAGGGTGGGCACTGAATACTGGATCTCAAGAGACTGCTGTAGTGGCCGAAGAAGAAGAGCAAGAGATTGAAAGACCAGAACGAATTGAAACAGAAAATTACAGCTCAAGCTCAACCAGAAGAAGAAGAAAATGAGAGACTGATAAGTTCGAGACAAATTCAGTCAACAGAAGAACCTGCTGCAGGAAACTCAGATCAAGATCAATCTGAGTCAAAAAAGGAAGAACTAAAAGATCAAGAAGAAATTCAAATGACAGAAAGACAAAAATCAGAAACCCCAGAACAAGCTCAATTAAAAGAGAAAGAAAATAAAAGAACGTTAGAAATTGATGAAGAAGGTGAAAAGGCAGTTCAAACAAAAAGAATCAGAAAAGGTGATCACTGGCCAAGTGGAGTAAAAGGACTGAGATATGTATTGAAAAGAAGAACAGGAAAAGGATTAGAACAAGTAAACGAAATATCAAGTCAAACAGAAGAAGAAAATCCAAGAAGAAAGTCTTTACGAAAATCAACAAGAGAGAGAGCTCCAAATAGAAAATATAAGGCTCCTGAATGGACCTATGTTATCCTTGAGGACTTTGAGAATCTCGATTTAAACGAAGAACAAGAAAATATTACTAATGAAAGAAGTGATGAAAGAAAATTGAGACCACCTTAAGAGAAAGACTGTGACACAGAAGGTGGAAATTTTTCAAACAAGTAAAGAAGAAAATAAAAGAACCAGATGAAGAAAAGAAATTAAAAGACAAAGGGGAAAGTAAAAGATTAAAAGTTGTTGAAGTGTGGGATCACACAAAGATTTATACATATCTCAGTTTAACATAAGTTGAGGATATAGAAGACAAGTTAGAGATAGGTCAATTTAGAATACTAAAAATGGCAGAAACAGAAGTGACTGAACATCCAAAATCTAGTTTAAAAATAAGATGTATCAAGTGTTGTTTGTGCAGTATTGTAATACTAATGTTAATGTGGTTACTGCTAACAGTTGTAATACCTATTTTTATGGTAAATAACGACCGAAATAATACTCATACAAGTGATCGAGTGAATACAGGTACTAAAGGAACGACTATCACTAATTTAGAACAAATAGATGAGACTATGTATCAACATGACAGATCAAATAGTGATTCGTCATTAAATGTGTTTACTAAACTTCTTTTTGAATATGTTGATACATTGGATGTAAGGGACTGTTATGTTTGCATGAAATTTCCTTTGTCTGTCTCGGAGGTGGTGACTTATCACCATCTTCCTTTAACATATGGTGTGTCATGTAAGCCTGGGCGTAGTTTGCGTAGTAGCACTTCACGTAGCTACGTGAAGTACATTTTTAACTACACGTAGCTATGCACATTGCGTAGCTGTGTGCTTGACTGCACTGCACAATAATTGCCAAAAGCACCTTGTACAGTGCAAGTTAAGATAAAATAAATATCTCTGTCTTTATATGCTAAAAATGCATATAGTTACTACAGAAAAGTGAAAACGATAAATTAACAAGCAGTGAGAGAGGTGATGATTTTAGGATCCTCCCTAACCTAGGGGAAAACCAAGCAGATGCCTTGAAAACAAAAACACATCTTTTGAACCATTCAGTGGTGGTCCCATCCTCTTAGGACCACCCCAAGCACAGTTATTGGCAAAAATACAATCACAACCAAAGGCCCTGCAAAGCATTATGGGACGAGATTAGCAGTGGGCAGTGAATATTATAGTATCCAATATCAAAATAATTCTACAAAGAGCTGCAGTCCCACTAGTCGTTACTAGATGTCCCTCACGAGTCAAATGCAAAAGCCTCATGAAAGATTTTCAATACTGTTGCATTTGACTCGTGAGGGACATCTTGTAACGACTAGTGGAACTGCAGCTTGATGTATTAATAATTTCAATGCTTTTGCATTTGACTCGTGAGGGACACCTAGTAACGACTAGTTGAACTGCAGCTCTTTGTAGAATTATTTTGATATTGGAAACTATAATATTCACTGCCCACTGCTAATCTCGTCCCATAATGCTTTGCAGGGCCTTTGGTTGGGATTGTATTTTTGCCCATAACAGTGCTTGGGGTGGTCCTAGGAGGAAGGGACCACCATTGAATCGTTCACATGATATGCTTTTTGTGTTCAAGGCATCTGCTTGGTCCTCCCCCTAGGTTAGGGGGGACTCTAAAATCATCACCTCTCTCATTGCTTGATTCATTTTTGTGAATTGGTTATATGCTTTTTAGCATAGAAAATTGCTTTATCAAAGCATTTGAAGGTGTTTATTTTACTGCTGCTACGCTACGTCAATTAGCACAGTTATTCACTCTGCTACGTGCAATTTTCGTAGTGCGTAGTAGCACAAACTTTGCATGCTCCGTGAGCGTAGCGAAGTATTATGCCCAGGGTTAGTGTCATGTAGTGTTGTGTTCAGTCTGTTCTATAAAACAGGTAAATTGCAGAATTATTATTCTAATATGGATTTAGTATTCCCAGAGATTCCTATTAGAAGAAACCTAAACCCAGTGCTTAGTGCTAAAGATGCAGAATTTATGGGCGACATTTTCCTAACAACAAACCCAATAGACATAACATATGCGCATAAGAACAATTTAATCTGTATGTTATGAGATGAAGAAAAAGATTTTCTAAATTTAGTAGAGGAAAGAAGACAGGATTTTCAAAAGAAGGCTGTTGAACAGAAGTCACATGTACCTCCATGGGCTAATAAGGAAGGTGACTATAAGAAAGGTGAGACTCATGCTGCAATGTCCCTAGATTTGTCAAAATTGGGAAAATTCTGTCTACATAGACTAAAAACAGACTATAACAACATTTTCATTGGTTCTAGTGATTGTGAACATACCTTCCTAATCATGGGGGGATGGGGACTGGATCCTGTTTTTCCAGGAATATATTATGTGTGTGGTAAAAATGCCTACTATAGGTTGCCAGCACAATGATATGGAAGTTGTTATCTTGGGATAGTATTTCCAAAGGTGTACCACATTACTAAGAACAATGAAATGAATGTAATAAGTCAAGGACTACAACGAACTAAAAGAACAAGCTTCTCAGAAATAATAGGTGATATATTTGGTGCACTAATACCATCAGTTGGAGTCATACTGAATTCACATAAGATACGCAAATTGTCAACAGTAGTTGATCGTCTATCGACAGATACTGCTGGGAGATTCTTAATGATTAATACTGAAATGATTGCAATTAGATCTATGGTTTTGCAAAATCGACTTGCACTTGATATATTATTGGCAAAAGAGGGCGGAGTCTGTGGCATGTTGAAGGTTCAACATTGCTGTACATATGTCCCAGACAAAAGTAAAAACATTGAGGTTTATATTAAGAATATTACAAAGATTCATGACGATTTGACACAACTGGAGGTTGACGGTGTTTGGGAAAGACTTAGTAAAAGTATTTCTACAATAGGTAGTTTGTTTTCCACTTTAGGGAGTAGTCTATTAGGGAAAATCTTAATACCAGTAATTACTATAGCAATAATAGGTCTGATGATAGTAATAACATATAGATGTTGCAAGAATAAAACAAAAGCAAGAATGATAGCCAAAATAAAGAATAAAGGAATGGGAAGAAAGAGAAACAGAGAAGAGATCGAGTTAGAAGAGATGAAAGGAAGTCTATGTGATAAAATGAAAGGAGTAGGTATGAAAAGGAAAATAGAAGAATTAGAGGAAAGAAAGGAAGACATTAAAAATCTAAATGAATAAAGTTAGCACTTGGTAATGATGGGTATTTTATGATGGCTCAAAAATGCCATCAGAGGGGGGGATTGATGGAGCAAGGACTCGAGAAAATGAGACTTGCTCGATTGAATTTTCCATTAACTTTCACTAATCATTCATTAATAGACAAGGCGAAACTAACATGCACCCAACACAGAAACACGGGGAGAAAAGCTTTCGCATGCTTGAATTAATGAGAAATAAAATGCAGCACAATCAAAACCCGCTTTAACTTGCTAAAACACTTTGCGCATGTGCAAACCCAAATGACGCATAAAATAACGTGACTAACTCGCTTTGAGAGGGAAAAACCTCACGCATGCGCAAGAAGAATTGAAACGCGGTCTTGAGGTACCGCATGCCCAGCATATGTTTGCTTGATTTAAAAGAAAGCTGCTGCTATTAACGCTTTTGCCCAAGAGTAATAAGAATTACATGGGATAGAGTAGAAGTGGGCGGTGAACAGGGAGAATTACATGTTCAAGAAAATGATATCTGTTTTTGATCCTTTTATTAATAGTGTATATTTGGGCCTGCTTATCCTTGACTGAAAAAGAAAATGGCGAAAGCTGCGCATGGTCAGTGAGCCCATGAAATGACCGATGACACAGAGGGAGCTGAATGCTTGCCAAGATTCAAGGACAGAAAGGATGGGAAAAGAAGAAGATGTAACAGTCAACTATGAAGCCTGTATTAAGTGAATTATGGCATTTGCAACAAAATATGCATGTTTCAAATAAAATTATATGAATGAGTAGAAGGGGCAGGGTTAACAAACAATAGGTTTTACTAATAAAATGAATACGTCAGCTTGGGATGATGAAGACACCCCTAACCCTGTCCAATCATATTCCATAGTTTAGTAAAGCTGCAACACTTGAGGGTGGGACATGAAGAAATAAAGGCTATAACTAGAGTGATTTGAATTAAGAAGATATGATACGATGCTGACAACGCTGCTGGGAGCTGAGCATGCGAGAGAGAGAGAGGGAAGACGAGTGTAGACTCAGAAGATCCAGACTATTGCCTGATTAGAATTGCGGAAGAATATCGAGGAGGGAGAGAGTGAAAGAGAGGGAATTGCCCTGGTGCGTCGGGTTGTAGTCTAGTAAGTATCAGACCTGTCCTGATCCTATCCTTTAACCTTTGTCTCCTGATCCTAAGTCAGGGGACTTCCACCAGTCCTTTGGCCAAGGGGTGGTTTTCCAGTTATCCTCATTAGGTAAATGTCATTCTATCCAATATTTGCATATTTCTTTGCAAATGTATTTTAAATGTGCCTTTTGTCTCTTCATCTATCCACTCTTATGTGTTTAATTTTTGTTGAAAGCTTGTGTAATTGAATGTATTGTGCTTTATGATTGTTCTCTCTCCCGTTTGAGAAAAATGGAGTTTGCACTGTATATTTGTAATTGATGAGCGTTCAACTTAATGACTGAAATTTTAGATAAATTCATCATTATTCTTATATTCAGAGTCTGTGGTTATTTCATTATGAAGTTTAGTTAAGAAGTTGTTAATATCACCATCAACTAACTCAACTAATGGTCCATCGACCAGAGGAAGAGTGTTGATTCGTGAAGATTAGTTAGACACAATATTGTAACTGATTTGTGGTTACAGGGAAATAACTAATCAGAATTTGCGGAATTATTTGAAATCAAAACCCTTCCAGCGAGAAATTGGCCAAGGAGAATACAAATAAAGGTATTTGGATAAAGGTATATGGGCCCATTGAAAAGTTCAGTTTTTGGTGTGTAAAATATCCAACCCTGGCCTCTTCGCGCTGGATCAGTAGTACCCCAGTGGGTGAGTATATTTTGCAGGGCTGCCCCCAAGGCTAATGCCTTTTGCCTGCCCCTCCGCGACTTAAGTGGAAAGGTCATTGGATTGGGAAGGCCCAGGAGGGTATACACCGGAAGACGGGGAATTTGGGTGTCAACATTGGAATCGATGTCGTCCAGGATCTGCGTCCAGTAATCCGTCAGAGAGGGACAGTCCCATAGCAAATGGGTGAGAGTACCCAGCGCGCCATAAGCTCTCCAGCATTGGGGGTTGCGGGATGGATTACCCTTGTGGAGCCGAGGAGGGGTCAGGTTGGTACCAATAGGTGACTATTTTTGTGGCTGTGTCAGTGGAGGCCGCGTTCCGCGCCGTATGTCGGGCTCTATGGTATACGTCTGACCACTCTTTCTGCATCAGTGTTAAGCCCTATTCCCCCTCCCATCGCTACTGACCTGTTGATTTCCCAGTGCTGGGGACGTGCTTGGTAAATTTATACAAGTCTGATGTCAGGTGAGTGTCAGTGAGACTCGTAAGTAGCCACTTCTCGAACGGTGTGAGATGTCTCTCAGCACCCTCCCACACCCCAGAGTGTAGCACCCAATGTCGGATATGTAGGTAATGGTACCGTTCTATTTCTGGTATGTCTCGATCCCTGCGAAAGTCAGAAAAAGTGAGGGGGACCATGGTGTGAAAGAGATGCCCTATGGAGCTCTGGCCTTCATTAGTCCAATGCATAAACTCCCCCGAATCTAGCCCTGGAGTAAAATCTGAGTTGTGAACTATGGGTGTGATCGGGAGGGAAAGGTCGTAAGCCCTCGAGAGTCAGCCACCTTGTCCCAGGCCAAGAGGACGGGGTGAGTCACCTTAGAGAGGTATAAGTTCCGAGGTCTGGCCACTCTAGTAAGGAAGGGGACCCCCCACAGAGGCTGCCCGGCGAGAGACCTGTCCATGAACAGCCAGTGTTTCTCGGACTCTGGGCGAGACCATTCGACCAATGCTCTCAACTGAACCGCCCACCAGTAAGCCTGCAAGTTGGGAACCCCTAAGCCTCCCTCGACTGGGTCTCTGTAACTTAACTCCCTACGCAGTCGGGGCCTCTGGTCCCACCATATAAAACGCTCTATATCCCTTTGCAGGGAGAGTATGACACCCAATGGGGGCACCAGTGGGAGTGTCTGGAACAGATAAATGATCTTAGGGAGTATAGTAATTTTTATGGCCGCTATACGATCCAGCCATGACAGCGAGTAGGGCCTCCACTTTCAAAGACAGTCTTGCACCTGCCGTAACAGCTCTGTGTAATTCGTCGAATTGGTGACCTGGATACTGGCCGAGAGTTTCAGGACCAGATAGGGAATTGTGTCTTGTGCCCAGCAATCCCAATGACTCCGGTTCAAGAGAGAGATTGAGGGCTTGGGACTTGTGCACATTAATCTTGAAGCCGGATGCTAAAGCGAACCTGTCCAGCTCCGCCAGCAGAGCAGGGAGAGATTCCCTGGGCCTCTCCAACGTGGCCACTACGTTGTCAGCGTAGAGGCAGATCTTGTGCCTCGCACCCCCAAAAAGCACCCCCGTGATAGAGGGATCATCCCTAACCCGTTGAGCCTTGGGCTCCATATACAAGGCGAATAAAAGCGGTGACAGTGGACACCCCTGTCGCGTTCCCCTTTGAATGGGGAAGGTATTCGAAATGATCCCATTTACCCGTACTGAGGCGGTGGGCTTGGTATAGCTGATGAGCACCCAATCAATGAAACGGAGTGGCAAGCCAAAGTGGGACAAGGTCTCTTTAAGGTATGGCCAGTGAACCCTGTCAAACGCTTTCTCTGCGTCAACAGAGAATATCATACGTTCGGCCGGGAAGCGTTCAGATCTATCCACGAGGTGTAGGAGTCGTTTCGTATTGTCGGAGCATTGACGCCCAGAGACAAAACCGGACAGGTCTGGATCAATCAACCCGGGTAGGTGAGAAGAGAGTCTCTGTGCCAGAATCCCAGTGAAGATTTTAAGGTCCACGTTATGGAGGGAAATGGAGTGGAAAGATGCACATAGGCATTTATCCTTGTCTGGTTTAAGGATCACTGTGATCAGCGCTTCTAACATTGAAGGTGGGAGAGGGTTAGAAACCCCGATTGAGTTATAGACCCTTACCAACAGTGAGGCTAGGGTATTGCAAAAAGTTTTATAAAAGACGGAGGAGAATCCGTCCGGGGATTTGTGAGGTTTTAATTTGGATATGGCTGAGATGACCTCTTCTAAACGAATAGGTGCTTCAAGCTCCTCCACCTGGCTCGGAACCAACTTAGCCGTAGACATCCCCTGTAAGCATTGGGCTGGGCCCTCCTCAGATAAGGTCTGGGCCTCGTATAAGGTCGCTTAAAACTGCCGAAATGTTTCGGCAATCCCGTGGTCAGTCGTTTGTTCCCCACCCTGCTGATCTAATGCCAAGGGAATGTGGGATATCTGTCTCTGCGCGCGTAATCTATTGGCCAATAGCCTCCCACTTCTGTCTCCCCCAACGTAAAAGGCATGTTTAAGTCAGAGAGCGGCATATTCGGCTCTATTTACGTCCAGGCCAGCTAACTGGGCACGTGCCGCCTTGAGTTGTTTCCAGACCCTGGGTGCGCCCATTCTCTGATGGATGCGCTCTAGTTCGACTACTGCATCGGAAAGTTGCTCCCTTTTTTCCCTCCTAATCTTGTTGTCAGCTGCAGCAATCCCTAGGAACTCCCCCCGGACAACCGCCTTCAAAGCATCCCACAGAGTTGCCGTTGAAATATCCGGAGTGTCATTGATATCTAAATAGTCGGTTATGGTTTTGGTGAACTGCTGGACTACAGAGGGGCGCTGTAACATCGTCTCACGAAGACGCCAAAGGCGGCGAGGGGGTCGCTGGTGGAGTAGGGACAGGGATGCCCTCACCACTGAAATAATCGGACAGAGGACATGGGAGAATCACCACTTCCTGTGTCTGTTGCGTCAGTGTGCCTGATGTCAATATATAGTCAATCCTAGCGTACGTTTTGTGGGAATGCAAGTAGAATGTGTATTCCCTGGACCTCGGGTGGTGTAAGCGCCAGACATCTGTGAGCCCAGCCTCCGCCAGAAGACGCCTCCCAGTACCAGAAAGGGCTCCAGTCTGCTCGAAACGCTGCAAAGACCTAATGAGGCCATTATCAAAAGCCAAATTGAAATCTCCCCCCAGGAGCAGGGATCTGTATGGGAGACAAGACAGCTCATGAATTGCCTCCCGAAGGAACCCTTCCTCTCCGTCATTGGGAACATAGACCACAGCTACTGTGAAGGTATGCTGTCCCAACGTGAAAGTATAAGCCAAAAGCCTGCCTTTAATCTCGGCCTGCTTATGGCCTATCTGACCCTGGAACCTAGCAGAGATCAGTATAGCCACCCCCGCTGTCTTAGAGGCCCGAGAGGAGAACAGTTGGTGAGGGAACGCCTTGGACCGTAGTCTGTGAGTGTCTTGTGCCAGGAGATGCTTCTCCTGAAGGAGGCAGATATGAGTGTCCGAGTTGTCCAGAAAGGACAAGACTGCACGTCGTTTTGGGGGGTTATTGAGGCCCTTTTCATTGAGGGACAGGATTTTAATATCAGCCAACATAATAGTGGACGTGAGGACGCGCATGAAAGGCCTGCGAAACCGGGCCCACCTCCACCCCGAGACACCCCATAACCACACCCATCAGAGGTTCCGGATAAGCATCACAAACTGCAAGTCTCAGTGACCCGCCATATCAGGAAGGAGGAGGAGAGGACCCCATTACCCCTGAAATAGAACAAACAAAACATAACAACAACTTACAGTGTCCATAAATGTCCTGGGCTATCAGCCCCATGGCGAGGCGTGAGATGTACAGCAGGAGCCCCCCGCCGCCCCCGCCCCACCCGGAACCCAGCCTCAAAAACCCAGAAGAACCCCTCTGGCAACTCGTTCCAATGGTACCAAATCTATGCAGTCTTCAGACTGCGACAGCTGAGTCCTCCGCCAAAGTTGCAATAACAGCTTTGCGTTCTTTAGCCATTGTCTCAGGATCGGGGCAACGGCGAAGTGGAGCCCTCCCCACCCATTGCCATCCTGCTGTTCCATTGCGGTGTCCACCATTGTCCTCCCGCTCCGGGATTCCCTTGACCTCATCAGGTAAATCAAGTAGCGATGTGGCCTCCTGTAAAGAGCGGATCTGGCGGAGCTTGCCATCCCACTTAAAAATAATTCTGAAGGGGTGGCCCCAGGAGTAGGAGATGTCTTTCGAACGCAGAAATGCCATCACCGACCGGAACTCCCTTCTTTTCTGTATGGTGGAGGCAGCTAAGTCTTGGAACAGGAGAGGCCTGGATGAGCGAAAGTCCAAAGGATGCTTAGCTCGTGCTTCCCGGAGGATACGTTCCTTAAGTTGAAAATCGTGGACGCATGTCAGAATGTCCAGGGTGGGGCAGTCACCGGCCTTTTGGGCCCAACACGGTGGGTCCAATCTAGTTTAATCTGTTGTTCCGGGGGGGCGCCCAAGATGTGACGGAAGAGCTCCTCCACAAAAGCTTCAATGTCCTGTCCCTCAATGCCCTGAGGGACCACCCGGATTCTGATGTTGTTCCGTCGGGAACGATTCTCGAGGTCCTCCGTGTGGGCCTGGAGGTCCAGTTGCTGGTCTTGAAGGCGGAGGACCTCCTGCTAAAGCTGAGTAATCCCCTCGTCCCTCGACGACGCCTGCGTCTCTAACAAGCCACCCTTTTGCCTACAGAGTCTATGTCCCTGCGCATCTCACGAAGTTCAGAGGATATCTCCTTTTTCATAGCGTGGAATTCCCCCGTCAGGGAAGCGAAAAGAGACTCAAGGATACCACGGGTGACCGGCCCATCCGCCTCGCTCTGTTCGCGTTCTGCTGGGAGCCCCCCCGGTGATGGTGCCACTTCAGCCCCTCCAGCGCAGTTCTTGAGGAGGAGATCCTTGACAGATCTCTCCTTCTTAGATTTATTAGTGGCCATGGCTAAGTGGTTCCGCTGCCTGTCTTGCGATCAAGGTTTGAAAGTTCAGGTAATGGCTGAAGGTGCTAGGCCTGTATGGGCCGGAGGGGAGGGCAATCAACTGCTTCAGGCCCTCACCGGGAACCCCGACAGCCCCAGACCGGCTGACCAGTCTCACTTTAGGGGAGCTGCTCTCATTGTGGGTCCCCTCTGCCCAGGCACCCCTCCAGCAATCCTGAGGGCCTCTCTCAACGTAGTCAGGGGTACCGCGTGACTCACTCCCAGGGGGGGGGCGACAGTTTACCCCCCGAGTTCTCTCTACCACAGTGCGTGGCAAGTCCCGGTGAGGTGCAATGCCGCTCCGCCACTTGCGCCATGTATAGTCGCGCACACCAGTTCAGGGCCGCGATATTAACGCTTTCGCCACCTGGGCCGCTTGCCCCCAGCACCTGGTCCGGCTGCACCCAAGGGTCCCGGCCCATCTCCACAGCCGCGCTGGCCGGGGGACGGAACGCTAAGGAGGATGAGGCCCTGTTCGCTGCTGGGCTCACCTTCGGAAGCTACACCCCTCCACAGCCTCTCTCGCCAATCCCGCAGTCTCAGGGCCCGTTCCTCTGCTCCCGTCAGATCTCAAGGCTCCGATGAGCCCGATGTGCTCAGATGGGCGGCCCCCTCCTCCGGTCCAGGTGAGGAAATCGCTCCGCCGCAGGGAACACCCGGGAGCCAACCACCGGAGCCTCTGTTTGCCGCTGCTCCCAGCCAGAGTGCTCCCAGGCCACAGGCCACTCCTGCTCGCCTACTGCCGAGGCAGCAGGCCGAATGTCGCAGGAACTGCGAGCACCGATCTCCAGTGCTCGTGCTGCGTGGCGGGTCCCCCGCTGGTCACAGGCTCCCGTAGGGACCACCGCTGGTAAGACTGGCGAATTCTGGCACCGTCTGGAGTCCGCTATACGTAGCTAAGAGGCCGTGGCCCGGGCAAAGGGCCGGAGCGGCAAGTAGGCACGTCCTACTCGGCCACCATCTTGGCCACGCCCCTATTCTACCATGTTTTAAGGAGCAAGCAGAAGCACTTTATCACTGGTAGGGGTGGTAAAGAGTCCAAAAGCCAGCAAACACGAGTCAGCAAAACCGGAGAGTTGAAGGCAAAGAGTTAGGGGTCAAACCACACCAAGAATGGCAGGCCTAACAAGGTTCAAGACTGCTTTGCATACAGTTGGGTCCAAACTGAGGTGGCATGGTGTGCAATATAACAATGGACTTGGATGCGGCGCGAATAATTACCTGTGGCTGAGATTAATTCAAGCATTCCATCAATCACTTTTTGTATAGTTTAGTATTTCACCAGGAGTAAAATAGCACGAACACAGTGGTGGCAGCGTTTCATGTAGTGATCAGTAAGAATGAACAGGTCCTTTTTAACCTGTGTCCCTGGAGTGAGGCCTACAAGCTCACTCATTTTAAAATTCCACCTCTGTGTGCTTGACTCACCCTTCACCTACATTGGTTAGGTGTGTAGTGCTGTGCAGTGCGTGCATTGTAAAGGCATGTGCTGGATGTATGCTTGCCAATGAGTGTGCAGTGCATGAAGGATACAATGCTGTGCAGTTCGTGCATGTCAAATGTATGTTTGGAACAGTACATGAAGAATGCAGTGCTGTGCAGTGTGTGTAGGCTGTATACGTGCACTGGGTGTATATGTGCCTGAGGATGGTACAAGACATGGAGGGCCTTGAGTCCCAATTTCAGATGCATAATGAAACATGAGGCGGTAGAGCAGTCACCCAGACAGATTTGTGCATTGCTGCATTCCTGTAAGCTGTGTGGAATGCACACTTTAGAGGGGGGGAAGTAAGGCTTCCCCTGTACACTTCAAAGGGTGCTCTTTGATTCTGGGAAAGGTCAAAAGGCAGGGGCCGCGGCATATCTCAGGAAGGAGTCGGGATGAGAAGAGAATGATAAAGAGTAGAGCTGGTGTCCTGGGCTAATCTTTTGATATATATATTACTGTGATTGGCATCCAGGTGTGAACTCTAGTGGCATCCACATGTTGTGGGGCTATGAGCTTTGGTGTCACTCATGAGGAAGAGTGGGCAGAGGAATGGGCACTTCAGGAGAAGCAGACCCTCAACATAAACTTCAAAGACTCAGACTCTAAATCACATTTGGTGTCTAGAAATGGACTATATGAAGCTGAGATTGAGACCCAAAAAATGGCATCTGCCAAGCAGACAGAGGAGGGAAAGCTCTGCAAGATTTCTGTCTGTGACCAGGACTGGGGGCCAAGGCCTGCTAGTCTCCCTGCTGGGTGAGGAGACAGCATCCAGGGAATCCAAAACCACCTGTCCTGGAACCTGGAGCACCAGCACCTGCCTGCTTGCAAAGAACAGTGTGCACTTTGAGGAACAGGAGAGCATTGGAGGGAGCAAGGTTCAGTGTGGAGTCCTGTTGAGTGGACTCCATTTGTGAGGTCAGAGGAGGCAGCTGCTGCACTGATCTGGTCATGGTCAATGTGCAGGATAAAGTCAGCGACCTTTCAATGTCAAAGGAGAGCAGCCCTGAATTGAGCTGTGTGCATCTCTGTGCTGATGGGGCCGGGTCCCTTGCGCACTGAGGGAACGGCAACCCCATATGCAAGGAGGGGTTGTAGTGAGAAGAATGTTGTGCAGTAAAGCCCATGTGCGGTACTAGGTTGCTACCCATATGTCAGGAGGGGCCGCCGCCGAGGACTTAGCTGTGCCGATCAGGCTGGAGCCTGTGTACCATTAGTATACAGTGATCCCATATTCCAGAGAGGGTCAGCGGAACCAGCAATTCATGTAACCTGGCTGGAGTCATCACTGAGAGGAGTGAGACCACTTGAGACCCTGCACACCAGCCCATGATGAAGGATTACCACCAGGATCTTTGCACCACCACCCTCCATCACCGAAGGAACAAGTAGAGAGGAGCCGCTGAGAACCTCCGGACATTACGGAGGCATGGCCGTGTGTCTGGACTCTGAGACCCCTGAGTGCAACCCACTTGGGCTTGATGCAGAGAACTCACCTGAATCATCTGCTGCCGCTGCAGTGCCAGTGAGGTGTGGGTAAGACTGATTTTGGGCCAGTCGACCGTAAGGGAACTTAATGCTAGTTAGCGCTGCATCGCTGGAATGCTGTTGACTTTAAAAAGTGAGAATTTGGCTGTACAATGATTTATTGCTGCTACTGCACACATTTTGAGTTGTGAGCCTGTGTTCACTCACCTGTATCCATACCTTCAGTCCAAAGGAGCCTTGGACTGCTCGGACCATGCTTACCCTTAGAGTGATGTGCTGAAGGGGTACTTGGCCCAGTTGCTCAGAATCTTAAGTAGGTCAGCCACAGGACATCAGGAGTAAAAGGCTGCAACCCCCACAGTTGAGCCCAGTAACCCCTGCTTGACCCGTGGCCCTCTGAAAGTGGTTCCGACAATTGTATATCGAACTCTTCATATTTATACACTGAAAATAAACTGAATATCATCATTGTTTCCCACACAATGTTCAGCAAACTATGAAAATGTTGAACGACCTGCCGAGTGTCACAAATTGCATGTGCTCTAACGCAAATTGAACTTATGATCACATTTCCACAGAGTAGTAGTTTACCCATTCATACTTTGAACATTCTTACAGGCTGAGGTTCATGGCCCATGGCAGGGCTAGCCAGTGACGTGGAGTACGTGGGACAGGAGCACCACTGGAACTGGGAATGCAGGAGCACAGTGACAGAATGGGGGGGCCTCAAAA
This sequence comes from Calotriton arnoldi, assembly GCA_963921515.1. Classification (NCBI taxonomy): domain Eukaryota; kingdom Metazoa; phylum Chordata; class Amphibia; order Caudata; family Salamandridae; genus Calotriton; species Calotriton arnoldi. The sequence goes on along the minus strand of CAWUFW010012332.1, from coordinate 96,111 downwards.
ACTATCCTTCATTGCCTCAAGTCACAGTTGGTCACAGCAAATGCATCTATTTCTCTTGCTGTCTCTTTCAACCGCTAGCTGTCCCAAATCTGTTCATCCTGTTTCCGAGTTCCTCTCACTGATTGATACTTTGCTGTTTCTGTCATCCTTTAGTTGATTTTGTGTTTAGTTACAAATCTGTAAACAGAAGATTGCGTTAGTGAACAGTGATTGTGGCACGTCGTTTTTTCACTACATGGAATGTGTCTAGGAAACTTGTGACCACCTAGCACCATCTGTAGCTGGAGATGCATGCTCTATTAACATCCTACACGCAATTGGTAAGGTATTCATCAGCTCCTGGCACACACCACACTATGCAGAAGCATTGCTGAGCGTTTTTATGTAGGGGATGGAATCTCCGAAAGCCCCCAGAAATTTGAATCTTGTAAATTGTCCAGAGATCTTCACTCCAGACATGCATGCATCATGGAAGAATTACCTGCCATCCAATGGTGTTTTGCAATCTCATTGGTGGTCATAATAACACATCGTTGTAATGGTACCGCATTCTATGGCTCCTGGCCTGAATCAAAGAGCCTTGAATCAACTATGAATGTCCTTTCTCACAGAAGTCATAGAAGAATGTGTTGTACTGTCTTCAGAAACAGTATAATCCTCGATATGGAGAAATTTGAAGAGTCATAGCAAAAAGAGGATTGCTACACAGCTTTAGTTCCTCCAAAAGATGATGTATGCAGCAGAAAATGAGCACCCAGCAGACATAGCAATGCTCCGTGCCTGTGAGTGCTCATTGTGAGCGCTCTGCATAGAATTCAGTCCTACAAGGATGTATGTCCAGACAATTTGTAATGTGACGAGACCTTGTCTTGACCCTTTTCTCTTGGTAACCACAGATTCTGTCAAGACATATTTACACCCTTCAGCTGTGTTAAAAAGAAACCTTTGGAGCATATCTACCTCAGGTATAAGGCCTGTAATTGTCACCATGCTGCATTAATACAAAGCGCAAGATACAATTTCCTAATGAGTTTTACAGTAAGTGAGCGCCTATCAGCATCAACTTAGTTAAAGGAAGTGACCACTGATACATCTCAGAAGACCTTTGTCGCAATGCAAAAGTGTTTTTTACCTGTGCAGACATTGTTCTGTACTAGAGAGTCACATCACCAACATCCATGCACAGCTGCAGCCCAAACTTCTCTTTAGACACAGCGCCTGGACTGTACAGCCAGCAGAGGTATAACTTGCTGTATATGTCTCTTCCTGAATGTACCTCTCCCTACCTGCAGCTCCCTTACCTTCCTTTCACTCCGTCATTACCTCCTCGTCAGACCTCCCCATCACATCCCCTGACATACCTGAGCAACAGCTACCCCTGCAGACATCCTCAAGAAAAAACTCCAACCGCTCCGATCCCTACCCTCCAGGCCACACCCACATTCTGTGGAACATATCCCCTGACCTTACCTCTGGAAATCCTGTTATTTTTTTCTGCAAGTCTGGATCAAGCAGATGGACTCGGGGCATGTCTCTGGATGTGCGGGTAAATATGAATGGAACCTAAGGTCTGCTCTAGCGACCTTTTCTTGATGCGGATGGAGGCTTGGCTTTGGGTCCCTGCTGTAGCAGGGCTGCAGCCTGCTCCACATTTTAGACATAAGAACTTTGTGGAACGAAGACAGTGGATTGTCTTTCTCCCAGGGCGGGGGAGTCTGGGTTGGTGGGCTGGCATGCCTGGGGCACGGTAGGCCTCTGGTTCTGATGCAGCACGTACGCTGTGCTGCCGGTGGTGTCGGGGGTCAGGCCGGATGGAGTCTCACTGTGTGTGCGGGGTACACGAGGGAACCCGCTTTGGGCGGTGGGGGCCACACTAGGATTGCTCAGCGCGCACCTTGTTAGCCACGTGGCTTTCCGCAACAGCGGAGATTGGCAGGAGGTGTGCTGAGACGTGTCCATTGGTTGGACCATAGCAACGGGTGTAGCAGGAGGCTGGTACTGGAGATCTTTGCCCTGATTGGTTAGGCTCGTCATGGAAGGTGACAAGAGATTAGAGAAGTGTAATCATAGGGAGGAGGAGGTGCTGGCTGCTCCTTCCTTGGCTGTTGTCCAGAGGATGATAGAGGCTGCTGTTTCAGCTGCTTTTCAGGCCAAAGAAGCGATGGGTCTAAGAGGCAGAGGCTCGAATACCCTGATCCTCCTGATCGGGACTGTGATTCCGAGGAGGAGGTGAAGGGGCGATTTATTCAAGGGTCTGACCTTCACAGTGTTTTACAACATGTGCGGGACAATTTGGGTTTTCTAGTGCCCTTTGTGGCTGAGGAATCAGAGGATTTCTTTGCCAATTATCAAAGAATGGAGCCTGAAAGTCTGCCAATTCATAAGTCTGTACAAAATGTGCTGGAAGGGGAATGGCGGGATGTGGACAAGCATGCCTTTCCCAGGTTACTGGCTGAAAGATATCCATTGCGGGGGTTTAAAGAGGAGTTTCCTTCCGTTGTGAAGGTTGATACAATGTTGGCTGGCCTTCCTTCTCAGAGTGTAGTGGTCTCTGAGGACGCGTACCTTCAGACCCTAGTGATAGAGGTTGTTTGCTGCTTCCAATTTGGCAGTTGGGTCTGCGGCGTATACCAGTTATCTGGTTCAGTCTCTGTTGAAGACTGTCAGAGTAGCTCTGAACAGCTGCTTCAGGGTGATGATCCCACTGAGTCGTTGACTATGTTGGAGCAGCAGTTGTGTTTTTTGCCTGACCTGTCTTTTGATTGCCTTAGTGCCTTGGCTGCAGCTGCTGGGGCCTCCGTGGCGGCTAGGCGACAGTTGTGGGACAGTTGTGTCTTAAGCCTTGGAAGGCGCAGGCGGCCCTGTAGAGTGCTCTCATGAAGATACCCTTCACAGGCTCCAAACTGTTTGGCGATCCCTTGGAGGCTACGATCAAGAAGACGGCAGACAACAAAATATTGTTGGCTCCTGTCCATCAGCCTCTGAAGGGGAAGTTTGCTGGCTATAAAAGGGCTTTTGGGCAGGCTTTTCAGACCAAGATGGATAGTTAGCCCTTTTGTGGTAGGGGACCTAGCCGGGGAGTCCCTTCCTTTAATAAGTGCCGAGGCCTGCAGGGAGGTTCAGATGTTGCCGGTCTGGCTAAATCGTGACTATACTTTGTTTCTAGGGGAGGCTGGTGGGGGGGGTCGCCTCAGTATTTTTTGCCAGACTGAGAGGAGTGTGTCAAGGATCAGTGGATCCTTCAGATTATCAGACTGGGTTAGCGTATAGAGTTTGTGACTCCTCCCTTAGAAGTGTTCCGTTCTACCCTTGTTCAGGGGTCGCCTATGAAACGTCAGGCCCTGTTGAGGGGGGTTAAGTACCTGTTGGACAAGGGGACCATTGTGAAAGTTTCTGTGGGGCAACAAGGAAAAGGGGCATACTCTGTCCTTTTTCTGATCCGGAAACCGAATGGCGATTGCAGGCCAGTGTTGGATTTAAAGACTTTGAATTTGTGCATTCCTCACCCATCATTCAAGATGGTGACTCTGCAGTTGATTCTTCCCTTCCTGTCGGTGGTGGATTTTCTAACCTCTATGGATCTGAGGAACGCTTAATTTCATGTGCCGATGTACCAGACCTCACAGAAGTTTCTGAGGTTCTGTGGGGGCGGCGAACATTTCCAATTTCAGGTATTGCCTTTTGGTCTATCTGCTTCTCCTAGGGTGTTTACCAAGGTGTTGGCTCCTTTAGTGATGTTGTTGCATGCGCAGGGGATCCAGGTGTGCCCATACTTGGATGACTGGTTGAATTGTTCCTCTTCTTTTCCTATGGCTCAGTCCCAGATGCCTGCAGTCTTCTAAAAAGGTTGAGTGGTTGCTGAACCTTGAGAAGTCCCAATTTAATACCACTCGGGAACTGTTATGCATTGGAGGGGTCTTCAACACGAGGGTGGGGAAGGTGTTCCTTTCCGAACCATTCAGGATGACTTTTGTGTAAGAACTGAGGGTGGTCTTGGCCTCTCACGCTTCCACAGCGAGGCAGTGGTTAAGGTGCAGGGGTTGATGGCCTCTAATGTCATGTATGTTCCTTGAGCTAGGTTGCACTTGTACCCCTTGGTGAATCACATCCTTCGCCTCTGGTGTCCTGGGGGACAGGATTACGACCAGTTGATTCTGGGGTGTCAGGATATCTCCCACGAGTTGGCTTGGTGGTTGGATGTGGGGGATCTCATGAAGGGTTTGTGCTCCAGGACAGGATGGTTTTGACTACGGATGCCACCTAGCTGGGGTGGGGAGCTGTGCTTGCTCAGGAATCAGTTCAGGGGATCTGGTCGGTCCAGGAGGCTTGTATGTCTTCCAACTGGAGGGAGTTTAAGGCAGTACAGCTGGCTCTGGTTAATTTTCTCCCTTTGGTTGTACAGCGCGATGTTCTGTTGAGGACAGACAACACTGTGATGGTGTGCTCTGTGAACCACGAAGGAAGTGTCAAAGTGGCTTCTCTGAATACGTTAGCTCAGCAGATTTGCCAGTGGGCAGAACTGAATTTTTTGTCACTGGGGGCAGTTCATCTTCCTGGCGTATTGAAAAAGGATGCAGATTGGTTGAGCGAGTTGCTTCCTTCCCTTTCCGAGATGAGTTTGGACAGGGGGTGTTTGGGGTCCTCATGCGGAAGTTTGGGGTGCCCGAGGTAGACCTGTTTGTGAACCCAGAGAACACATTGAGGGACAGGTTTTGCACTCTGAGTCCATCCAGCAGGGTTTGGAAGGTGGATGCGATGTGTTTGCCTGGGGGGAAGGGTTGGTGTATGCCCTTCCTCTGATTGCTATGATTCAGAGGGTTCTCCTGAAGATCAAGGCGTCTGTGATCCTGGTGGTGCCGGGCTGGAGCAGGAGGCCATGGTTCCCTCTGTTGTTACAGTTGGCGTCATTGCCATGTTGGAAGTTTCGCCTGGACCCATGTCCCCTGAGATTTCCAGGTGTGTCTCAGGAGTGTCTGGTCCATTTGCAGTTGGCAGGCTGGCTGGTAAGAGGTTGAACCTTGTAGCTCTGGGTTGTTCTCCTGAGGTGGCTCTCTTTATTCAACAGTCTCGGAAGCCTTCTAAGCTGAAATCTTATGCCAGACATTGGGTTTAGTTTCAGGGTTGGTGTTCTGGGAAGGTTTGGTCGGCCTTGACAGTTCACTGATACAACATCGACTCTGATAACATCGAAATACAAAATTATCGAGTCAACAATATCGTAAACAAAAATATCGATACACAGTACACAAAATAGAAATTACACTAACATTGATAAATAAATATCGTCTAAAGAAATCTTGATTACAAAAATATCGACGACAAAAATATAGAACACAAAAATATCGATAAAATTAAAATAGAATGAAACACAACAAAAATATCAATATAAATAATTTCGACAACACAAACACTGATAAAATAGATATAAACTATATTGAAAATAACATTTAAATATAAAATAATACTATTTACAATAATATAATAAAATAACATATACCAAATATTTTAAATAAACAATAAAAAAACTTACAATTTAACCACATTAATTAAAACACATGAATTAAAAATACAAAAACAAATAAATAAACAATACATTAAAAATGTATCACAAATAACGAAAATAAAAAAACAAATATATATAATATATAAAAAGATATAACACATTTATCTACATATAAAATTAAATAACAACAATAAACAAAATAAAAACAAACAATAAATAAACATATTCATTATTAAACAAATTAAATTGTAACAGCTAAAAAATTTAAAAAAGCTATCTCGACCATTAAAACACACAAACACAAACCAATAGAAAACTCTAACTAATTAAACAAAAACTATAAAAACAATCAAATAATTAACATAAAATTTACTGTATAATGGACAACCATGGAGGAAGAGCGAACCTTTGAGAGAGAAAAGAGAAAACAAAAAACAACTACACCAAAAACTATTCCAAACATCCCGCAATAAAGGTAAGCACAAAACTTTGTAACTAAATAAATTAAAGAAGCTTTTAAAAATATTATAACATGTTTTCCTTTATATATAACTGATTCAACTTCACAAAAATAGCACCTAGAAAATTCAACACAAAGGGGCATATTCTCAAGGAGCTATCGCCGAGTTATCGGCACTTTATCGCAGCCAAAGTCGCGATAAAGTTATCGCCCCATTCACAAGCTGGTGCTAACAGCCGGTACCACCAGTTTACTTGCAAAAGCATCCGCAAAAAACATCGCCACAGATGACCCCGGCAACTATCGCTGATGAGATGCAGAGTAGGCGTTCCCGAGCAAAAATCCGCGACAACACCACACCTCAACATTCTCAACGACCAGCCACATCAGCGATAAGACCACAAAACAGGCAATAAGGCGCATTAGCAGCAGGAAATTAACACCTGCTCTGACTTGGTGTAAAGTCAGATGACAACCTGCACCATCAAAGGGAGCCCAGCCCAGAGCCACACATGAAGAACAACAGATGCCATGGAGCCACCCACCATGCATCCCGGAGCCCCGAGAGGGCAACAACACCCACCGCCCCCCGGACCGCCCCCCCCACACCACCCCCCGGACCACCACAGAGGCAGCGCATACAAAGACAGCGGACCTTCAGGAAATGCACCAGCCTCACAGACCTAACACCAGACATTGTCAATGCCCACTACAGGCTCAAAAGGACAACCATCCTCCGCATCCTGAACATCATTGCCCACAGGCTGACAGTACCAACACAGCGGACAACCAACATCCCTCCACAGACAAAGCTGCTGGCTGTGCTGCACCTGTTGGCCTCTGGTACCTCCCAACCAACAATCACCAGAGTCGGAGGAGTCTCACAGCCAGCCCCATCCAAGTTCCTCACACCTGTCCTGGATGCCATCATCAGCTAGGTACCCCAGTACCTATACATCCCCCACAATGCGCAGGAACAGCTGGAGACCAAGCAAGGACTATACCCCATAGCTGGATTCCCGCACGTGTTGGGGGCAATCGACTGCACACATGTCCTACTTGTGCCCCCTGCCGACACTGCACACAATTACCGCAACAGAAAGCACACGCATTCCATCAACGTGCAGGGAATAGTGGACCACAGGGGACTCTTCACCAATGTTGTAGCCAACTACCCAGGCAGTGTGCATGATCCCTTCATCTTCCGACAGTCCAACATCAACCAGCGCTTCCATGATGGCACCTATGGGAATGCACTGCTCGTTGGCAAGCACCAAATGAACACCCCACACACATCCAGCACATGCGTCACTGTACATGTGACCATGCCAATAAAGGTGTCAAGTGCACGTGCCCGTAGCCAGTTCAACGAACTATCTGAGTGTGTCTGTGTGCTCATGATGTATGCATTAGGGCCCCGGGCCCTACAACATTACATTGTGCCGTGTACAGAGGACGCAGACATGTCACCGCAGGCAGCGGGTGAGACATTGCACTTGCAGCTTTGTCGTCCCCCACTCAATGCGTAAGATGAGTGAACTGGGCCGGCGTACTCCAGTCCAGCGTGGGGGTGTGGCTGATTATCCTGTGGCTTTGGGTGTGGTTCAGTACTGGAAATGTGCAAAGGCATGTGTCTCTGTCGCAGTGTGGGTCTCCGTTGGGGAGTGTAGGTGGTCCCTGATGGGACTTAGACACCCACGTATGTGATGTAGTTCGGCTTCCATGAGGAAATACCCCACCTGCACATGTTCGGCCACCCCCTTCTGGCAGTCTGACACCTGGCCTTGGAATGCGATGTGTGCTTGGGTGGGCTGCCGGGAGCCAGCTGGGGTGGTGGGTGCGTCCAGCTGTGTTGTCTGTGCAGGGGGTGGGGTATCCTCGATGCAGCGGGGCTGCCCTGCTCCTGGAGGTCGATTGCCTAAGATGTCCATGGACTGTTGTAGGGCGTCGGTGTCGGAAGTGTGGAGGTCCTCTTCAGCATCACTGTAGAGTTGTCTGGTCTGCTGTGCTGGAGGTGTTGTTTGTCCCTCTGCAATGTGAAGGGGAGATGCTTGTTGACATTGTGTTGGCATGTATGTTGACGCATTGTTCAAGTTTACATACAGACTGCATGACAATGTACATTGTGACTGTTTGGGAGGGGCTGGCTATTTGATGCGGGACAGTGGACATTTGGACTACATGACGTAGGTGAGGTTGTACACGTACATTTGCATCTCACAGTTTCCTGCTATGTCAGATGTGATTGGCCATTTTCGACGCACAGGCGGACCCAGTTGTGTCCTCTGTTCTGCAGTGTAAGTGTTGCACTGTGCACCACATTGTCGTCCATGTGGATGTGCTGTCATTGCTATGTGTGTGTGCTGCATTGTGTGAGAGTCGCACCTGCAGCTGTGATTTTGCTGCCCCTTATCCCTTGGACGCGGTGTGCCTTTGGCTTTTGTGCTTTTAAGGTGCTGTGATGTTGGCGACTTGGGTCATTTGTGCTCTTGGTCGGTTTTTGTGCTCTTGTGCATTGTTTGTCTGTAGATGTATTGTTGACGTCAGTGGTTGTTTGTGCATGTGGATGTGTCAGAATGTGACCTGCTCCTTTCCGGATGTGGTCCACACTCAGCCACCTCAGTCTCGTGACGTGCACAATGTCATGGTGATTGTTCTCCAGCCATGCTGCTCGTCATGTGGTGTCACTTGCATTGTCAGTGTGGCTCTCACATACACATCTTTGCTGTGTTTCTCACGGGTGTATGTGTGTGTTGTGGAATTGGTGATGTGTGGGGTGGGACCCAATTGGGCACATGGTAGACGGGGGCCTACTTGATGTTTGTATGTGTGCTGCTGTGTGCCACTGGGATCAGGGACATGACCCAGGGTCATTGTGGGTGTGGGGTGTGCTACACGTCGTTGTGCATGTGTGCCATTGTGCCCGTCCCCCCCGTCCCCACAGTCACTGTTCGTTACTCACCCTGTTGATGTTGTGTCAGGTCATGTCGAGCAGTGTCCGGACTCCGGACTCCATGGACCGTCTCCACACTGATGACTGTGGCCACCATTTATTCCAGCTCCTCCTGTGGCGCAGGACTCCCACCTCCATTCGCCGTTGCTGCCCTCCTGTTGGCAGCGGGTTTCTTCTTGGTTTGGCTTTTCACATCGTGCCAGCGCATCTTGGCCTCCTCGACACTCCGGCTGCATTTACGATGGAATGCCATTTTTCCCTCTGTGTTGCCAATGACACGGTGGAGGTGACGGACAGTTGTTGTTAGTGCTCTGTCACCTCTGTGACGAGGATCAGGTTGTCATGCGGACTGTACCCCGTCTTCCTCTTCCTCTTCTCCTTGGCCTTCCCAGACCCCGAGGTTCCTTGCTGGTGGTCTGTGGGGTTCGCGTTGGCCTGGGCACTCATTCCGGGTGCATCCATGTTGCTACGCAGTTGTTTATGGTGTGTTTTTTTTGTTCAGCTTTTATAGTGCATTTTCCCACATGATGCGTGGGGATTGCAGGCCTGTCGCTGGTTATCGCTGATTTTTGTATCGGGTTTGGCCTCATCGCAACTTTATTCGCGTTTCGCATTTTTGCGGCGTCGCGTTAAGTTTAACGCGGTCATTTGATGCGTTATCGTGGGACTATCACATGGTGCCGCCAGGTTGGGAATACTATGTTAACACAGCGTTGTTTTCCCGCGATAGACTGCGATATGCAAAGTTGCATTAAGCTAAACTTGCGGTGGTTATCACACGTTCTTGAGAATATGCCCCAACGATTTACGTATACAACAACAATAAAATATAACACAAAGTAAGTATATGACTAAACCAATAAATAACGTAAATTATTTAAAAGTAACAAATGTAATAAAATAACCAAATATAGCTAACGAATGTTTTTCTTTTTAACAGCTTCTACAAAATTCAACAAAACCACAACATCTACCAAGGACACTCCATCAACTAAAAAAAAGCAGTATATTTATTTAATTGCAAATAAATAAAAATAAATACTAAATAATATAAATAATCAAATTAACTAAAATTCCAACATATTCTTTTATGTTTCACAGATTATACTTCACAATAACTCCACCCAAAAACCCCAAAACAAACATTACGTTCGAAAACAAATACAAAATAAAAATAAGAGAAAAATATAATACAAAGTAAGTATATAAATTAACCAGAAAATAAACCTATGAAAAACGATAAATTTAATAAAAAACAAATTATTACTAACAAATACTTTTCTCTTAACAGCTTCTACAAACTTCAACAAAAACAACATCAACGAAAGATACTTCACCAACTACATTCAGTAAGTATTTTTTTTCAATTAAATAAAAAGTAAATGAAATTAAATAAAGAGACTAAAAAGCGAAATAAACAAATATACTAATATTATAACCATTTATTTTATATTTCACAGAGTACACCTCAATAAAACTCCACCTAAAAAAGTCAAAACAAGGATTAACTTTGAAAACAAAGGCAAACGCAACACTACAGAAAAATATAAAAATAAGTATATAAATTAACCAACAAATACAACAAACTAATTTAAAAAATTAAATAAATTAAAAAGCAAATATAACTAACAAATATTTTTCTCTTGCCAGCTTCTACAAACTGCAACCTACAACAAAATCATTAAAATAAACATCACCAATGAAAAATAGTAAGTATTTCTTTTCCTCAACTAAATAAAAAGAGAAACTAAGGGGCCCATTACGATGGCGGGCGGAAGCACAACCGCCGTGCTGGCGGATGCAAAAAGCACCAGTTACCGCCGGCACGCAGCAGTCCACACGCCCGCCCAATTACGATGCGAAAAGTAGGCCAAACACCGCCGGCAAGCCAGCAACACCGTCCGCCATCAAAGTGCGTCCGCACACGTAGCGGCGCAGCCCAATTGACACACACCGTCCGACGAAACACGTCCCGCCCGGCGTATAAATTACGATGCCGCAAACAAACGGCTCCCACGGCTAAGAGACACCGCACGTGAAAGAGAGGCGGTAACACGGACGCAGAGCACGGACAACGAAGAAGCGGCTCCCCGAGCATGAATCCAGCACTGCAGGCCCTCCCCATGCTTCTGCTGATGCACCACCAAGGACGCAACGTACCGCAGAGACGCAGGTAGGCACACACACAACAAGTGCACGCAAACAGCGCACACAGTGCAAGGGCGGAAAAAGCGGACAACCCCCCACCAGCACGTGTACACAACACATCCACCATCGCATCCACATATGACACACAGGCCAAATCGTAACATCGCAGAACACATGTGTACACACCACCTGGGACTAGGAACCAACCACCCCGTCACGGCCCCAAAGCGCCGATGACGCCGCCACACATGCGCACAACGCAGAGGCCAACCGCAGCGCCATGCATGCGTCGCACACAGACACAGGGACACAACCAAGCAGCACACACATCAGCCCCACCCCGAACGCACATGACACGTGACAGGCCGGCCACAGACATGTCCCCAACGCCCAATTCACGGACAACACCCAACGCCACACAACCGACGCACACATGTCAGTGAAGACACGCAACAGCAGGACACACCCCAGTGTAACAAACATGGCGTAGCACACATCGGCGGCAACACCAACTAGGAGAAGCAGGGCCCCTTCGGGAAGAGGAACGCCAGTACCACACAGAAACACCCATACCACCCTGCACATATGAACAAGACATATAAAACGGAACACCAAAGAGCCCGGGGACCGACAACAGGTGGCCCAAGAATAACATCCACACACAAGGCCCAACGCAGAGCGGAAAGGCAGCCTGCCGCCCCCACAAGGGAGAGCAGACAGCACTGAATGACCTTCCATTCCAACTCCGAAACCACAGCCCTACGACAGAAGCCGGTGAATACAGCCATTGTCCAAGAATAGACCAACACAGGCATGCCGAGGAGACCGACCACAGGGCAGATAGCGCATATCACAGAAGCACACAACGGACGGGGAAGAAAGAAGAAAACACTCCCCCATGTCGGCCACATGCAAGTTAATTGGAAGGAGTCACACAGCACTGACCTTGAACTGTCTGAGAAGCATGTGGGAAGAGGGCCCGTGTCCTCCAAACAAGCCAACAGAACACAAGTCCTGTCTCCCTACGACTACACAGAGCTCACAGCAACCCCGGAGCGTGCACATTGCAGACTGCACACACAGCCGGAGCACGCCACCTCAACGAACCGCTGCGAAATGGCAACCGCAACACACCTACCCAACTACGCCGAACAGCTCAAGCTGTACAAAACCAACCTGTGCCATACATTGGGATGCGATCTCCTGTCCCTGCTGAACGTAAGTTACCGACTGACTTACCGCATCACATTGTTCAGCTGCGTCATGCCCGTCTTCTACTGTCGGAGGTGTCCCTACCAGCATCCCGTCGAGATATGCCTCTCCAACCCGGCATGTCTGAAGGCGGACCTGCTACCACTACTCCTCCCTCTGGACGCACACGACAGGGCCTGCTCTGCCTATGGGGGCATGGCGTATGTGGCCAACATCGCACCCGCACTGAAATGGGACCACTGTGCCTCCACACGACAGATCATCGATAACAGCTACATCGAATGTCACCCAGCATGCCCCATCATGGTCCTCCAAGGGACAACCTACGAACAACACCTTGACAGCCACCATCCGCTTCATTGGCTGGCAAACATGTACACCACCAATGACATGGAAGCCCTGCTGGACGGCATCGCATACCTGACAACCTGTAAATACGTCGGACCACAACGCAGGTTCCCCGAGTGACCTATGATGTCCAACCCCGCACCCATGCTTAGCTTCCGCACGGACTGGCCAGTCACCACCACAACAGCCATACCAAACGACCGGCAACTGTAACCACACCATCAACGACATCGCCATGACATCGGATATGACCGGGACATGCACACTGTTCCCCATCACATCCAGGAACACCGCATGCATCGTGGGAGGCAGTGGCATGGGCTCTGTGTATCGCACCCACATGGACGGAACTGCACGAACAACCAGGACACGACATGGATCCAGCGCCCATGGACACACACACCGCTCAGTGGACATGAATAGGTCGCCTGGAGTCTGTGGGTGCTGCACCCCTCCCACCCCCGCCCCGGGAATCCCATACCAGGACCTTTGCATGGACGACAAGTGCATACAACAACAACACGACCCCAGTGACTGTGACATGTCCAGTAACCACCACAGTGCAACAACAAGTGGCACGCCGCTGCATGCACGCAAGCACATGCCCTGATGTCATCTCACATGCACGCGTGCATGAGGAACAACCGCAGCAAACCTGTCACATGGAACTGAGATGGACTGTGCCCATGATGCCAAGCGGTCTGGTAGGCTACATGTATACCGTCTGTGTCAAAGTCCGCAGCTCCGCAGCTATACGTAAATGTACATTAGCACAGCCTTGGCCAAGCAGATGTCACTCTGAAGCCCACATCCCACATGCAACAGCCAATCACATGTAACCCCACACCCTATCCCATTTGCAATCATGCTCAGTATATCCTCAACATGTATTCCGCTGCCAGTAGTGTCCACTATACTGCATCACAGAGGACAGAAGACTCAATATAATGTTTGAAACCAAAACTGTCTCCGCTGACTCATTTCACAAGTACGAATGAGAGAGGATGAGAGTATGTGAAGTACACGGCAGTCGTGACATGACCATGTAGTCCACTGGTATTGGATGTCAACGCAAATGAGTAGCACTACTGTGGAAGACACACATGTGTCGTGTGAAGTCGTATGGACGCAGTGCTCAGGTGGGTGGGTGCGACGGGTAGATGCGCACATGACAAGTTGGAGCACGCCGTGTTGGGAGGGGTCATGAACAGTACACCACCGCTTCCCTGGGCATTGTGAGAGGACACCTGTCGGGGGAGTGAACACGTGTGTGCACAGCAGCCGGGCACACGTACAAAGCGGTACCAGGCGCACCTCAGCCCACCCTCTGTGGACAAGCTGGATCCTGTTGTGCGCCCGCCATGCCCCTTGACAAGGCACACACAGCCCCAGTCGACCAGGTGTAACCCCAACATAGTCAATCCGCACAGGCGATACAGGGCACGGGATGGCAGTGGAGCATGGTGTGTGAGAGGTCTCCTCGCGCTCCTCCTGGTCATATCACGCAGGCAATAGAACCTCAACGTCTAGCATGGCAAAAAGTCAAATGGAAGTGTAGGGGGACGCACCACAGCACGAGCAGCACTGACGTCACGGGAGGTGGCTCGCACCATCCCATCCATTGCCCATCATACCAACCACGCCACATGCCATTGCGACTAAGTGCAAGCGCGTGCGCCACCACCCCTGAGCCCTCCCCAGAGAGGCCAAAGAGTGAATGTGTGGGCCATCAGCCACAGACGGACGCGGCCTGGCCGCAAGGGCAGCCACAGCCACTGGGTGTCGCAGGTGGCGGATCCGGAAGGCGAAGACTGTGATGCATAGTCCATGCAGGCCGGGTCTCCATTTGGGGCACCACGCAGGTGGACGGCGTCCCGCCACACATCATACCCTGAGACAGCCCACTCGTGCAACTGGACCCACACATACACTCCTTGCCCTCTCTGGTGCGAGCTTGGGGCTGCCTGTGCAAGCGCTAGCCTCGCAGGTGAGCATGCATATTGGGGGGGCGAGGGGAGGACATGAGGGCTGGGGCGAAGATGACTGTATCACTGTCAGTTAGTACAAGGGATGACCCAGATGTGGAAAGGAAGAGACGTGTCCCGTGTGTACTGCAACTAGTCGCCAATCCAACTACCCCCCATGTCCGGAATGTAAGCCCGCACCTAGGCCCGCCCATCCGCCACATCGAACATACCACCAGCACGACAACCTTCCCATTCGAAACACTGACTGGGGGTGGCGACCAGTGAACAATCATGTGTAGCCTACCCACGCGTACATGTGGGCCCTCCATGATCCATGTCACCTGCGGCAAAGTCATGACATGCGCAATGAGGGAAGTGAGGAGAGCTGTCCGCCCCACGCACAGAAGGTGCATCAGCTCCACAGACCCAGCAGCGAGTCCAGCAGGGGTCACATGTGCAGGGGCAGCTGTGCCTGGTGTGAAGGCACATGCATATAGACAGCACATCGACCAATGTGTAGTCTGCCCACATCCACAGTCCATCATCATGCGGACATAGGAATTGAACACAGGGCAACACATCTTAGTTGGTGCACCCACCGTGACCAACAATGCGCAATCATCGACGTACCCGCCCTGTGCATGGCCCCCCACCCAACGGAGGCACATCCAGTGCCACCATCCCACACACACAAGCCTTCCACGGAACATGCTGTGTCCAATGGTCAGTACAGAGTCAGCGCCCATCTGGTGGATCCTGAACAGGAGACACATGCACACACATGCCAGCTCCCACTATGTACGTCTGCCACCTGGCACGTGCAATGTAACCTCTCACGTGTGACTGCAAGCACACAGCCGTCTTGGCATGGGGCTGTCAATGTGGACACCTGTCAATGTTTCGGGAGGTGTGATCCGTACAGTGCTGTACATAGGGTGCAGTGCTGACACCTACTACTGTCTCATATCCCCTCGTGCCACAGGTCCCACTTGTTTTGGCCGCTCAGCCTGTGCCCACATCGTCGTCGTCGTGTGCCATACTCATCCAGCCTCGGAAGCAGTTCCATGCTCAGCAGACACTCATGTTGCCGTGGCGTTGCCGCTTGACGAATATGCAGTCAGTCCCCATCAGCACGCCCCGCAAGTCATTGGGGCCTAGATCCCCATGTGCATGCACATGGCAGTGGTATGTCTCACTAGCCATTGCCATTGTTGGGAGACCTGTGTAAGTGTATTGTGGCCGTGCCGTCCCAGCTTGACAGCTGGGCTGTGGCTCATGTGCGTGCTCAGTCATGTCAGTGATGTGTATGCGAAATTGCTATGTGTTGTGTTGCTTTGACATGTGTCCTCTGCAATTTCCCTAGGCGGAGACCGAACATTGACCGCCCATACCAATTGCTGGTGGACATGGACGATACAGAGGTTATTAGGAAGTTTCGGCTGGACAGGCCAACCCTGCATCGACTGTGTGCCATGTTAGAACCCCATCTCCGTCCCCGCAGGGTGTATCCAACAGCATTCACCCCCATGGCTAAGGTGATGGCTGCCCTGCATTTCTTCGCCACTGGGTCATTCCAGCACACAGTGGGCAGTGGAGGAGGGATGTCCCAGCCCATGTTCAGCAAGGTGCTGAGGGATGTACTGGCAGCCATGATGCTGTACCGAAACAGGTACATCCGCTTCCCCAGGGCTCGTGAATTGGCGGCAGTGAAGGGTGCATTCTATGCCCTTGGCAGAATCCCACACGTCGTTGGAGCCATTGACTGCACACATGTTGGCCTTGTTCCACCACAGGCCACTGAGCACCTGTACCGCAACAGGAAGCACACGCACTCCCTGAATGTGCAAGTGGTGTGCCTTGCGGACATGGTGATCACCCACGTGTGTGCAAAGTTCCCAGGCTCGGCCCATGACGCACACATAATGCGCAACAGCATCTTGCCACGGCTGATGGCCAATCTGCAACAGGATCGTGGCTGTATTGTCGGTGAGTATGTGGAGTGGTGTAGCGTGCTGGTTGTGCGATGCTGTCCCCTGTCCAGTTGGAATAGCAACGGTTCTCTGTGTCCCTCACACCCAGGTGACTCTGCGTACCCGAATGGGGCATGGCTGCTCAGTCCATTGAGGAATCCTCACACCCCAGCAGACGATCGATACAATGAGGCACATGGGAGGACCAGACGTGTGGTCGAGCGTACCTTTGGCCTCCTCAAGTCCAGGTTCAGGTGCCTGGACCGCACCGGGGGTGCACTGGCGTACTCCCCACAGAAGGTGTGCCAGATAGTGGTGGCGTGCTGCATGCTGCACAATCTGGCCATTCGGAAGCAGATCCCCCTCATTGTGGATGACGGAGATCAACCAGGGCCCCAGCCCGCAGACCAGGACAGCTCGAGTGAGGAGGACAGCGGAGAGGAGGAAGCTGGAAATGTGCGGCAGCAGCTCATCGCCCGCTACTTCACTTGACGGTGAGTGTCCATGTACGACGGCTGATGTGTCTGTATTTGTGCAGGTGTGTGTGTGCTGTGTCCGGGTGGCCTTTTGTTCACTGCGTGCTGTGTGTCAACGCTCCATGCCCAGGTTAGTATGCCACTGATGGTGGCTGTGGCATTGTGCCCTATTGCTCTGTGCGATGTGTGTACATTGCTTGTAGTTGTTGACATGTACTGTGTGATGGGTGTGTGACACACTCATTGAATGTGCTCCTGTTCTGTCTCCCACCCCTAGGTCCCTACAGGCCCTCCGGATTCCATTGCCATGCCACGCATCAGGTGCCTTTCCGCCCAAGGTGGCCGTTGTATTCCGTACAAATAAAACACAGGGCACAAACAGCAGTTAGTGAAAAAGGTGCATTTATTACAAACTGTGACATGTGATTGTGTGTAAGGTGATGACAAAAGTGGTGCGTGCTGTGACAATGAGCTGTCGGTCATGGCTGCGTGATGCTCAGGGTGTACCCACTGGTTCTATGTCCATAGTCCAACACACACATGCCATCCAGATGGCTGTGTGGAGTGGGATCGTAGTCCAAGTCAATGCAGTGGCTGGTCAAGGAAGGCTGGCGGAAGGCTGGCTGGCTGCCTCACTTGCGACTGGAGCGTGCGAAGTCCTCCCGGGAGATCTGTTTCCTCTTCGGACGGCCCCTTCCACGTTTGCGAGGGGGGTGCCTGCTTGCGACCTGCTGGTGGTTGAGGTGTGCTCACTGGCTGTGGACGCAGGGGAACTGGACACTGCTGCTCGACCCTGCGCCCCGGCAGGTGGTGGCGGAGGGGAGCTGCTATCCCTGGCCGTGTCCTCACCGCCACCACCAGCTGGCCCATGAGGTCCACGAGTTGACCTATACGGGCGTCCATGGACCTCAGCACCCCCAGCACCTCCCGCGTGTCTGAAGCAGACCTGACCCATTGTTCTTGGGCCTCCTCATAGGCCCCAAGGACTCTGGCCATTTGAGGCAGGGCATGGCTCCCAGGGGAGGCTGGCGTTTCCCTGACCCTGCTCCTCCTACCAGTCCTGCTGCCACCGGCCTGCCCACTAGCCACATTGCTCACCACGGTCCTCGCTGTGGCTCCCAGGGTGGATCCAGTCGGCCGGGCCACCACCTGCGCTGGGGCTGGTGCCAGCGAAAACGTGGTGGTGGTGGCGGCGGTGGTGGTCGGTGCGGCGATGGTGGCGGTTGCGGCAGTGGTAGTGGCCGCAATGACCGTGGGTGTGGCCGCAAAGACCGTGGGTATGGCCGCAACGACAGTGGCAGCAGGGGGCTGGGACTGTTCAGCAGCCCTGGATGATGGGTTGGTGGGTAGGAGGGGTCCTGGGGAGCGGCTGGGCCCTGCCACACCAGATGGGCCTGCTTGGTGGTCCGTGTCCGAAGAGGAGGTGAGATCCTCCACATCCGTGTGTCCTCGTTGGGGGCTTGTGGGCTGGCTGTGCTGGCTGCTGTCTCCATCCCCAGCATCCGGCAGTTCGTCACCTGTGGAGAGAATGAGATTTGTTATTGTGTTGCACCTGGCGAAGTATGTATTTGTCGTCTGACATTGGCAGTTCGTGCAATCTCGTACATGGGTTTCCCGGAGGCGTGTGTGTGGCTGTGGCATTTGTAGTTGTGTGTGCTTGGCAATGGGACTGTGTGCTGTGCACATGTGGCATGGGACGGATTGGCCATGCCGATGGGTGTGTTGCTGTGCCCCTACTCATTGTGACTCTGGTGTATGCGGGCTCCTGGCCCATCCTGGGTCTGGTTTGTACTTTGCTTTTGGGGTTCAAATGGAACGCTTAGGAACGCATATGGCAACATGGGGGCCATGCCCCAGATTCGCATTTGGGAGGGAATATGCTTTTGGGGTACATGCTGTGAGCCATGGGTGCCGAACGTGACATGTGTTGTGGCAGCATGACAGTGCATGGTTTGAGGTGTGTGCATGCTTGACATGGCCTGCATATTTGCTGTCTGTTGTGATTACTGGACATGGCATTGGACGCATCGTCATGAGTGAGTGATGGTTGTGTGTGAAAGCCAACGTATTGCAGTTGTCCCATCTCCTTGGTGTGCGTGCTGCCCTGTGCCATGTGTATCACTGCAGTGCTCGTGGGGGGTGTGGCCCATGTTGTGTGTTGTTGCTCACAGTGTGTCGTGCGCTTCATTGACTTCTGGCACATGGTTGGTCATGGGCATGTATCTTAGCGTGACTGCTGTATGTGTGGCAGCTGTGCGGATGACATGCCTTTCATGAGACTGGGGCTGACGGATGGGATGGATGGTATGTTGTATGTGCATGGTGTGTCTGTGTGTTTGATGGGTTCAGTGGTGTTCGTGTGCATTTCTGTTGTTCCGCTCTGTTGCGTCTAGTGTTGTTTGTCTTACATAGGCGTAGTTGTGGGGTGTGTGGTTGACAGGCAGTAGGGGCTACATGGACAGGACTTCAATGGTGTTTCGGTTGTGTGTGATGAGTTGCACAGTGGCTGCCGTGTGGTACTATTTTCAGTGTGGCTTGTGTATGCAGACGTGGCTCCTTGGGTGTTGCTATGTCTGTGATGGGTCATGTGGGGTGTGAGTCTGTTGTTCATGTCCGTGTGCACATTGTTCACTTGTTCGTGACGGTGGGCGGTGCTGCGTTTCCGTCTGCTACGTGACATGTCCCATGTGTTGGTCGTGTGCCGGTCCTCATGCCTCCAGTAATCCAGCCCTGTCCAGTTTCCCACCTGCAGGTTGTTCGTGCGTGCACTGTACTGGATGCCACATGGCTCTAAGCGGGGGGTGCTCCATGTTGCAGGTCTGTGGGGGTGGGGGGTGTTGTGGGTCGTGGGGTGGCTGGACACCCACTGACACCGATTGCTGTGGACCGTGATGTCTGCCTTTCGGCTGTCGTTGTGCACTGCGTTGGCTGACACGTGGCTGTGGGGTGTGGGGGATGCTCCTCCTTGCTGTGCTGTGGGACTAGGGGCCTGGTGTGTGTTGTACTTGGGCTGTCCACCGTCCCACCCACTGCACTTTGTGTTCCTGCCACTTACCTGTTACTTGTCGGTTTGTGCAGCTGTGGCGGACACATGGGTGTGGTGGGTGCTCGTTGTGGCGCTTCTGGCATATTTGGGGACCTGTTGGTGGTTACGTGGCTGGCTGAATGTACACATGTCCCCACGCATCTTACAGTTGTTCTGTTTGGGCTGTGTGTGGTGGTGTCTGTTGCATGTGTGTGTCGTGTATTGTGTGCTGGACATGGGGGTGTTTGTCCCTGGGAGCTGTGGCATGGTGGTAGTGCATGTGAGTACATAGCGGTGTGCTGGTATACATTAGTTTGTACTTACCAGCCTCCACTCCCCTGCTAATCCGGCGAGGATCTCGGGATGTATGATGACTCGCACCTTCTCCTCCCACGCTTTGAAGGTCTTGAAGAGCGCGGGATTCCCTCCGCCAGTGACGGCAGCCAGCTCTCTGTTTTTGCCCTCCTTCTTCTTGACCAGGCTCTTGACGTCATTCCACCGTTTGTTAATTTCGACTCTGTTCCTGGGCAGGGTCCCGACTGCATTGACCTGGTCTACGATCCGGTTCCACATTCTGTTTCTGGTGGCTAGTGGTGTGTGTTGGACCATGTTCCCATAGATTTGTGGGTGCACCTTGATGATCTCGTCGACCATGACCGTCAGCTCAATGAGCGTGAACTTGGGCATTCTTTGTGGTGCCATGGTGTTTGTGGTGCTGGTGCGGTGTGTGTTGTGTAATGTGCAGGGGGTTTGTGGTGCCGGTGTTTGGTGGTGGTGGTGGTGGTGGTGGTTGTGATGTGTGCGTTTCTGTGGTGTGCTGCTGTCCTTGCTGTGTCACTGTGTCCTCTCCTCTCCTCTCTGGTTTGCAATGTAGCAAGGGGTTGTGGTCTGTGGGAGTGCTGCTTTTGTACTTACCTATGTGGGTGTGTCCTCATGGTCGGTTGTTTTCAGGTGTGTTGTGTCTGGGGTTCTGGCCTTTGTATTTTTTGTTTGTCCGGGGGGTGTTTTCGGGATATGTACTGTGCTTGTGTATTTGTGCGTGCCTTGCTGTGTGGACTTGTTGGCCATGTTGTGTGCTATTGGTTTTGTGTGCGGATGGTTTCTGTGCAGGTACGTGGGCGCCATGGCTTCTGCCGTGTCGATTCTCATCGGCGTTGTTTGCGCTGGCGGGCGGTATATTTGTTGTTTTTCCGCGCTCAAGTCGGTGCGATCGTAATTTCACGTGCGGTGTGTCGGCCGTGAGGGCGGGCGGTTTTGTGTTGTCGTGCGTGTTTCCGTCCGTGGCGGGCGGTTTGTCTCCGACTCGGACGTTGGCGGGCGGTATTTTGTGTGCTTTTTCCGCCGATGGCGGTATTCGGTTTGTGTAATCGTAATGGCGTGGTCGGTGTTCAGGCGGTGTGTGCGGGCGGATTTTTGCCGCTTCCATGCCTGGCGGAGTTATTTACGCCGGGTATCGTAATGTGCCCCTAAATAATTAAAATAACACAATGAAATGTAACACTTAAATAAAAATAACATTTTGCTTTTAAACCAACAGAAAAAGAACCAGTGGATAAACATCAACATTCGGAAAAAAATCCATCAAGAAAATACAATAATTAATAAATATATATATACATATATTCACAGATACACCATAAAATGGCAGAAGGAGCAAAATTCATTGCTTCACAAAAGGGAAAACTACTTCTGTGCTACATGGGCTACACTTACACACAAGAGAAAATGACTGGAAGCAAAACACATTGGAAAATGCAGTGAATATTACTCTAACTCTTGCTATGGGAGAGCCACTACAATAGAAACCAATGTAGTAAATGTCAAAAAACACAACCATTCCCCCAGTGTAACTGACATTGAGGTTAGAGATGCTCTCGAGACAATCAGAGAAGAAAGTACAAGCTCCCAATAGACAAGTACCAAAATACTTAAAAACGTGTTAACTAGGGTACCTGAACATGTCACAGGACAACTACCATCTATACCCAATCTGAAGAGGTTAATTGCCCGAACTAAAAGAGCTACAGCTCAAACACCACCCACCCACCAAACCTTTGCAGAAATCCAAATATTACCAGAATACACCATGACCCACAAAGATGATAAAGTCCTTCTACATGACAACAACAGTCATGAAAAACGAATTATCATCTTTGCAACAAACAACAACTTACAAAAACTTAAAAACTGCGAAACATGGATGATGGATGGCACATTCAAAGTTTGCCCCAAGTCTTTTTACCAACTATATACTATCCACGGCGAATATGAAGATACTAACATCCCCTTCATATACACACTACTCCCTAATAAACAAACACCACATACATAGAGCTCCTAACAATTTAAAAACAATACACCGACAACTACTTTCCGCAAAAAATCATAATTGATTTTGAACAAGCAATGATTCAATCAATTTTAAAAATATACCCACACGCTGCAATACAAGGCTGCTATTACCAGTTTAACCAAAGTATCTGGAGACACCTACAAAAATCTACTTTAAGTATAGATTACGCCACCAATAGCAACTTTGCCTACCAAATAAAAAAATTAATAGCCCTGGCCTATGTACCAACAACTGAAGTAGCAAACCATTATAACCTACTTCTTGAAACCTCCTTCTATCAAGCAAATGAAACTAAACTAACTCCCTTCTTAGACTACTTCGAAGACACTTGGATGGGAAGGCTACATAGATCAGGGCAACGTAGACAACCCACATTCCAAATACCCTGGTGGAACGTTTACCACAGTACTCTAGCTCAAAAAAGCTAAACCAAACAATGCAGTAGAAAGATGGCACAATGCCTTCCAAGCCACAATAGGAAGAGGACAACCAACCCTACATAAACTTATACAAGCTATCAAAAAGAACAAAGCTATCAAGAGCTAAGGCTAGAACAATCCCTAACAAAAATCAGCCCTAAACTAAGAAAACAAACCAAAACAATGTATGAATACTAAGGATGGGTGTAGTTGGCGGAGTACCACTACACAGAATTCTGCAGAGTTGAACAAAAACTCAGTGAACTCCGCTCCGCAACTCCATTCCATCTCATGCCAATTAATAAAACAAAAACTTCACATACCTTTGATAACATTATAGTCATCTCATAAAAATGACAATGAAAATACAGCAAGCAGTGAGAGAGGTGATGATTTTGGGGTCCTCCCTAACCTAGGGAGAGAACCAAGCAGATGCCTTGAACACAAAGAGCACATCATGCTGAACGATTCGGTGATGGTCCCTTCCTCCTAGGACCACCCCAAGCACAGTTATGGGCAAAAATACAATCCCAACCAAAGGCCCTGCAAAGCATTATGGGACGAGATTCTAGAGTGCAGTGAATATTATAATATCCAATATCAAAACATTCCTCAAGGGGCAGGCTCTCCCGGCTCAGCTGAGAGCTAATACTATAATATTCACTGCACTCTAGAATCTCGCCCCATAATGCTTTGCTGGGCCTTTGGTTGGCATTGTATTTTTGCCCATAACTTGCTCGGGGTGGTCCTAGGAGGATGGGACCACCACAATCTTGAGCATGATATGCTCTTTGTGTTCAAGGCATCTGCTTGGTCCTCCCCCTAGGTTAGGGGGACCCCAAAATCATCAAGTCTGTCATTGCCTGATATTTTTCAAAGCTCACTTTTGTGAACTGGTTATATGCTTTTTAGCATGTAAAGGTAAAATTGTTTTATTATAGGGTTGTGGGTGCAATAGTTTACTCCCGAGTTTTTGCATGAAATCCGTGTTCGTTAAACTCCCCTCATCTCATCACAATTAATAAAACAGAAATCTCACATACCTTTAGTAAAACAACAAATAACTTTCTTCACATGCTAAAATGCATGCAGTCATCTCACAAAAGTGAAAACAAAAACATAACAAACAGTACCTTTAGTTAAACAACAAATCACTCTATCTTTACATGCTAAAATGCATATAGTCATCTCACAAAAGTAAAAATGAAAATAAAGCAAGCAGCGAGAGAGGTGATGATTTTGGGGTCCTCCCTAACCTAGGGAGAGAACCAAGCATATGCCTTGAACACCAAGAGCACATCATGCTGAACGATTCGGTGGTGGTCCCATCCTCCTAGGACCACCCCAAGCACAGTCAGTTATGGGCAAACATACAATCCCAACCAAAGGCCCTGCAAAGCATTATGGGACGAGATTCTAGAGTGCAGTGAATATTATAGTATCCAATATCAAAATATTCCTCAAGGGCCAGGCTCTCCCGGCTCAGCTGAGAGCTAATACTATAATATTCACTGCACTCTAGAATCTCGCCCCATAATGCTTTGCTGGGCCTTTGGTTGGCATTGTATTTTTGCCCATAAATTTGCTCGGGGTGGTCCTAGGAGGATGGGACCACCACAATCTTGAGCATGATATGCTCTTTGTGTTCAAGGCATCTGCTTGGTCCTCCCCCTAGGTTAGGGGGACCCCAAAATCATCAAGTCTGTCATTGCCTGATATTTTTCAAAGCTCACTTTTGTGAATTGGTTATATGCTTTTTAGCATGTAAAGGTAAAATGGTTTTATTTTAGGGTTGTGGGTGCAATAGCTTACTCCCGAGTTTTTGCATGTAATCCGTGTTCGTTAAACTCCCCTCATCTCATCACAATTAATAAAACAGAAATCTCACATACCTTTAGTAAAACAACAAATAACTTTCTTCACATGCTAAAATGTATACAGTCATCTCACAAAAGTGAAAACAAAAACATAAAAAACAGTACTTTTAGTTAAACAACAAATAACTCTACCTTTACATGCTAAAATGCATATAGTCATCTCACAAAAGTAAAAATGAAAATAAAGCAAGCAGTGAGAGAGGTGATGATTTTGGGGTCCTCCTAACCTAGGGAGAGAACCAAGCAGATGCCTTGAACACCAAGAGCACATCATGCTGAACGATTCGGTGGTAGTCCCATCCTCCTAGGACCACCCCAAGCACAGTCAGTTATGGGCAAAAATACAATCCCAACCAAAGGCCCTGCAAAGCATTATGGGACGAGATTCTAGAGTGCAGTGAATATTATAGTATCCAATATCAAAACATTCCTCAAGGGGCATGCTCTCCCGGCTCAGCTGAGAGCTAATACTATAATATTCACTGCACTCTAGAATCTCGCCCCATAACGCTTTGCTGGGCCTTTGGTTGGCATTGTATATTTGCCCATAACTTTGCTCGGGGTGGTCCTAGGAGGATGGGACCACCACAATCGATGAGCATGATATGCTCTTTGTGTTCAAGGCATCTGCTTGGTCCTCCCCTAGGTTAGGGGGGACCCCAAAATCATCACCTCTGTTATTGCCTGGTGTTTTTCAAAGCTCACTTTTCTGAATTGGTTATGTGCTTTTTAGCATGTAAAGGTAAAATTGTTTTATCATAGGGTTGTGGGTACAGTAGCTTACTCAACTGTTTTTGCATGAATTCGGTGTTTGTGAAACTCCCCTCATCTCAACTAATAAACCAGAAGTCTCACATCCCTTTAGTTAACCAATAAATAACTATCTTTACATGGTAAAATGCATATAGTTATCTCACAAAAATATAGCAAACAGTACCTTTAGTTAAAGAACAAATAAGTCTATTTTTACATACTAAAATGCATATAATCATCTCACAAAAGTGAAAATGAAAATAAAGCAAGCAATGAGAGAGGTGATGATTTTGGGGTCCTCTTTAACCTAGGGAGAGAACCAAGCAGATGCCTTGAACACCAAGAGCACATCGTGCTGAACCATTCAGTGATGGTCCCATCCTCCTAGGAACACCCCAAGCACAGTCAGTTATGGGAAAAATACAATCCCAACCAAAGGCCCTGCAAAGCATTATGGGATGAGATTCTAGAGTGCACTGAATATTATAGTATCCAATATCAAAACATTCCTCAAGGGGCAGGCTCTCCCGGCTCAGCTGAGAGCTAATACTATAATATTCACTGCACTCTAGAATCTCGCCCCATAATGCTTTGCTGGGCCTTTGGTTGGCATTGTATTTTTGCCCATAAATTTGCTCGGGGTGGTCCTAGGAGGATGGGACCACCACAATCTTGAGCATGATATGCTCTTTGTGTTCAAGGCATCTGCTTGGTTCTCCCCTAGGTTAGGGGTGACCCCAAAATCATCACCTCTCTCATTGCCTAATATTTTTCAAAGTTCACTTTTGTGAACTGGTTATATGCTTTTTAGCATGTAAAGGTTAAGTTGTCTTATCAAAGAATTGTGGGTGCAGTAGCTAGCTCCACTACGTGACAGAGTAGGAATTTTTGCATGAATTCTTTGTTTTCAATGTAATGCGTAGTTAACAAATCTCCGCTAGCGGAGCGGAGTTCATTGCCCACGGTTAATGAATACCTACAACACAAAACTGCACTATTTGGAAACACCAAAGGTCTAGAATACCTAGACATAATAGTTAATTCTATACTGTAAAGAAAAAACAATGCCAAACACCATAAACGTTTGAAAATTTCCAAACATTTAAACAACATAATTGTACTATTTTTTAAATTAAGTATGCATGTAAAATTTAAAACATAACACAAATATATATGACATAATATAATTATTAAAATAAAAAATAAACAAACAAATCAATGTAACTAAAAACATTTCCCACCCATAATAATAAAAAACAACTCACAGTTATGTAGCAGTAGACAATCCTGGAAATCCAATAAATCCATAGAAGATAAATCGAAACACAAATCCATTTGAAAAGAGAAACCAAAAAAAAATACAACTGTAGAAAAAAGGCT
This sequence comes from Calotriton arnoldi, assembly GCA_963921515.1. Classification (NCBI taxonomy): domain Eukaryota; kingdom Metazoa; phylum Chordata; class Amphibia; order Caudata; family Salamandridae; genus Calotriton; species Calotriton arnoldi. The sequence goes on along the minus strand of CAWUFW010012332.1, from coordinate 69,267 downwards.
CCAATGACAAAATCCTCACAAAAAAATGAAACTCTCAAAAACCCGAAAATGTTTTTTTTTTTAAAACGCAAAAATTAAACTGTAGAAAAAAAGCTCCAAGGACGCAATCCTCTCAATAACAAAACCCTCAAAAACCTGAAAAATAGCTTAAAAAAACACCGCTCCAACAAACCCGAAAAATAAATGCAAACGTAAAACAACTTGTTTTAAATAAACAAGATACATTTTCCTTTTTTTATTAAAAAAAACGCATCGACACCACCATCTGTTCATGATCTGGAAAACCTGTAAAGAAAATAAAAGAACACCCACCTACAATAACACGTACAAACCCACAGATATTAACAATATAACATAATTAAACAACAAATAACTAACACTACATAACACTCGACTCCTATCGAACACTACATCAAACACATAAAACACTTAACTACCAATACAACACCTAACTACACCAAAAACAAACAAATAACATTCTAACATACCTAATTACACTACTACTACCTCGCCCCTACCCTAGAACTACCTTAAAAGTAAATTAAATCAAACTTACCTTAAGCGACGAAACGCAGCTCCCAACCATGAGGTTCTGTCTTCTAAAATTACCTAAAAACGAAACAGATGGATAGAAAAGTGAGGAAATGGGAAAAAAATGGGCGTGTGATAAAAATGAAAAAAGACTTACTCCCATAGAAAAGAATGGAGAAATATTTCTTAAATGCAAAAAAATGTATATTATTTACTGTCAAAAAAATTACAAATGTTACAAAAATATTCAAAAACTTGTAAAATATATATTAAATATTATATTAACAAAAACCAAAAATATATTTTATGTATATTAAAATGTATGTTTCTTTCATGTACTGTACATGTACCAAAAATATAAAAATGTATAAATAAAAATATATGTGAAAAATATGTTGGTTATACAATTTGTAAATTATTTAATACATTAAATATTATTTAAATAAAAATAATATTCAATATACTAAATAATAGAATATACAAAAAATTGTAATATACATATTATATAATTATATTAGAAATTAAAATTATATAAAATATATTAAAGAATTGTTTAGAAAAATTAATACAAATGTTTACTTTTCTCATAAAAAAATAATAAACAATCAAAGCCAAACTGTTTATAATAAATAAACTAAAAATAAAGGGCATCATTTTGATGGCGGGTGGACAAAGTCCGCCCGCCATCGTTTCGGCAAATGGGACCGCCCGCTATGTATGCGGTGGTCCCGCAAATCTAATTAGGATGCGCCCGCCACACTGGTGGGCTCATCCCGCATTTTTAACATTGCGGCGGGCGGTGCTCTCAGCAGCACCCGCCGCAATGTGAAAAAAGGCATTTGTGCATTTGCATGCACAACGTGGCAGGCACTGCACGGTGCCTGCCACGTTGTGCATGCAAATGCAGGGGGGTACCATAGGTACCCGCCATGTGCACCCTCCACCCCCCAAAACCCTGGGGGCCCGCAACGGGCCCCCACATGCAGACTCCGCTTGCCTTTCCATGACGGCAACGCCACCATGGAAAGGCACGTCACCGCCTGCATCTTGATATGGATGGCGGTGTCTTACAGACACCGCCACCATATCAATCCCCTTTTCCGCCCGGTCTCCTGTTTGACCAGCGGAAAACCGGCAGACGGTCTTTCCGTCCGCCGGGGTCCCCCCCGGCATCCTAATATGGCGGGGGGAAATGAGAGGCGGGCGGTGAATAATGGCGGGCGGATCGCCACCGCCATTTGGGCGGTGGCGATCCGCCCGCCATTATAATAGACCCCATAGTTACTTTACTATTACATGACTATACTTCAACAAAATGTACCATTCTTTTAAATGTATAAACAAATATGGATGTAAAAAATATTGTTAATTTTCCAATTCTGAAAGAAAAATGTATGTTAAAAATATATTATACTTTTATAATAAATTTTGAACAACATCAAAATACCTGAATCATGTTTCTAATATTGTGAAAAAATGTATAACAAAACCAAATAATAACAAATAAAGTGTAAAACAAAAAAGATGTATTAAACAATAAAAATATTTACAATAATAACTAACATACATCTCCTTTCTTATTTACATGTACATACAATTTATAAAATAACAAATTAAAAATAAAACTTTACTATTCCTAACTACCAAACCAACTAAACTCAGTAAAAATGCTGAGAAAAGAACCCATAATAAATTACTATTCCAACTACAAAACCAACTACACTCAGGGAAAGTGCTGGATATTAAAACAAATTAAATTACTATTCCAACCCCAAAACTTACTAAATTCAGAGAAAGTGCTGGATAATAAAACATAATAAATTATTATTCCAACTCCAAAACCACCTAAAATCAGGGAAAGTACTGGATAATAAACCAAATTAAATTAGTATTCCAACTCCACAGCCAAATAAACTCAGGGAAAGTGCTGGATAATTATCTAAATTAAATTACTATTCTAACTCCAAAACCAAAATAAACTCAAGGAAAGTGCTGGATAATAAACCAAATTAAATTACTATTCCAACTCCAAAACCAAAAAAACTCAGGGAAAGTGCTGGATAATAAACCATAATAAATAATTATTCCAACCCCAAATCCAACAAAACTCAGGGAAAACGCTGGATAATAAAACGCAATTCAACTTCAATTCATAATCTTTATTTCGATCACCAAGATCACAAAAGACATTCACAACAATACACTCAACATTTCAATTGGGGGTGTATACACCCTTTTAGCCCTAGTACTTGGCATATACACAAAAGTTCAACATTGGAGTTCGAGGGCTTCAGGGCCATATGAAGATTAAGAAGTTAAGAAAAAACATAAAACCATTATATTCTCATATAAAACATTCATTTTGTTTGTAAGATTTTAAAATATCTGTTTCATAAAAGTATCATAAAAATGAACAATTGATTGGATAGTATAAAATGTGCTTCAACCAATAGGCCATAGAATGAGCAACAAGATGTCTTTCAGAATCACACCAGTATTTACAACACTAAGAAACTGTGGACTTCTATAACTTTAACCGCACTTATACAAAAACAGAAGTGTACATTAATCATTACTTGGTCAATATTAGCATTGAACCTTGAAATCAAGGAGAGGGGGCTCTTAAATCCAAAGGGATGGAGCACCCAATAACTATGAGGTTAAAAGAAATATTCCTTTGGATGGGACATATGCTCAACAATTCACACTCATCATACCACCATACTTATATTCCACACATACCGCACTCATCAATGATTAAGGCACTTATAAGTCGACTACTTCTTCTTGTCAAAATATTAATATATTTTAATCAATATAAAAGTGTACAATTATGTATTACACACAGAGAATTTGGTCACATCATTAAAAAATACATGAATTCATACACATAATGAACACAATGATCAAAAATACACAATTAAAATTAAAAAAGGAGAATATGAAAAGACAATTCACTATTCGGGCCGGAAATCTCACCGACCGAGTCGGATTCGGAGATATATCCGACCAAACCGGACTCGAGCAGTCCGACCGAACGAGTACGATGCGGACACATGCTATCGGACTCGATTCGGTCGGACTCCCATTGAAGTCAATGGGAGCCAGTCGTACGACGCGTACACAGGCTTCCATTGACTCAATGGGTGCGTTGCGAACAAGGGCCCCCCCTACAGCGGGTACGCATCAGTGCGACTCACGCCATACATGCATGTGTAGGGGGGACCCATGGGTCCCCCCTGTGTGCGACTCGCGTGGCTACGCGTACAGAGGGGTCCGACACGGACCCCCGAAGTCCGGCTCCGACTGCTCTTTCGAGCCGGACGGCACGAGTCGGTCGGACTGTTCGAGGCGCGCATCGTACTTGCTCGGTCAGGGAACGTCTCCATTGCGTGGTGCGAGTCGAGTCCGTACGAGTCCGTCGGAGCGGTTCGGAGCCGGGAACGAGTCGGTCGGGGATTCCGCGTATGCTCGCATCGTACTTGCTCGCACGGACGGGTGTTCGAATCGGTCGGAAACAGGGCGTCCGAATCGGATCCGGTAAAGCCGAATCCGATTCGGTGCCCTACCGGCCGAGATCGGAATCGGCCCCTAAGTCTTCTAAATGTTAATTTGGGTATATACATAGACAGCATAAAGCATGGATCTAAATTCCCTGTCTATAACTTGTTGCTGACTCTTCCAAATTTAACACAAAATATACTCTCGGCGTCGACGCGTTTCGGTGGCACACTCGCAATAGGACCACCTTCTTCAGGACAATAAGTTTTTCTCCTCTAATTTTTTTTTTAAAACGGTCCTATATTGACCTTGTGTCAAACCGGTGCAACTGCACTCAGATTTAAAGTTTTTTCAAATCACTACGACTAAAAAGGCGAAGTGGGTAACGATTTTCATAGTATCTCATTAACTGAAGTTTCAAATCTTCAATGCAGAAAGGTTAGTTGGGGCAATTTGAGGCACTTCCAATATGGTGAACCCCTTCACCATAATGTTTAAGACCAACTCCTCATCCGATCTCACTTTATATACAGATTGCGGGTCTCAATGTTTTCCCGTCACTTTTACAATAGGATCGCTTGTTCGTGGTTTTTTATTCCGACGTAACCGCATCACCTAATGTTTTTCATCGACCGGGATCCGTGCTTATAAAAAATATAATATATCACGAACAAGCGATCCTATTGTAAAAGTGACGGGAAAACATTGAGACCCGCAATCTGTATATGAAGTGCGATCGGATGAGGAGTTGGTCTTAAACATTTTAATGATTTGGATTGAGGCCATGATCCTAGTATCTTGAAGGGGTTCACCATATTGGAAGTGCCTCAAATTGCCCCAACTAACCTTTCTGCATTGAAGATTTGAAACTTTAGTTAATGAGATACTATGAAAATCGTTACCCACTTCGCCTTTTTAGTCGTAGTGATTTGAAAAAACTTTAAATCTGAGTGCAGTTGTACCGGTTTGACACAAGGTCAATATAGGACCGTTTTTTAAAAAAAAATAAGAGGACAAAAACTTATTGTCCTGAAGAAGGTGGTCCTATTGCGAGTGTGCCACCGAAACGCGTCGACGCCGAGAGTATTTTTTGTGTCAAATTTGGAAGAGTCAGCAACAAGTTATAGACAGGGAATTTAGATCCATGCTTTATGCTGTCTATGTATATACCCAAATTAACATTTAGAAGACATAGGGGCCGATTCCGATCTCGGCCGGTAGTGCTCCGAATCGGATCCGGATTCACCGGATCCGATTCGGAGCCCTGTTTCCCGACCGAATCGTACGCGGGTCCGGCCGAGCGAGTACGATGCAAGCACCCGCGAAATCGCCGACCGACTCGAACGCGGCTTCAACACGCTCCGACCGACTCGCATGGACACGACTCGCACCGCACTATGGAGACGTTTCCCGGCCGGGTAAGTACGATGCGCGCCGCAAGCAGTCCGATCGACTCGCGCCGTCCGGCTCGAAAAAGCTGTCGGAGCCGGACTTTGGGGGTCCACGTCGGACCCCCCTGTACGCGTAGGCGCGCGAGTCGCACACAGGGGGGACCCATGGGTCCCCCCTACCTGTGCATGTACGCCGCGATGCGCATGGACACGTACACGCTGTAGGGGGCGCCCTTGTCCGCCTCGCACCCATTGAGTCAATGGGAGCCCACGTACGCGTTGTACGACAGGCTCCCATTGACTTCAATGGGAGTCCGACCGACTCGAGTCCGATAGCATGCGTGCGCATCGTACTCGTTCGGTCGGACTGCTAGGCTCCGATTCGGTCGGAATTCTCTCCGGGTCCGGCTCGGTCGGGGAGATTTCCGGCCGGAATCGGAATCGGCCCCATAGTGAATTGTCTTTTCATATTCTCCTTTTTTAATTTTAATTGTGTATTTTTGATCATTGTGTTCATTATGTGTATGAATTCATGTGTTTTTTAATGATGTGACCATATTCTCTGTGTGTAATACATATTTGTACACTTTTATATTGATTAAAATATATTAATATTTTGACAAGAAGAAGTATTCGACTTATAAGTGCCTTAATCATTGATGAGTGCAGTATGTGTGGAATATAAGTATGGTGGTATGATGAGTGTGAATTGTTGAACATATGTCCCATCCAAAGGGAATATTTCTTTTAACCCAATATTAGCATTGGCCTAACCATTTTGTACATCAACTTTATTCTTTTTGTTGACAACTGGATTGAATGGCCACAGATGTCTTTGACATTTTGTCACGGATTGACCACATCCAGCTTAAGAATTTGGCAGTTGCTATTACGCACAGTTCATTTGTGTTTGTCAACAATATTTGCAATGCGATGGTGCTAAGCCTGATGCCCATGTTTCTACATAATGGGTTTAACCATTTTCCCCGGGGGCCCTTGTGAGAAGTTGGCCTGGCATATGCTGTCCACTAATTATAGTGGGCACCTTGCACCAGTCCAAATCGACTCTTATGGTAGGTAGGTTAAAGACAACCTTATTGAAAGCTATCCTAGTGGTAGCTGTGGAGAGCAGCCTTCAGGCTAAGTCTTGAAGGAATGTAAAGCAGCTTGTTTTACCAGTCTATAATCTCTTGAGTGACCAAATGAAAGAGCACCACACCAGGTATATATTCAAAATATATGTATTTATTACTAAACACACCCCTCTAGTCTCTTTATGAGGCTAGAGTTCGAAGTACATAGGTTATAAGGTCTTAAATCACAGTAATAGCACAAATACACGTTTGGGCCCTAGGGGCGTACCAAACCATATACCAATAAAGTGGTATGCGAACCACGACTGAACTAGACACTAGGCCTAGAGCCTCTAGAAGTGCTTGGACCACAAGGAACCACCCAAGGTAGTGACACAGGGGACCCACGGGAGACGCGTGCAGTGTAAATACACAACCGCGATACGCCGTTAACTTCTATGGAGAAAGTCGGGATCGGGAAAATAGAGGAAAGGGACACTTTAAAGAGGACTAGGACAAAACCCTTTGAGATCTAGGACTTTGAAGAGTCTCTACCCACGGGAGCACCGGAGTACTCGTGTTACCTCACCCAGGGAAGCCGGGTGCATAGGTGCCTTTCGGGGTCGGGTTTCGTCGTCGTTTCTTATGGCGATCTGCTGCAAAGTGCTGCTGGCGACCAGGAGAAAAGTGTCCGGGTGGATCCAAGAGTGGATCGGAGTTCTGAAGAACCTGAAAGCAGAGGGGACAGAGTCTGGGTCACTAGCCAGTGACCAGGAGGGCGATGGACAGATGCCCACCGATGTCGAGTGCTTCAAGTTCGTTGACGGTCGTCTTGACTCTTCAGCCACGAGGTCCGGGAGGCGTTGTCGGCGACCAGGAGCAGGATTCGGGCTGTTGCTCGATGTCTGTCGAGTGCAGAGGTGTTGGCGACCAGATTGGACCCAACAGGCCTTGGCAACGGCAAGTCTCGAGTAAGATGTAGATCGTCGATGATGCAGACCAGCGAGGTCTGGGGAACTCACCCAGCAAGGGTAAGTGAGGGCAGGCCTGGAGCAACCAGACTGCCAAGTAAAGAAAAGATTGGCCTTCGGTAAGGGCTACTAGCCAACGGGCTAGCGACCGCAAAGGAGCCTCGTGACGCCGCACGTGGAGCTGGCTTACAGGACACTCGTGGAGTGGGGGCCAGTGATCATCGGTGCAGGTGGTGCTGGAGGCTAGGGCTACTCGGAGCCCAAAGCACGACTTCTTGGGAGACCCAGAAGATGGTGCACTTGCAAGTGTGCTCGGTGTCCAGGGGTCACGGTCTCAAGTCACCCACGATAGCCACGGGCCTCAGCTTTGCTGGGGACTCAGGGTAGCCTCGGGAAGTCTGAGAATCCACCTCTGGTGATGCGATGACTTCGGCGTCCGACGGGAGCTTCAGTAATGCGAACCGGACAGATGCTTCTTTGGTGCCTGCCAAGCAGGGGAGTCACTCCTTGACCCCAAGGGAGATTCTTCAGTCCTCTAATCGTGAGTAGAGCGTCGAAGGTCCAGGATTCTGTTTCAGAGTTTCGTCCAGGTATAATCTAAAGTCCTAAGGACTGGGTTCCTACCTTTATTCCAAAAATAGGGGATGGACTACTCTGTGGCCCCACCTATGGGTGGGTCAGGGCAGAGGGGTGGCTACACCCCTTTCCCTTTGTCCAGTTCGCGCCAAAGCAGGGGCTGCAAGCCCTGATCCGGTTTGAACTGGGGTATGCACAGGGACACCAAATGTGCCCCCAGTGCAGGACTTCAAAGCACCCGAAAGTGCTCCCGCCCAGCCCCAATACACATTGTCCTGTCTGGGGAGGTGGTCACACCTCCCTGGGACAGGAAACCTATTGTCCAGGCCTCCCTGCCGGAGTTTCGTCCAGCAGCAGGAGGCCAGACTCGTGTCTGTGGCAGCAGCATCCATTTTGTGATGCCAGGGCTCTGGAAAGAAGTTACCGGACTCGTCAGAGTTAACATGCCTTTCCCTCTAGAAGGGTGGAATGCTACCCCCGCCGCCAGGATTGGCGGGGGGTAGTATTCCAAGATGTTTGACACCAAACACGACATGTTTAGGTGCAGCCATTCCATAGTTAGCATTTTACCGCGAGGATATAATGCGTTTAAGAGTATATGGTCAGGCTGCACTACAAACAGCATCAGAGATGGTCTCCGAACGCTGCAGAGGGGCCCTGCTCATGCAGGGGCACCCTCTCACATAGGAACCATGCACTCTGCCTTTAGGATTGATAAGGCCTGCCTTAGGAGTGACTTATAGGTTTATATGTGTGTATGCTTTTAGTGATATAGGTAACCTATACCACAGCAAGGGGTGCATGCACCACCTTACCCAGGCTGCAGTAGCAGACCTGTGGTGTCAGTTTGGATGGCCTACCAGGGGTGGCATAATACATGCTGCAGCCCCTGGCAGGCCTCTGAGGTACCTATGCCCTTGGTACATAGTATACCATATACTAGGGACTTACAAGGGCACTCCAGATCCCAATCAGTGATGTGCCTAAGGCACATGGAGACCCTTTTAAAGAGGAAACAGCTAGGCTGGGGTTCTGAATAGCAGGGCCCCAGCCAGACTAATGTCGAAAACCAGTGAAGTATCAGCAAAAAGTGGGGGTACCCCTGTGAAGCAGATCCTACTCTCCTACAGCCCTTATAAGCCGGACAGACAAATAGGATATGTGAATAAGTCTCCTCATATTCTACACACAATTGGCATTTGCTGTCATTTAAATTATGCCATTTGTGGGTAAAAGATTTCAATGGTAATGTGCCCACCCGAAATTGAAAATAGAGTTGTCTTTTTCTGGGCTTAGATATAACGTCCCAGAATGATTCGTACTGTGGACAAGGCTTGAACTCTATAAATTTACCTGTCAGCGTAGCACTCTCAATGGCTTGGGTACTATTCATTACGAACATGGACCAGTAGAGCTCCTTCATTTCTTTTTTAGAGGGGAACTGTTGACCCACTGGGTCATCCCATAAGTGTCGCAAACCCATGTTAACCAGTGTGCTCCTCACCTTTTGCAGCCAAGGTATCTTACATGAGGTGTCGGCTTCCCAGTCATCTTTGAGGGAACTGGCATAGTGCAATAGCTCGGGAGTGGTCCATAGACTTCGCCAGAATGCTATCGGGCGAAGCCTTGCTATCTCATCTAAACTATTACAGCCTAGGTCATAGTATAGGGGCTTGAGTGGAGTATTTTGAGGTAGACCGGTGATGCCTCTCATAAATGTATTTTGGGCTAAAACTAGTGGCGTCAGGTTGTCATAACCCCATAATTCAGCACCATAGAGAACAGAAGCTATGACTTTGGTGTTATAAATCTTCAAAACTGGGCTTACAGGCTTGGTTAGTGAGGACTTGTGTTCTTTCAGCGAAGCACCTGCTAATTAGTGATGCTTTAGGGCCATGGTTTCAATCTGGGGTTTCCAGTTAAGTTTTTTTTCCCATGTGTGATTCCTAGATAATTAAAAACGTCTGTTTGGTCAAGATATTCATTGTTTAAGGATACACTCCCCTTAACTGCCCGATGTTTGTGGAGAACCATGAATTTGGTTTTGTTCGTATCTCAAGACCACGGGCATTGCAGAATTCTTCAAACCGCGTTAATGCCCGCTGCAGGCCGCTCTGAGTTTTCGAGATGACAAGTGTGTCGTCTGCGAACATGAGTATAGGTGTTTTTATGCCTGCAAGTGTGGGTGCATCGGTCGGGTAGGTGGTAAAATAGTTAACGACCCCATTGATGAATAGTGAAAATAGTGTAGGGGCCATGACACACCCTTGGCGAACCCCTTTAGAAACAGGAAATAGATTTGTGTTGTTGCCCTGTATGCTCCATCGCACCTGGGCGAAGTTCTCCTCGTGTAGCCCCACAACTATGGACAGTAGGTCTAATGGCATCACTAGGTCCTTGAGGACACCCCAAAGTTTGTTTCGGGGGACCAAATCAAATGCAGACTTTAAGTACACAAAGGCAGCGTAAATAGTACCTCCCGCTAGCACTACAACACGCCAGTATATTAATACAAAGCGAAAGACCTGATCAACCGTGCTCACATGGGTACGTAATCCTGCCTGGAATGGTGTCAATATATATTATTGTCAGTGATCCATTCCTGAATTCTATTGAACACCATTCTTGCCATTATCTTTTGTATAGAATCAATAAGGCTTACTGGCCTATAGTTGCTGGGGCTTGTTCGATCACCTTTTTTATAAATTGGTAGGATCTCTGCGTCCCGCCAGGATTCGGGAATGGAAGCTCCACTAGCTATTGCGTTGGCTAGCAGCACTATATACTCTTGCCAGGTGCCCCTGTCATACAAGAATAAATCGGCCGGGATACTGTCTGGGCCCGGGGCTCTTCCGCTAGTAACTGCACCCAGCGCTATTTCGACCTCTCCTATGTTAAAATGCAATGCTACGTCATATGGTGGAATTTGAAATAGTTCTTCGATTTCCCCCTCTTCATCTACAGCAAATTGCTTAGAGAAATGTGAGACCCACATATCTGGAGCTACATGGTTTTGCAGGAACGGTACTGGCCCACCTCTCCCCCATTTGACTAATTGCCAGAAGTTTTGGAGATTTTTCCCTGAGCTGGCCTGATAAAGATCTTGCCATCTCTGTTCGTTGCAGGCTTTTTTGGCTTTCATCTGTGTGGCTTTGTACTTCTGACGTTTTTTTTTTATAGTGGCCAAATCTTTTAGTTTGATTGCTGCCGCCAGTGACTTATATACTTCTCTACAAGCCTTGTTATACCAGTTGGCTTGTTTTTCTTTCTGCTTGCTGGGATGTCTGAGAGGCTTTAAAAAATATGTCTTTATTTTCCCGAATAGGTCTTTATGAGCCCTAGTTATGTTTTTATTTAGCTGTGCCTGGGTGGTGACGGTTGGTAACTCTGCCAGAGTATTGGTAACATCTGCCCTTATTGCTAGGAGTATTTGTTCATTTTCCACCATCTTGTTCCATTTTACCCTTCTCATGTCATTACAGAGCAAGGTAATGTTAGTAGTGCATTGCATTGAAAGAGTTGGGAGCAAATTAAGTCCTGGGGCTTTCATTTTTAATATTAGGGGATTGTGATCACTTTCTACTCTTTCTTGAACCTCCATGTCAATGAGGGAAGCCCAATATTCCAGGTTGATGAATATATAATCAATACGGCTCATACTCACGCCATTGTTGAATGTATTAGAGCCCATCCTATCTGATGGAGTTCGCCCATTTACTGCCCTGAGACCCCTTTCCATACACAGTGCTTTAAGTTGTAGTGCTGCCTCCGTCCATCTCTTGATCTGGGGCAGCTCTATAGTGGGGATGCTCCATTGTGCATCTTCCTCTTCAGTGAGTTTACTATCGTCTTGGTCAAGGGGCTCAAAGGTAGTATTGAAGTCCCCTGCAATTACAAAGTCTGGAGTTCCAGTCTTACTTTCCAAGAAGTCCTCTAGAATGGAGACTATGTTAGACAGTCTTCCACCTGTAAGACCTCTTGCATAAACATTGAGGACTATTATCTGGGAGTTGGGGCTCATCTGTAAGCAGATGCCCATGATATCCGGGCTATCAATATAGACTTCCTGGATTCTATAGCGTGGGTCCTGTTTTACCCAAATTGTTAGCCCTCCTGAAGGTCTACCCCTCTGTCTTTGGGTTGCCGATTTATGGAAGTTAAGATAGCCTGGGCGTTGTAATGGGTTTGAGGACCATGTTTCCTGGAACACGCAGATGTCGTGGGTTTCAATTAATTCAGACCAGTCCCGGGATTCTAGTTTCGACTGTAAGCCTGCAATGTTCCATGAAATATATGATAGCTGGGCTGGTTCCAAGGAAGATGACAGGTCTGTGATTCCTATTGTTTCGCAAGGGATGCCATCCTTACTTTCTTTGTCTATGTGGGGGAGTGGGTAATTGGCTAATCCACTGTTGCTGGGATATGGCCAGCCACCAGATGAATATAGTCAATCACATTGTTCCAGATCGCTGAGAGGGGCAACTCTGTTCTCAAGGGTTACCCCTGGATTACCTATGTTACATGGTACTTCGTACCTCATTTGGCTACCCCAAAAAATCTCTAGTTTCTTTTGCCAGCGTAAGAGAATGCCTAAAAAATCTCATAGGGTAAAGCTCTAATTTGTGTGCCTTTAGGTGGGTCCCTGCGTAAATGACCTAGAAGAGATATTGATGCATGATGGTTGCTAAAATTTATGATTCACAATCGCCCTCCATAGTTTTCTTGGTCGGTCCCAGCCACTCCCCACTTCTGGCCATAATAATTTGGTTGGCCAATGGTACACCCCCGTTTCCCCTACTAGATGTTTGGTGGGACAGCCAATGAAGGGATTTATCCATTAGTTGAATAGTGGTTTCAGCCTGATCCTCCCTCAAAATCGGAACATTCCCAGGATCAGTACAAGAGGGGATGAGGCCTGTGGAAGGTGCAGAGACTGATATGCATTAATGGGTCTCCCCATATTAGGTTTTTGCTGCCTAAAAAGGGGCTCCATGCCTCCGACACCCTGTAATAGCGGTTGTGCATTACTAGCTGACCCATTTGGAATAATAGTGAGATGGGACTGGGGGGTTATATCCCCAGCCAGGTTTAAAGGATGCTCAGTTGGATAAGAAGGCGGCAATTGATGATTGTGACGAGAGGTAGCTACAGTGTTGCACGCATTACTATCCATGCGTGGATGGTGCCCCTCATTATTAGCCTCCCTTGGGCAGGCCCCCCCCTTGAAGTGCTAGAGGCCCCGCAGCTGCTCCAGGGCATGAGCATGGGCAAGCACCTTGGTGGGGAGTCGATCTACCCAACCCTTCAATATGCAACAGCCTCTCCTCAATTTAAGATAGTTTAGTTAACAGGGGGTTCAAAAGTACAGTGACCAATGTCTCTAGTCTTTTCCATGTATCGTCGTCACTCCCCTGAACCAACGAAGTAATGGTATCGTCAATAACCGTAGGACGCAGGTTTGAACTTAGGCCAGATTCAGTATCTCCGATTCCTCTTTGTTTGGTAGATCGTATCTTTTGCTTTTGAGGGCCACCCCTCCTTCTTCTTTTTACTGGTGGCTCACTGTTAGTATCTAGTGAGGCGGTTGCAACCTTGCCCCTTGTGACTATTTTTGGTCTGGTTGTGACTTTGGCGGAGCAGGGAGCAGGTACAACTGGCGCCACAGGGGCTGTAGGTGATACTGGAGGGGCAGGCGCTGGCGGAGAAGTCAAAGGGGGACTATCCACAGTTTTACAGCCGAGGGAAGAGCACTTCTGGGCAATCAGAGAGTTCAGAGAGAGTCGCCTCTCGATTAGTTCGATTTGGTGGGTCAAGATCGACTCAGCCCTCGTTAGGAAAGCATCTAATGTCCCTGCTATCCGCCCCCCGGATGTTCGCTACCGCCTTTACGCTTAACCATTGTTCATACGATATACTTTGTAAAAAAAAGCAGTACCTCAGAATGAAGATCCTTAGGGTCCCACGATCCTGATGTCAGAGAGTGGGCCCAGCCCAGCCTCCTCCGGGCATGGACGGGCTCGCCCTTGACCCGGGCTTTGTCCTGGCACACCCGCGCGTCCCACGCTGCGGGAGTGTTTGGCCCCTCTTAAGCGCCTCTTGGCATGGCTGGAAATCGTCAGCGGCCCTCGCGCCGCAAAGGATGCCGGGATATTGGATCCCCGATGCCCGGTGCCTCTCCGCCTCGCAGCTTTCAGCTTGCCGCACTGAGGGAGTGTTTGGCCCCTCTTAAGCGCCTCCTGGCGTGGCTGGAAATTGTCAGCGGCACTCGCGCTGCAAAGGATGCCGGGATATTGAGTCCCCGATGCCCGGTGCCTCTTCGTCTCGCAGATTTCAGCTTTCTGTAATTATTGTACTTCAAGATTTTTGTATACTGATGTGAAAAATCACAGGCACGCATTAAAAACGCTTACTGTGGCTGTTTATGGATTGGGTGGCATGAAAGACACACTCAACTGTCTTGCTTGCAGAACATGTAATATTTTCATTTCAAGATGGTGGAAACTTTCGCCTATTTTCCTCAGCCGTCAACTTCCCCACCACTTCAAAATGAGCCAGACAGCTTAATATACCTGCGGAGGCGCATGCAGACACGACTGTTACGTCACAGCTTGCGACTACCTCTCCAATGTGAATTCTAACACTAACGGCCAGAGTGTCTGGTCCGCTCCTGAAGTGACACCCCCTCCTCCTAATACTGGGTTCTCGGGCCACGGATGGAGGAGGGGGGGAGGGCCTACTGTACTCCCGGAACCGCCATGCTGCGAGGAGAGCATGTGGCAATCTCTCCCCTCTCGCGGGTTGTGCTGTGAAGGAAACCTGATAATAAAACCTAATAAATTATTATTCCAACTCCAAAACCAACTAAACTCAGTGAAAAGTGCTGGATAATAACACAAATTAAATTACTATTCCAACTCCAAAGCCAAATAAACTCAGGGAAAGTGCTGGATAATAAACCAAATTAAATTACTATTCTAACTCCAAAACAAAAAAAACTCATGGAAAGTGCTGGATAATAAATCAATTTAAATTACTATTCCAACTCCAAAACAAAAAAAACTCAGGGAAAATGCTGGATAATAAACTATAATAAATACCTATTCTGACTCCAAAACTAACTAAACTCAGGGAAAGTGCAGGATAATTAACGATAATAAATTACTATACCAACTCTAAATTTATAAATAAAAAAAAAACATTTTTTACACACACATATAATAAAATTTAAAATTAATAAACAAATCATATTTCTGTTTACATTTTTTTTTTTTTAAATAAATTTGAATATATATAAAAAATGTTACCCAAAAACAAATTTAACCTCAAAATTTTGTAATTTTGTTAACATTTTAAAAATTAAAATTATAAAAAATTATTAAAAACTTCAAAAATTAGTTTAATAAAAATGTATTTAAAAACAACATTTAAAAATTACTCCCTACCCTTATCTCCTACAAACATAACATAATACTACTAAATTTTCTACAAAAATTCTAAAAAATATTTCAAATTTAGAAACAATATTTTTAAATTTCTCCCCACCCTTATCCCCCATAAGCCCAACATCCCACTCCTAATATATTTTTTTAATTTTGAGTTGTAAAAATGTTAAATTGCTCCTCACCCTTATCCCCTATTAATCCAACATCCCACTACTAAATTTTATCAAAAATTATTTTTCATTTTTTTAAAACTTTTTCGTTTAAATTACTTCTCACCCTTATCCCCTACAAACACAACATCCCACTCCTAAAACTTTACAAAAATTTAAAAATTATTAAAATATATAATTTTTAAATTACCCCCCATCCTTATTCCCCATAAACCCTCCATCCTGCTACTCAGGGCCCGATTCCGATCTCGCTCGGAAAGCCCTACGGCCCACTCGGTCCCGTAGAGCTTTCTGAACGACTCGTGCTCCTGGACTCCGAACGCCCGAGTACGATGCAAGTACGCGCTGACGGACTCTGGTCGCTCGGAGCCCCATTGAAGTCAATGGGTCAATGGGAGCCTGTTGTACGTTGTGTACATAGGCTTCCATTGAGAAAAAGGTCGCGGAAAAGGGCGCCCCCTGTCGAGGGGACTCGTCGGTGCCCCCGCACCGTACATGCATGTGTATGGGGACCCTTGGGTCCCCCCTGTGACCAAGTCGAAGGCCCGCTACAGCCCCCCAAAGCTTTTTCGAGTCGAAGGCTCCGAGTCGATCCGGCTGCTCGACGCGTGCATTGTACTTGGTCGCTCGGAAATCTGACCCATTGCGCTGCACGAGTCGGCATGTTGTAGTCATCCGGAGGGCTTCGCTGCGGGTACGAGTCGCTCGGAGCGCGAGGCGATATTCACATCGTACTCGCTCGCTCGTACAGCAGGACGAGTTGGTCGGTAATCGCACTCGCGACTCGGACTCGCTCCTGACGGATGCCGTCAGGAGCCCTTCTGAGCGAGATCGGAATCGGGCCCTAAATGTTTACAAAATTTTAAAAATATTTTAAAATGTATAATTATTTTTTTAATTACTCCCCACCCTTATCCCCTATAAGCCCAACATCCAGCTACTAAACGTTTACAAAATTTTAAAAATATTTTTATTATTATTATTTTTTTTAAATTACTCTCCACCCTTATCCCCTATAAACCCAACATCCCGCTCATAAAACTTAATAAAAAAATAAATACAAACATTTTAACATAATTTTTTTTATGTAAAATATGTAAAAACTAATACTAAATTAATGATTAAAAATACCAACATTAAACAACAACAAAAAAAATCAATATTATTTACTACTATATTTTTAAAATCGAAATTTACAAAATCGATATTTATGCATTACATTAAAATCAATATTTTTAACATCGAAAAAACGTACCCTGATATTTTGCACCATCGATATTCTTGACTCAATATTAAGGCAATTCGATATTTTTATGTCGATATTCTGTCTCTGCACCGGCCTTGACGGTGGACACTGTAAAGGTTTTGGACTTTTTGAAGGATGGCACTGATTTGGGCTTGGCTGTTTACACTTTACACTTTACGGGCTCAGTGGGATGCTCTGCAGGATTTTCGGGGTCAGGGCTGTGATTGCGTGGTGCCTCTTGTGGCAAGACTCTTGAGGAATTGTTTTCTCAAAAAGCTGGTGGTTAAGTCCTTGGCTCCGAGTTGGGACTCGCCATTGGTCTTACAGGTGTTGCAGTCTGCCCCATTTGAGCCGCCGGAGGAGGTTTCCCTGTGGTTTCTGACTATCAAGGTGATTTTCCTGGTGGTCAGTACCTCGGCCAGGCGTGTGGGGGAGTTGGGCTCGTTGCTGTGTTCAGAGCCTTTTGCTATTTGGATAAGGTGGTCCTCAGGCCGGATCCTGCATTTGTTCCTAAGGTACCCTCCTCTTTTCATTGTTCAGAGGAGTCGGTTTTGCCTGTGTTATGCGTTTATCCTCAGTCTGAGGAGGAGATTCTGCTACACCGTTTGGACGTCAAACGGGGCGTTGGTGTGTATCTGGATCATATGCGTCCTTTTCGTAAGGTGGACTCCCATTTTGAGACCTTTGGTTTGGCAGGACAGGGTCTGAAGCCTTCTGTTGCTACTCTCAGTCGGTGGTTGAAGTGGGCTATCTTTGAGGCCAATGAGTCCTAGGTGGTGTCGGTACCTGGGTCTGTGCAAGGTAGCTCTACTCGGGGGATGGCTACTTCCTGGACTTGTTTGCAAGGAGCTTCCATGGTTAAGATTTGCCGGACCGCCACTTGGAGTTCGCCTCACACCTTTATGTCCCATTACTGCATGGTGGTGGGTGGGGGTGTGTCCGCTGGTTTTGGGGACGATGTTTTGCGCTCTGTGCAGGAAGTGTAACAGTCCTACTTGTTGCTTATAATAAAGTCTGTTCTTCATCTGTGATGTTTGAAGCCGATTTTTGTTTTTGGGGTATCTGCTCACGTATGGACTGTGACAGGGAGGTCTGACGAGGAGGTAATGGCCAGTTACTGACCGGTAATGTTCATTACCTCGTATCTTAAACCTCCCTGTTACAGTCCTGGTTCCCATCCCTCCCACCCTGGTTCAGCTTCTTGTGCTTTGATTTACAAGATTTCCGTAGGTAAGGTCAGTGGTTATGTTCCACAGGATGTGGGCGTGGCCTGGAGGGTAAGGATGGAAGCGGTTGGAGCTTTTACTTGAGGATGTCTGCAGGAGGAGCTGTTGGTCATGTATGTAAGGATGGTGACATGGAGGTCTAAGATTCGGAGTAATGAACATTACCGGTAAGTAACCGTCCATTTCTGTTCTGTCCCTCCGAGCCCAATTTTTTCTTTGATTGTGTAGTTGGAGACCTCTCTCAGCTTGCCTTTTTGAGCCTTTCTGGTAATCAATCTTGTTCTCAGCATATCCATCTCTTGTTCCTACTGTCTCGCAGCTCTCCTCAAGCATTATCAAAGCCAGTCGTCTGGCTAATAAATAAAAGCGCCTCTCTATTTATTGGTAAGGTGTGTGTACGCGGTGTTATAGATGGGTCAGTGGGTGAATACAGGAAGGAGCCAATGGATGCATGAGTGCAAAGGTGAGTGATCAAGCCCATAGATGAGAGAATCAGTGCATCGACGGATGGATAAGTGAAGGCAATAAATAGGTGCTTTCAGTTATAAGCCACACCTCTTGGCTTATAAATGCAGCCAGAGTCCGTGCAGGTAACAACGGTGGGGCGGTGGGGCCGGATGAGGGGGGATTTCGAGGTACGATGCAGATGGAAAATTAAATAAATAATTAATTTTCCCTCTACATCGTCCCTCGAAATCCCCCCTCACCCGGCCACACCGCCACACCACTGTTACCTGCACGGACCGTGGCTGTATAAATGTCTATTTGCTATTGCACATTCCCAGAGCCTTGCACTTCGGCCACACTATTCCAACCATCAATCATGTGGTACCATGAGCCGTAATCATATTTTCATAATTGCAGATTAATAACCTAAAGTATTATTTAAGAAGTCAGGTCCGCATATCTTTTCTGTGTGTTATCCTCTACTTATTTGGAAAGGTGAAAGTCTCACTTTCGCAGAATTTGCATGTGTGTGAACATTCATTAATAAAACTGATTAGCATCACTCTCGAACTTTTTGTGCCACATAGTGAAAGGAATATAGTGAGTCGTGGAACACACAGATGAACTTGCATTAATTTAGTGGCAAATCTTTGCATAGGGGCAGAATTGATTTACTACCTTGCTTGTACGCAATTTGTCTACTCCTAACATCTAACATGGAGACGAAGGATATTCAAGTGTCTCATTAGTACGAATGTATTTACAAGACTGAGGCAAGCAGTGAAGCACCATGATTCGAGAACTGGAAACCCAGGCTTGCTTCTTGCAGATAATATCAGAGAGGCATAATGTGCGGTTCTGTTGAGGACCGAGGGCCTTTCTAAATCCGAGAAGGCCGCGTCCGTTTCAACCGCTTCTGTTCCGGGGAACATAATGGCACTTAGAGACCTGCCTGCTCTGAGGCAGGAACAATTGCATCTCCATTGATTTTCTGTGGAGTGTATGTCCTGTTTTGTGGACGTTTATATACATTGATCTGTGCTACAATTTCCTCTTCGTGTTCCTCTTGTTCTTTTTTTTAATATATGAACCATTAATTCATTCCCTTCTTACTGAGAGGGTCGATGCCATTCTCATAGAGCGACTGTGCTCACATTTCAGGCATAGCTCAGTTTTGAAGCTCATCATTTTGAGACTTCCAAAAATAATGTCAAGTACACATAGATCGCATCAACAGTGTTTACCCTGTTAAATGGCACCCCAGTATGCATTTTGTTGTTTCATTAATTTATTATGCTCAGTGGTGGTTTGAGAGAAAGGCAAGTTATTGCTTTTGCAAACTGTGGCAGCTCAGGGACAGTAACCCCAGCTACAGGGAGGCTCCGAGCAGCGCAGGCAAGATGCTCTGCACAGGGAGAATTTTCGCAAATTAGCCAGTATTAATGTGCAATAGAATCGAGGATGGAGGTGAAGCAGTACAGAACGTGCTATTCTATTTTTTAAATATTTTTTTAATATTTTTTATTGAGTTTTCAGTACAACTGTTACCATTTTTCTGCTCATCACTTTAACATAAAATGATGTTTTCCTTTATGTACACTTACATAAAGTAGCGTAGCTAGTGTGTCTTCGGCCCTAGTGCATGGAAGGAAATGGGTCCCGTGGATGTTGCTTGAATTATAAAATACAGCAATAATTTTAGTTCAGTGTGACATTCTGGTGCCTGGTGCCACTGTGCCTGCTGTACCAATGGGAGCTGCACCCCTGGGTGCATACATCTATTTGAATAGCATGTGTGATATTGTCCTTGTTGGAAAGTAGTTTAGTAGTAGTGATAAGTAAGGACCTACAACTACTAATAAGGCCACAAAACAATAAAAGATTCAGTCAAGGTCTCAATAAATTATTCCCTTGCTCAACCCTTGGCAGCTGGCAACGAGCAGGTAGGCTTAATCTAGGAGACAGGTGTCTAAAGCATTTAAAAACACCAATACAATAAAGTACGTAAGATATAATAATAAAATTCCAACACCAATGTATAAATATAGGGCATATTTTTATGAACAAATAGACACCAAAACAACAAAAACACAATGTAGGGAACCAGAGATATGAATAGTGCTTTAAAGTTCAAAGAACCACTTTGGAACATCTGGTCACGGTTGACCAGGACAAAGTCAAAGTTTGAGGCCGACTGCAATGGAGCCCTGGTCGGATATGCTAAGCGGGAGGCCTCGGTCAAAATTTAACCTTCACACTTAGAAACTTTTCTGGAGCTTTTTCCTCTCATTGTTGAGTAAGGCATTTCCTAAGGCTGGATCCGCATCAACGTTGTCGGCTCGGATCAGCGTGAGGCCCCGATCAACACCTGGAAGTCTCGTCGACGGCTGGGGCTCTGGAGCTTTCAGCAGGACAAACCTGAAATCCAGGCGGCTTGACTCTCGACAAGGGGTCGGTCCACTTATTGAGCTTTTTACTAAAGTTGCTTCAAACTTCCAGAACATCCTCCTGAAGTTCCTATTATGGGTTCAATCAATCAACCAGGTTTCTTGTAAAGTGCAACTACTCACCTGTAAGGGTCTCAAGGCACTGAGTGGGGGTGAGGGGTGGATCTGCGGTTCAGTCGAAGAGCCAGGTCTTGAGGTCCTTCCTGAATTGAGGCAGTGACAGTGATTGTCTGAGATGTAGAGGCAGGGAGTTTCAGGTCTTAGCAGCCAAGTAGCAGAAGGATCTCCCTCCAAGCCATGGTCTTGTGGATACATGGGATGGTGGCCAGGGCCAGTTGGGCGGAGATGTCTGGTGCGTGTGCAGAAGGAGAGGCGGTGGTTGAGGCATGCAGGTCCGGCGTTGTGGAGGGCTTCGTAGGCATGCATGGGGAGCTTGAAGGTGATTCTCTTGTTGATTGGGAGCCAGTGGAGGTCTCTCAAGTGACTGGTGATGTGGCTGTGGTGGGGGACGTTAAGAATGAGTCTGGCAGAGGCGTTCTGGATGTTCTGCAGGTTTTTTTTGGGTGGTGCCGGAGTAGGGTGCGTTGCCGTAATTGAGTCTGCTGCTGAGAAGCGCATGGGTGACCATTTTCTGGACTCAGTGGGGATCCACTTGAAGATCTTCAGAAGCAGGCAGAGCGTGTGGAAGCAGGAGGACGATACATCGTTGATTTGGTGGTTCATTGAGAGCGAGGAGTCCAGGATTATGCTGAGGTTTTGTGCATGGATGTGAAGGTGTTCCAACAACTGCGGGCCACCAGGAGTCATCCCAGGCAGAGGAGGTGAAGCCCAGAATGAGGACTTCAGTCTTGTCTGAGTTGAGCTTGATGCAGCTCTCCTTCATCCAGGTGGAGACTGCGTTCATCCCTTTGTGGAAGTTGCTCTTGGTGGCCGTGGGTTTGTCTGTGAGGGAAAGAATCAGCTGGATGTTGTCAGCATAGGAGACTATGTTGAGTCCATGGCTTCTGACGATGGCTGCAAGTGAGGCAAGTAGATGTTGAAGAGGGTGGGGATCAGGAAGGATCCCTGCGGCACTCTGTAGCTGATCTCTGTGGGTTCTTAGTAGAACGGAGTAAGTCCTACTCTCTGTGTTCGGCCAGTGAGGAAAGAGTGGATCCATTCTAGGGCTTTGTCACGGATGCCAGCGCTGTGGAGTCTTGCGCAGAGGGTGAGGTGGGAGATGGTGTCAAAGGTGGCCAAGAGGTTCAGTAGGATGAGGGCCGCAGTTTCCCCTTGGTCGATGAGGGTGAGGATGTCGTCTGTAGCGATGAGGAGAGCGGTCTCAGTGCTGTGGTTGCTTCTGAATCCTGATTGGGATAGGTCCAGGATGTGGTTAGTTTCGATGAACTTCGAGAGTTGGGTTATTGATGGCCTTAGCAGTGACTTTGGCAGGGAAGGGTTTCTTAAGCAGGTGGTTGATCTCTGCATGTTTCCAGTCTTCGTGGAGGGTGGAGGACTCGATGGAGAAGTTGATGGTGCAGCAGAGTATGGGGGCGATGGAGGTGCCAGCTCCGTTGAAGGGTTCCGAGAGGGCTCCGGAGTGGATGCTCTTCATTGGTTCAATGTGCTCAAAGCACCAATCCATGGGACCAGAAGCTCTGAGATGGTCCTTGGGATGTTGGGACTACAATTCCCAGAATTCACCTGTCCAAATCATTCAAAATCCACTGGACGCACACCAGGCTGGGAACTTCTTGATGGAGATGATGCAGGTAAGCACTTTTAACTTGTTGCTTTCAGGGAGTTCCACTACTTAATCCTTGTGAAGCCAGGCAAAGTCCTTAGGACTGTAGTTCCAGATTATTCAGCAGGTGCAGTCCTTCAGAGTGCAATCCTTTGGGTGCAGATCAGGGTTCCAGCTGGGCAGCCCTTCTTCTCCTTGATGTTTCAGGCAGGGATCTGAATTGATGGGCAACACTCCCATATTTATTCACAATTTCTGGGCATCAATCAAGGGGGCACCCCTGACTAATGGCATGCAGAGTGCCACCCAGGTGTATGACCACTTCCTCCAAAGTGTGGCAAATTCTTGAGCCAGAAAGCACTACTCTTCCAAAATGGAGAAACTCTCTCCTGGTTGGTTAGATTTGGCTAAGCCAACCCACTGGCGTGGCTAAGTTTCCCTAACACTCCCTTTCCAGCCTCTTCACTAATCTAATTACTGGGGCTCATGTCTGGCATATTACCAGGATGTGTTTATTTGCAGTTTTATAAAGCATTGACTATGATAAATGGATGTTACAGTACTTTACAACAATGAAACAATAAATATACCATATAGTTTCACTTTTGTTACAATACACGCAAAAGGACCAGTTTCAAGATGTAGGTTACAATCAAGCAATATCCACTTCTTTGAAGCAGTTGGTGTGTAAGTTCCCAGAAGCATTTTTTTATTCCTATGTCCCTCCCTGGCACACCAGGCTGAAGGCTCATAAGACAAGGGAGGATACTGCAGGCCAACACTGGTGGAAATTGGCATCCAGACATATAATGACCAATTCATAAGACATTTATTAGTCCATGAACTAGTAGTCCTGTAGTACGACTTTATGTGCCCATGAATGACTGTGGCAGGTGGCCATTTTTAATTCCATTATGGCTGTTATCATGCAAGCTATGTTGTGGTGGGCACGTTTCAGCTTTGCCAGAGGAGGATGCAGTCTTTTTGATGAATGCAACAGACCATACATGGTCACCTCCTTGTGAATTATGGGGTTTTCTGGCATGTTGCATTGACTGATTCCTCTTTTGGAACACAATGCCAGGGAAACCCGGTAAACATCGTTTACAACAATGTTTACACATCGCATGCCATTACAACGCGGTCATTACAACGACTGCGTTGTTAAATCGCATGCCATTACAACGCTAGCCATTACAAAGACTTGCTGTAGGGGGCAGAAGGTGTTGGATTTTAAATCCAACACCTTCCCTACTGTTGCACAGACTGGAGTTGGAATAGTAAATTATACTATTCCAACATCTAGCGCACCCTCTACAGCAAGTCGTTGTACTGACTTGCGTTGTAATGGTCTGCGATGTAATAACGCGGTCGTTGTAATGACCACGTTGTAATGGCATGAGTTCTAAACGCATGCGTTGTAACGTGGCATATTCGGGAAACCCCCATATCACACACAACACCACTTTATTGAGAATATTCTGTCCATGGTACCTACACACATGACCCTGTTTAGATAAACCTAGTGTCATAGGCAGGCCTGTAAGTAAAAGTACTAAAGGGCTAAGTAATTGGCAGGGATGAACTGTAAAAAGTCAGTTAAGATACGAAAACATATACCATCACATGATATGCCATGCACTACTGAGGGCTGATCATGGTTTGGACTCAACCTGAGACATCATTGAGTCACTGAGCCAAATATTGCCTACAACCACTGGATACCTGCCTGCTGCACAGTTGTTACAAACTTAAAGTTGAAGTTCATATGAACGTGTGAAAAATTGGCCCAGAAGCATGCCTATGTTCTTAGTAGAAGTCTATGTTTGTTCATTAGACAGTTCACTCTTCTGGCATCCTTGTTAACAGGGCAAGATATGTAGGGGCATATAAGCTGATGTCATGAAGGTCCTAGGAATCCCCAGGACCTGCGCGTTTTGGATGACCTAAACTGAGGGCTTGGAGTCCAAACCGCTTCCGGACACCCCCACAGGTTATGTCAGCCATTAGAACAGCTAGCTCTACAGTGCCAATACCACCCCCCTGTATCTTACAGTGGTGTAGGTAGTTTCTGGCAACCACTCAACATGACAACCCTGATTCCTCAGGGATCGTGGAAAACAGTACAGTACTTTTCGCTCAGTCACTCGTGCTTGCTTATTCTCAGTAAATATACAGGATGGCGATTAGGACATTTCAATATGTATTTATTGGTCCAGCGTCAGTCTTGTGTAAAACATATTTGCTGCGACAATCAAGAGCCAGAAGCATATGAAAGAAATTGCAAGTACTAATATAGTAAACAGTAGATACATTTCTACCATAGTGCTAAGAAGATGAACATATACAGTTCAGATCAGACAGTATCACTTGCATACTCCTATAATACGTGCTCTACGTAATTTGCCTAGATGTACCTAGCCTAGATATGTAGGTGTAGCACGTATAAGTGTATAGATATATATGTATATATATATGTATGTATATAGACAAGAACCCCCTAGGGAAGAACCAACCACCTCACCTGATGGTAGAGAATGAAGGACACCGTCTCTGCTCCGAGGATGACGCCCCGCAAGGGATGTCAGACCGCTGCGTGTCGAAGATTCAGCATGCAGGACCCCGTGTCAGCGTGGACGAAATTCTCCTCTAATTTGCAGGGGGGAATAAGGGTCTTGTATACAAGAGTGGTCAGTCCAGGGTTTCTTCTAGAATCGATATGTTTTGAAAACAATCATAAATGTTTTAAAAACAATCATAAATGTTTTTCTAAAACAAATGCGATCATGCACAGCGGGCCTGCTGGCCAAGGATGAAAAAAAGTGATGACCTTTATACAGAACAATTATGCAGTGCCTGAGGACATGTTTATGTACGTCAGGCACAGGGATTATGATAGAATACTAAGAGCCTGGTGTCCTTGGACCCTCCCCCACTGCGTGGGACAGCTCCTGGTGGCCCTCTGCCCTCGGAAACCCACCCACCCCAACGGACCACGCCCGGAACCTCGGCATCATTCTAGACTCCTCCCTCACCAAGACCCGCCAGATCAACGCCGTCGCCTCCACCTGCTTTAACTCCCTCCGCATCCTCCGCAAGACCTTCAAGTGGATCCCGCCCGAATGCAGAAAGACCGTCACACATGCACTCATAACCAGCAGACTGGACTACGGTAACGCCCTCTATGCCGGAATCAGCAAAACCCTGCTACACAAGCTCCAAATTATCCAGAACACCACAGCCAGACTCGTCCTCGGAACCCCACAACACGAGCACATGACCCAGCACCTACGAGACCTCCACTGGCTCCCTATCGAGAAGAGAGTAACCTTCAAGCTATTCACCCACGCCTACAAATGCCTCCACAACATCGGACCCAAATACCTCAACGAAAGAGTCTTCCTCCACGTACCCAAAAGGAACCTCCGCTCCGCCGACCTCACCCTGGCAGAGACCCCACGCATCTGCAGAACCAGAGCGGGCAGAAGAGCCTTCTCCTACGTCGCAGCAAAGACCTGGAACGAGCTCCCAGTCAACATCAGACGCTCCCCCACTCTGCTTACCTTCAGGAAGAGCCTCAAGACCTGGCTCTTTGACTGATCCGGAGCTGCACCCTTCCCCCCCCCCAGCAGGAGCAAGCTACTAGGTAAAAGGTCAACTGTTCAGAACCGTTATTGTCATGTGGATGGGACAATGTATGTACAAAGGGGCATCCATGACAGGACTAGCCAAAAGGACATGACACTGGCACAGTTAATTGATTTATTACTATGGAACTCTTATGGCTGGTTTGCCTTTGGCATGATATCTTTTGACTTTGATGTTGCTTTCTTTTCTGAATCTTATTAGTTGTGCATTGTTGTTGGCATTTTAGTTCAGACTGATTTAATTGTTGACTTCATACATAATAGAATATGTAGGATATATTTTCGTTTACTTCCTAACACTTTCCAGGACTCTAGAAAATCAGGTTTTATCCCCCTGTTTGTTGGATTCAAACGAAGACTCTGTAGACATCTTTTCAACCTGATTCTTCCCTGCGTGATGCAAGGCCTAACTACTACTTAGTTAGTGGCGCATTATCTTCCAGTCTCTCCAGACCAGCAAAAGACGTGTACGCTTTGGTCCCGGAAGTTTATAAGTGACACCATACATTGGGTGTTATTAGCATTCATGAAAAGGTTAACCTTACTCAAAAACTATACAGCGAATTTGACTATTTTTGTAAGGTCTTCATGAAAGCACGGTTTTGTTTCCTTTCTTTACTAATGTGGTGCACAATTATATATTCTGTGTCTCACCTACAGAGGTTCATGCCACAGTACCACCAATATAAATTATTTCCCTCATTTAGGATTAATGTTGCATCAGCTGGCTTTGGTGTGGGCTGCCGCCTATGAGACTGTCATGACCAAGGGATACCGCTCATGCTGAATCCAAGAGGCATAGTACTCCAGCGAGAATACCACGTTCGATTTTCCTGGGAGTAGAAATTTACCCACTAAAATCAAATAGAATCCCGTGGCACAGAGAGTGGTGCCTTCTACTCCCTTCCACAGCACCAAGGGAGCATGGAATGTTCCCTCCTGCAGCCCCATGGTCTGTCGTTCTCACAACACTCTCGCTAGCCCATTGCCCTCACAAAGCGAAGCGATGTGGCCCCCAGTCAGTCTCTCGATTACAACTTGCTTAAAACAAGTGGCAAATGCAGTGCTCAATTTGCAAAAGAATGAGTGCGGGCGCTGAAGTTCCACTTAGAAACCTGCAGCTGACGCTTTTACCTGTCAGCGCACTGAATACCAACGCTGAGTAGTCGGTAATCCATCTCATGTCTCTTTAATCGACTACCAGATACCCCCTGCGCCTTTATTTCACTCTGGTAGGTTCCTGCTTTCTCCCTTTGTGTTGGGTTTTCCGTCTTTCTCTTTCACCCTCCCTTTGTTTTCTCTCTCTTGCTATCGAGAAATGTCTGATGAGGAAAAACAAGGTCCAGTCCTCAAAAAAGAGTGTTGTGGCCCCCACCGTCAACCCCCACCTTAAATTATGCACTCGGTAAATGTGAGCATAAACGTCCCTAGAATCGAGAAAAACCTACGGAAAAGGACCTGGGGCCAGATGGACGACCATTTTTAGCAGTTGCAAACGGAAAATCGGGCCTTTTGCTACCGCCTAAAAGGGTTGTAACATGTACAAACCCTATTTTGGGAGCTGGTAACCTAATACCGACTTGCAAAATAGGGTTTGCGGGACGCTATTAGGAAGGAGCGTGCCAAGGGTGTCCCTTCCTAATAGCGAATCGCAGGGGGATGTACGATTGTTTTGCGACTGCAAACGCGGTCGCAAAACTATCACAGTTACCACCAATTTCAAATTGGTGGTAAGCCAGTCACAAACAGGAAGGGGTCCTCAGGGTACACCTTCCCCTTTGTATTTGGCAGCAAAAATATTTTTTAAGAGCAAAACTTTTCTTTTTTTTTCTTTTAAACGCATCCCATTTTTCTGGGAAACATTGCTTTATTTAAAAAGCAAACACAGACATGATGGTCTGCT
The DNA here is from genome assembly GCA_963921515.1 of Calotriton arnoldi. Taxonomy (NCBI): domain Eukaryota; kingdom Metazoa; phylum Chordata; class Amphibia; order Caudata; family Salamandridae; genus Calotriton; species Calotriton arnoldi. The sequence continues at coordinate 40,973 of CAWUFW010012332.1, read as the reverse complement.
GTCCCCAATAGGCCACCATCCCTGTGATTGTAGCCCATTCCCAATGGGTCACAAATTGCGACCTGCCTCATGAATATTGATGAGTCAGGTCATTTGCGATCCCATTGGGAATTGCTAACGTGTCTGAGATACATCAGAAACTAACATCATTGAAAAGCAGGCGTTAGAGTGGCGCAACGAGGAGAAATACTTTCATTTCTCCTCGTTTTTTGCTCTTTCTATGTGGAGGAGAAAATTACCTTTAATGATTGTTTATGTGCAGGAAGGTGTCCCTTCCTGCACATAAACAATCATCCCTGTAACGCATGCACCCTTGCACCATGGTTCAAGGGTGTCTGCGTTGGTGCTAGGCAGCTTTTTTAGTGAAAGGGACTATTCTTGTGACTACGGCGCATCCCTGCATTTTTTAAATGACGCAGCGCTGCTAAATTGCTTTCTGTACCGCGCTGAGTCATTTCTTTGTAAATATGCCCCTTAGTGGCAGAAAGATTATTGCACATTCAAGGTACTTTAAATCTTAATACCTTAGGGGAGAGGACAGGGGTGTAGCTTCAAAGGGGGGGGTTGTTTGGGGTGTTACACCCCCCTAAAAAATGTATTTTATTTTAAATACTTGGGTACAAGTGCTTTCAGTCAGGTATGGTGAATTGTCTGTCGGATTTCACCTGGGATTTTTACTTGCCCACACTGCCAAAAACACACAAACACTCACACACACACACACACACACACACACACACACACACACACACACGTGCGCACACACACACACACACACACACACACACTCTCTTGTCTCTGTTTTGAAGGCCTTAAAAAATGGTGATTAGTTGGAAAAATGTTGTGTTTTAAATGCCCCTAACAAAACGCCCTCCTCTCTCTTTCCATTGCCCCTTAAGCCCACCTCACGTCCTGCTTCTCATATATTGTGTTTTAACAAGATATCCCAGCGTGACTGTTGGGAAATCTGAAGCTCCCCCTCTCCCCCTGCCCCCCTCAATCTTGTTGACCGAGCCACGCCGCTGGGTGAGGATATGAGCTGGAATTAATATATCAGGCCATAGTATGCCATTCTCTTGATTCTAGGCATGTCATTATGCCTTGATCAGCAGTTTGCATTCAAGTATTCCTGAACCAGTTACCATATAAAAAAATGTTCTTGATGAATGTCGAACGATTGAAAGAAGGGGGAGTTTCTCTCTAAAGGCAATGGGGCAGATTTACAACTTCTGGCGCATCCCTGCAAATCAGCAGGGATGCGCCAGAATAGATGCGATACGCAATTCTCTCCTTGCGCCACCACGGATGCGCCGCATTTACAATGCGGCGCACCGTGGCGCAAGGAAAGGCCGATGCGTGTCGCATCCTATGGCGTAAGGGCGGCGCATTGCTGGAGTCGTGTCGCAAGCGCGATGCGGCTCCAGCAATGCACAGGGGCCGCCCATACCTAACGTGGTGCGCCACTCCTTACGCCTGCTTGAAGCAGGCGTAAGGATTTGTCGCAGCGGCGTCGGAAAAGTGACGCAGTGAAATCTTGTAGATTTCACTGCGTCACTTTACGATGCTTTCCTGCGATGGAACGCCCACCCTGCGAGGGAACGCCCACATGAAACCTGACGCAGGTTTCATGTGACGCAGGGCTTTACAACGTGACGCATCTCCCTAGATGCGTCACGTTGTAAATAATGCGCAACGTGGCGCATGGTTTGCGTCGCCGCTGCATCACAAAAGTGACGCAACGGCGGCGCAAAAGTGGCGCAAGGGGCTTGTAAATCTGCCCCAATGTATTTTCCACAGTATGTAAATTGAGCAAGTTCCTGACTCTCATAGGTACATGTATGTGGGTGTGCTATATGAACTGTGAATCCTGAAATGCCACTAGTCGTGTGTCTGCACTTCAGTACAAAGGCCAGTGAGGGTTTCAGTCTTGCTTTCCCAAATGTATTAATTACATCTCCTGTTTGCAAACAGATGCACGGTCACTGCACACCACTGCATTTGTCTAGATCAGGTATTGGCATGGACAACAACACTGTACAGATTTGTCTACCCTGATCTCTCTGCATTTATGATTTGGATTAGAAAGGTACCACCACTTGTCTTTTTATATATTCTCAAAGTCTAAACTTAAATTTATCCATAGAGCCCAAAGATTCGGGACATGGGCCATTTCTATAGACCTTTTCATTTCATGCTCACTGAACTAATATGAAGCCCTTAGAATTCAGTTGAAAATGCAATGAGAGGCAGTGAATTTGCAGGACCAACGCGCCGCAAGACAGAATGCGCATGTCCACTGCAAATATGATTTAGTGATCCTGAACTGTCAGTGGAAGTGGTTGCAGTGCACATTGCAATGCTCAAATGTCAACTGATATTCTGTGAATCAGGCCAGAAGTACATTGAAGTTGTAAATTTCATAGTTTACTTTCATAGGCCTATTCACTAAGGTATTTTGTAGTATGTAAAGTAGAACTACTGTATTAGGATGCCCTTCGGGTAACAACCAAGATGATCTTCGGTAACAGCTGTGCTCTATAAGTATTCATTCATTCATAGTATTAGTTTATGTACTCTAAAATGCATTTGTGAACTAGCTCAAAACACCCTGGCCCTGATTCACAAAGGTAAACTTACACTTGTGTGTAAGTTTACTACTTTTTGGTGTTTACAAACTGATTGCAGAGTTTTATGATTCCAAACTCCCAATACTTATGTTTGTGGAGTTCACTGCACCTGGAGATTCCACAATTGGGGCAGAGAACTTTGCACACATAAGTATATAGAGTTTGTAGTAGTAAAACTCTGCATGTAGCTTGTGAATACCAAAAAGTAGAAAAAAGTGTAAGTTTACCTTTGGAAATCTGGCCCAATAAGTACAAATAAAATGTTCATAATCACAAAATATTCATATGCTTGGGACAGAAAAATAGTCCACACGATAATGGACGTGCACCTCTGCTCTGAGTGCTCCAACTGTACTAATGTCTAGATCCCTAATGCTGATTTCTGTTGTCATAGGCAAACACGAATGATGCGTGTGCACCATAGGCCTGTCTTGCTGTCTTGTTGGGCCAAGAAGGGTGCCAAAGCACTAACCTGATATTGGTGGAAGGCTACTGCCTTCACCAGGAGTTAGACAGCATAAATGCGGTGGTGGCCGCATACCATGTAGTGATTAGAAGGAGTGAGCAGATACCCTTTAACCTGTGTCGCTAGAGTGAGATCTACAGGCTCACTCATTCAAAGAACAACTGCTGTATGCTTAACTGACCCCTTGGCCTACATCAAGTTGATGTAGAGTGCTGTTCATCATAAATGGTGTATCTGCCTCTGGGTGTATGTGTGTATAGGAAGGGTGCAATACAGGTATAATGCTGCAAAGTGCAGTGCCTGCAATTTTAAATGCATGTGGTGGGAGTATGTGTGCCTGTGAGTTGTACAGTACATGAAGGATGTAGTGCTGTGTAGTTGGTGCGTGTTGAATGCATTTACTGAGTGTATGTGTGGCTGTGAGTGGTACAGTACAAGAAGGATACAATGCTGTGCAGTGCTTGTATGTTAAATGCATGTGCTGGGTGTATTTGTGTCTCTGCATGGTACAGTACATGGCAAACTATATGTTCCATCTTGGGAGACCCAAGCCTGCATGGTGAAACATGAGAAGAGGCGGTAGAAGAATACCCTCCAGAGAGATTTGTATATTGCTGCATTCCTGTAAGCTGGGTGGAACACACTGGAAAAGAGAGCCAGGCTTCCCTTGTACACTTCAAAGGGTGCTCTTTGATTCAGTGAGAGGGCACAACAAAGGGCCCCAGGCACATCTCAGGAGGGAAATAGGGCTGATAAGAGAAATAAAAAGAGTAAGGCTGAGGCCCTGAGATAACCTTTTGATACACATATCGCTGTGGCTAACATCCAGGTGTAAACTCTAGTCACTCCAATGGCCCGTGTTGTGGGGCTTTCCTATTTAAATTTACTCCTGCTGTGACAGACTGCTTTCAAGAGGAACAGAGGGCAGAGGAGTGGGCATTTCAAAAGGATGCAGCCCCCCAACATACACTTCAATGACTCAGGGCCTGATTCCCAAAGGTAAACTTACACTTTTGGTGCAAGCTTGCTATTTTTTGCTACTCACAAAGGTAGGCTACGAGTAGTATATTTACGACTGTGGAGTCTCCACAGTTGGGGAGGTGTCTCAGCAGCCAAGTGCAAAGACTTCGCAGTCATAAATATACTACTTGTGAATAGCAAATAATAGTAAAATTACACCAAAAGCGTAGGTTTACCTTTGTGAATCAGGCCCTCAGACTCTAAATCACATTTGGTGTCTAGAAGTGGACTATAAGAAGGGGAGGTTGAAACACCAAAAATTGGCAACAGCCAAGCAGCCAGATGGGCTGTGTGAGAAGGAGAAGCTCTGCAAGACTCCTGCCTGCAACTCAGAGCCAAGGCCTGCTAGCCTCCATGCTGGGTGAGGGGACATCACCAAGGGAATCCTAGACCACCTGCACTGGAGCCTGGAGCACAATCGCCTGCCTGCTTGCCAAGACCATTGTTCCCTGTGAGGAAGAGAAGTGTGTTGGAGGGAGTGAGGTCCAGTGGGGAGTCCTGTTGAGGGGACTCCCTTTGCGAGGTTGCAGGGATGGAGTCATTGCCCATGTGTAGGACAAAGCCGGTGACTTTTGTATACCAGAGGAGGGCCACCATGATGTGAGCCATGTGCATCATTGCGCTGATTGGGCCGTAGTCCTGCGTAGTGAGAAGCAGGTGCCCCAGTATGCCAGGAGTGCCCACCATGAGAAGATTGCCATGCTGTGAGGGCCATAGCACTTGTACGGTGGTGAGCCATGACCCCGTATGCCAGGAGGGGCAGCTGCGGAGGACTTCGCTGCTCTGATCAGGCCTGAGCTCGTGTACAGGAAGGCTCCGGTGACATCGTATGCCAGAGGGGTCACTGGGACCAGCAGGATGTGTGACCTGGTAGGACTCATCGCCCGAGAAGTGAGGTCACCATGGGGACCCCGGTGTACCTGCAATGGGACAAAGGATTCTCACGAGGACCTTAGTACACCCCACCCACTGAGGGAAATTCCAGAGATTTACCCTGTATGGTGGAGCCACAAAGAACCTCCATGTGAGGAACTCTACTATCTGTGATGTGTAAGGACAGGCCTATCATTTTACATGCAGAGTTATCCACCATGACTGCAGAGTCTACGCAGTTGTAAAGTTACTATTAAATTGAAGTTTTGAGAATACTGAAAAAGAGTAAACTTCATACACATGTAAATTTACCTATGTGAATCAGGCTTTGGGTAATTATAGATATGACCATGTTTCCAATGAAAAAAAGCCTTTTTTGGTTTACTTATAACTTTAGGGTTGTTTGACGACTCTTCACAAAACGTTCCAAAACAAAGTCTTACCCAAATTAGCTTCTTCCCCGGACCTTTTGGGGTAATTTGTCAAGCAGAGGCCAAGAAAAAGTGTGAGGGTATCTCCAAACGGATTCTCTCCATGTAAAAATGAAATTACACCAAATTTGGCAGAAAGCTAGATCTTGGTCCAGAAAACCTGCTTTTTGGGATTTGGTGTAAATCCATTTAGTAGTTTTTGAGAAATTAAGGTTCAAAAGTTATTTATATATCACGCCGTGGAGGATCCGTGGAGCTGACAGATCTAAAGATAAGATCTGATTGGCTGCCACCACATCAACAAAGTTGTGGTGACAGCCATTTTAGCCCTCGGGAACTCAGTCACTGGTCCTCAAAAAAGAATCAAAAAACATATGGGGGGCAGGATAGAAATACCCTGCCCCTTAGGACTAGTGAGGGATCCCAGAAGGACCCCCAAAGCCAAAAACATAATTTGTTTTATATTGTCCCCGCTGATGTGCGGTGGATCCGAAGCACTGATAAAAAAACAAGTGGGCTGCTGCACATTTTTTAATCTGAGCCCCCCCCCCCTGGGGTGGGCCAGGGTCTGAGTGGTTGGCACATTTATGTTTTGGGGAAGGAGAGCATGTGATTCCCCCTCTCTGAGCCTTTTTTAAGCCCTGGGGACCCCCACTCTAGGGCTACTTTTCATTAAATGAGGAGGGGGCAAGTGCTGCACTCCCCTCACCTTTCTTAGGCCCTTGTGACACCTCATCCCCATTGCCTGCTTTTCTTAAAATTGGGAGTGGGCTTGTGGCCCCGCTCCCGGAGCCTTATTTCGGCCCTCGGGATCCCATCCATGGTGCTGATTTATTTTATAGGGAAGTGGGGCATGCCCCCCCCTTCCCTAGCCTCATTGAGTCCCTGGGGACACCATGCCTGGCCAAGATTTAATTATGGGGAGAGGAGCATAAGCACCCCCCTCCCTAAGCAATACATCGGCTCCAGGGACCCCATCTGCTGCGGGCCAATACTGCTGCAGTGTCCCGGGGACCCCATACTCTGGGACACTGGTGTTCCTACCTGGGAGAGTGCGTGCAGGAAATATATACTTTATTCCCTGTCCGCACTTTCCTGGGAAGGAAATACAACTTTGCTCCTGACCGGGCGGGAGCTAATGCAGTAACAGAGCTGGTTCCTGCTGGCACCCACTATGGGTGCTGGCTGGGAAGCCTGCTGGGGCCATGTGGGGATTAGGGCTCCCCCTGCGGCCCCTAATGAATTGGGCTGCTATGGGTGCCTCGATTCCTACCGGTGTGTAATTTAAAAAAAAAAAACTACTTGCATCGTAAAGGCATACGTTATATAGATATGAATACTTACCTGCATGCTAAAGGCTGCGTTGCAAACTTGTTGCAGGGTAAAGACTGCATTGTAAAGGCTGTTTCCTGAAAAATGGATACTAAATCTGCACTAATTTACCTATCAACATCATGTCAACGTAATGATTCATATGTTATGAGGTGGAGCAAAGAAAACAGACATTATCATTATTATGTTTTGTATCTTATCTCAATTTACGGTGCTATGCATTCTGCACTGTGTCGAAGTCCATATTCAGATCTTACATCCGTTGCATCAGAGAGAGTATGGCGACCTCTCAGAGAACCAGCTGTGTCCAAAGGTTGGTAAGACTTCTGCATCTCGCTTTATGATGTTACTTAATACAGTGCCTCTGCGTGAGCTCCCAGGACCCAGGGTTAATCTCACAATACAATAAAGAGGACCTCCCTCCGACTCCCAGACTTAACTCACAGCGCCAGAGCTAACTGGAAATACAGCATCTTCATGCAGTGCTTCCCCTTTTCATGGCATGCGGTGGGTTTGATGTGAAAACCATTTTCACGCAAGTTAATATAATTCCGAATATTCCTGTTGTAGTGGGATCCATGCTATTGTTCCAGTGCTACCACAGTCACAGAAATTCAGTCTGTAATTACATTCGAGTTTTTGCTGCAGCTAACCCAGGAAACAGTTTTATTGTGTATCTGGTGCAATGGATTGTTGAAAGAATCACATACTTTTTCATTAAATCGGTTCCAAATGAGGGGTCTTCAGGGGACAGCATCTCCTAACTCTATTGGGCAGATTTGTTCTCTCGTCATCACAGTTGGCAGAGGATGGTAACGCTGTGACGCAAGAGGTGTGCAGATACAGAAGCTGATGACCTGCCAAAGATGTCTGCTGCTGCGGTGAGCCTCAAACACAAGCATCATGGAGCGGTTGAGCACATTCTGCTATGGACATAAAAAAACATTGGTTCAGCCTAGATGACCCCTTCATAATTGCAGGTCCTGAATGATATAGCACAAATGTTTTGATATCACAGAGAAAAGTTATATCTAGAGTCCAGTGGTGGATAAACATACCTAGAAGTAGTTGTGGTAAACGTACAATAAATGCCAAAAGAAATAACAATAATAAACGAATTTTGAAAATAATAATATTAGCCAAAATAATATCAGCAGTATTACAATAACAATAGCGGTGCTGATGACACCTATAATACTTAGAATAATAAAACTAACACCTTTTACTCCTTGATTTTCCAATGTGCTCTCTTATGGAAGGAGAGCATTAAATTACCTTCCTTCAGGTTACAAACAATTAGGAGACAATGGGGCATATTAGCAAGACTGGCGATAAAATTATCGCCAGTCTTGCTAATATGCCCCAATGGGTTTAAATGACAAAGAATCGTAGCCAAAAATCATGATGGAATCGTCCTCACTCTGAAATGACGCTTAACCGCTATTTCTGTGAGTTTATGACAACAATCAACAGTTCGGCTATATCGCAAATAGAATTCATTTAGTTGCCATTGTAGATCCAGGCGCTTCATTGACCCGAGCAAGAAGGAAGTTATGCCTGGAGCTCATTTCAGTATCTAGGAAGATTTTGAAAGTATCTTTTGCACCGAGACAAGGTAAAGTCATCTCCCAGGTTTCAATGGCTTGTCTTAGGCTGATGATAAGCAGCTCGTCTTACAGTCTGACATCTCACATAATGTCACAGCTTGTGCACGAGAAACCCGTTGACCATTGTGCGTGCTATATGCGTCACAAAAAAATATATATGGGGGGCAAAATATTTAGGCATAAATGTCGAGGATCAAAATATCAAGAAGGTAAGTACATGCAGGTAAGTATGTATTTATTATTCTTAAATCCACGTCTGTGTACCTTGACGGTCTGTACATCATGGTACAGACATGCAAAGTTTATTTCAGTATAGCAATCCTATAGTTACCTCTATATTTGCCTTCAGAATATTTTAGTTCTCGTTATTTAGGTCTCAATATTTTCACCCCATAATCGTTTCCAGTTGACATTCTGGATGAATATCACTGTGCATGGCGGTAAGCATTTCACCTTTTTCGAAATGAATGGTAATAAAATTGAGATCTTGCCTTTGGAGGGCACCTTTTATGCTGGTCCAACAATGCACGACCATCTGTTTTCAGGCAGCCTTCGCCTCCCTGCCAATAAAGTCTAGAACCCAGGAATTGGCTTAACAGAAAACAATTACTTGAACATCAGATGTGTAAGCTTTGGTCTTGCAGCTTACTGATGCCATGCACCCTGAAGAGCTGATCGTTCTTCCCCCCTGACAAGCATGCTCAGCTTTTTATTCAGATTAATCAGTTGTAAATTCTTAAATTATTTTAGCCACAACTCACCTGCTTTTAACAAGAGCATATCTTAGTATTATAAATTACAATATAACATGATTTTACTTCTTTACTTGTCCTTATATATACATATATTTATAAATTAAGTTATACATATATTTATATATTAAGTATAGCAAACCTGTACTTGCCTGCATATATTTACCTTCATGATATTCTGATAGTATTCTTTTTTCTGTTTGCTTTGAAACAACATAATTCAAATTCATAAAAATATATTATACAAATGAACTCATATTATTATTACATTAATTATTATTAAAAAACTACAAATAAAACAATTACTGAATACATATTAAATTTAATGTCTTAATTTAATATTTAAATTATCTGATCAAGCAAATAACAATTAATTACAAATCAACAACTAATTAAAATAACAATTAATCCACTGATTATTTAACATAACTATCAATTAAAATATAAAATTACATAAAACATACTCTTTAATTAAAAACAATGATTTACATTTAAAAAACGTCCCATCCGTATTTCCTTATCTCCTGCAAACCCAAAGACGTTACTATATTAACAATTTCTAATTAAATTAAACAACTTTTTTCACATATATATTCAAATAAACACAAATATTATTATAAAAAGAATAACTTATAACACTAAAATAAATAATGTGTATCAAACTAATTAGAAAACAATATTTTACACAACTATATTAAGCAAAGCAAAATATATACAACTATATACGAAAACAGTATTAAATAAATAAAAACAATATATTCATACATTCTATATTCTGTCCCAAAATATTTTTTACATTGCAATATTTTTGACTCGATATTCATGAACCGATATTCATGATGTTTTTATACAAAAGTTTGTCTGAATACCTTTGGAAAACTGGAGGATAAAGTTTGGTCCTATGGCATATCAGAGAAGGCAGAGAAAGAAGACATGACTGGCTTACTCCATAAACTACTGAAGTGCCCTTTCCAGACCCTCCAGGATTTAAACAAGTCAGTTGAATTTGGTCACGTACCACGACTGATACTACTAGACTCAGGCTGATAATAGCATGTGTGCTGAGGCATAACATGCGAAAGTGGTGCTTAAAGCACAAATGTACAGCATATGCATGTGTATGTACACATGTATAATTTGATTATATATATATGAATTTAGATATGTGCAGTTCTTTGTACAAACATACATACTACGTATGGTTTAGAAATATACAGACCTAATAGGTCTACTTAACAAATGTATATATTACTTATGGTTTATACACACACACACACACACACACACACCCCCGCCCCCACACACACACACATATATAGATATAGTTAGGACTTAGGGCCTGATTACAATGGCGGTGGGATCGCCACCGCCAGGCATTCGGTGGTAGTCCCACCACCATCTGCCCCTGCAGGTCCGCCCGCCGCATTACGATGGGGGGCGGATGTTGGGCTGGCGGAGAGACCATCCGCCATGCATCCGACAGGCTCAAGGAGCCAGTCGAGCCATGGGAGGGACTGCAATCCCTACAATAGTGGCAGTGCCTGCTCAGGCACCGCCATGGGGATTACAATGTCCCTTTCCACCTGCCCTTTCATGGCAGTTCACCCGCCATGAAAAGGCAGGCAGAAAGTGACTCTGGGGGTCCTTAGCGGGCCCCCCTTTCTCCCTGGTCCTCCGCTATAGGATCTGGGGGATACCTCTGGTGCCCCCCTAAACATCCCTGCCACATAGTGCTTGGATGTTTCAAAAGTGTATTTTTTGGACTGTTGCGTGTGCTGCAGCCCGCAACACATGCCGCAATACAAAATATACAGAATGCGACCGCCTTGAAGGGGATCACATCCTAATACGGGTAGCGAGACCGCCGACAGCTAGTCAGGCGGTCCTGCTACCGCCATGGTGCCAGTTGGACGAAAGTCTGAACGGCATCGTAATCAGTCCCTTAGTTTTCATCTATGAAGCATTTTTTTTTTTGATAATAACTTTGGCGCCGTTTGACGAATCTTCACAAAATGTTCAAAACTAGTACGCCTGTCAATCCAGCTGCTATCTGGAAAGGTTTGGGGTGATTTGTCAAGCGGGGGCTGAGAAAAAGGGAGTTCTCAAAACTTGTTTTTCCCATGCAGTTTCACATGGGGATTTAGACACGCCTGAAATCTGAACCACAGAACGGAATTATACCAAATTTGGCAGAAAGCTGGCTCTTGGTCCAGAAAGAATTCTTCTCTAATTTGGTGTAATCTGTTCAGTAGTTTTAGAGTTATTAAAGAAAAAAGATTTATGTATATCTAGGGATGTGAATCCTCTGCGGATCGCACAGATCTCTTGGTGAGATCTGATTGGCTGCCACCTCTTCAACAAGGAACAGGTGGCAGCCATCTTGGGACTAGTCCTAAGAAAAAAAGAAAAAAAAGAAAAGAAAGCAGGGTATCAATACTTTGACCCCCTAGGCCTGGTGGGTACCATGCAGGGCAGTAAAACAAGGACAAGTCCCTACCTATTTATTTTACAATGTGCAACACGTCATGAGTATTAATAAGCTAAGCAGTGCTAAAGAATGGAGAAAACAAAAATGACACAAAATAGTATTAATTATTAAAATACAATGAAAAAGTATACAAATGTAATACAAAAAGTACAAACCCACCACTCAAACAATAGCATTCACACAAACAAGCATGCTATCATACCTCTTACATTCAGACTCACAACACTCATGCAATATCTCAAGCAGTTTAACGAAACAATATAAAAAATAATGTAACCCCCAATTTCCTCAGGAATGTAGAACAAAATATCTAAGAGACACCGATATGCTCAATATATGTCATAAGTATATACATTAAAACAATGAGAAAAGAAATATATTGGCAAATACAGTTATAATTTCAAGGAGAGGAAAAAGGGTAAAGCAAATCTCTAACAAAGGTTAGAGTATCACAAACGCCGACGCGCGTTTCGGTGTGAAAGCCGGATATGGCCAAACACCTTCCTCAGGGCGTGGGTAACAAAGCGATGGAGTGGTGGGGAGATTCTCAGAGTCAGAAAGACTTCTGATTAAACAGGCCAAGGTGCCATGCAGCAAAGCTCAACGTAGTTCACTGGAAGAGCTGCATTGGAGTAAAGCATGGGCTGGAATAGCGGCAGGACTCAATGTGCAGGTATGGAGCTGCGGGCCGAATTTCTGTAGACGGCAGCAGGACACTGAAAATAGGAAGTGCTTGTCTAGCACGAAAACCAAGGGAGCCAGGCGTGTGCTGATAATCCGAATGTCCGTCAGCATCGGGATGAGATAAGAAAAGAACCCCGGGTGCCCCTCGGACAAGATACGGGGCAGACTTGAATTAGGCTGATAGGCAGAGCGACGGCATAATAGTCGATCCTCAGAGGCAGGGGACTTGTCCTTGTTTTACTGCTTTGTATTTTCCCCTATTATTTCCCTACCTCCATCCGCCTTAATAGGGGCCCCCTCTATTTGAATGGTTGGGTACCACGCAGGGGCCAAAAATATATTTTTTAAATTTTGCCTTAAAATTTGCGGAGATCCTGGGGAGAATTTGATACATTAATTTGGGGGAGGGGGCCCACATGGCCCCAATCCTCAGGTCGATTTCTGTCCCAGGGACCCCAACCCCCGTGGCCTAGCCTTAGTAATAGTTGGAGGGAGGCATGCAGCCCCCCTCCCGGGTTGATATTCGCCCTTGGGACCGCCACCCCAGGGGCCCAGCTGTGAAAAATGAGGGGGAGAGGAACATGACCCCCCTCCTTGGGCAGTTTTTGGCCCTAGGGATCCAAACCCCCGGGGCCTGGCCGTGCAGTGAAATGGCAGCCCCCTCCTGGAATCATTATTGGCCCTGTGGACCTCATCCCCCAGAGTCATCTCCAGCTATGTCCCAGGTTGCCCACCCCTGGGACATAGCGGTTTCCATGCCCGCACCAGTGCAGGCAGAGAAACCTGTGTGTGCCCTCCCTTGGCTGGAGCAATTTCAAAGCTCCTGTCAAGTGAGAGCAATTATGAAGTCTAGTCCCAGCTGGCAGGAGCTTTACAAATGCTCCTGCCAGCTGGGTGCAGACTTCAGATCAGTTACCCTCCCCGCAGTAATGTGAGCAGAGGAATGGATGTCAATGTCACTCCCGCCCGCAGGGAGCAGCATTTTTAGCAATGCCAGCTCCCGCTGGATGGAGGGAGCTGACTGGGGCTCTGGGGGCTTTTGGGCTCCCCCGCGGAGCCCATCAAAGGTACAGTGAAGCCATGGGTGGGCTCCAGGCCATCTTTTCTTGGCCTGGACCCAGGAGATGTGGTCACTGGGGCTGAAATTGCCTGGGGAGGTGGCCGTGGGGTCATCCTACCCCTTGAGTAATTATCTAGGCCCTGGGAGAGGGGGTACCCAGAGCCAGAATCAGCCCAGGGAGAGGGTTGCATGATTCCCCTTCTTCTCTAGTAATTAGCCAGGCCCCAAGCAATGGTGTCCCTTGGCCCAAATTGACCTGGGGAAGGGGCTGCATGCCCCCTCCCCTTTAAAGAGATGGAGGGCCCTGGGCAATGGGATCCCCGGGGCTGCATGCTCCCCTTCACCTTTACAAAATGGTCGGAAGATGGAGTCCCGAGGACCAAAATCAGCCTGGGGAGTGGGACTGCGTGCTGCCTCACCATTTAAAATATGGCCGGGCCCCGGGAGATGGGGTCTCCAGGGCCAAAACTGGCCAGGGGAAGGGGGCTCCCCCATATATATTGCTGTCGGCCACGGGGGATGGGTCCCCTGGGGCCACATATTGCCCAGGGCTGCCACGTACCTTCTCTCCTAAAGAAAATGCACTGGGCCCGTGTGATGGGGTCCTGGGGCAACAATTGGCCCAGAGATGGGGACACATGCCCCCCCACAAAAAATGCTAGGCTCTGGGGATAGAGTCCCCAGCACTGAAATTGGCTCATGAAGGGTGGGCTTTGTGCCCCCCTCCTGAGTTGGCTGCCTTTGGGTGTTGGCCACAGGGCCTGGCTGCAGACAGAAGTCTGTGCACTGTGTGGGGTTGGCTGCATGCAGGTGTTGGCTGTAAGGCCTGGCTGCAGGCCAATCCCCGCTGTGTGTGTCCGAAGGCCGTGCATGGGGGTGTGGCTGGATGCGGGGTGTTGGCTGCAGGGCCTGTCAATGTGCCAGGCTCTGCAATCAACCCCTGCTAAGAACGGCAAAAGGCTGTGTCTATCGCCAGTAGGTAGTTATAGCTAGGACCAAAGTTTCCATAGGAGAAACTTTCTTTGTTTTGCCAATAAGTTTGGCGCCGCTTGACGAATCTTCTGGAAATTTTCACAAAGCTTCCCCTTTTTAGTTCAGCTGCTGTGTTGAAAATTTCGGGGGGAAGCATAAAGCGGGGGCCAAGAAAAAGAGGGCCTCCAAAACCCTTTCTCCACATGTTATGTCGATGGGGATTTATCATTTTTAGAACACAACTACAACCCGAACCCCTAAATGGAATACACTAAATTTGGCAGAAAACTAGACGTTGGTCCGGAAAGCATCATTTTTGTGATTTGGTGTAAAACCGTATAGTAGTTTCAGAGATATTTAAGTTTAAAAATATATATATTTGGCAGCCCAAAATCCTACTGAAACCCTACTGAAATTTGATTGGCTGCCAACACCTCAACCAGGAAGAGTTGGCAGCCATCTTGGGACTTGGTTGAACCGAGTCCCACAAAAAATGTAAAAAATAAAGAAAAGGGGCAGGGTAGAAACACCCTGACCCCCTAGGCCTCTTTTTTTCCTTTTCAGCAAGATCTGCGGTTCCGGCTGAAATTTTTTTTTAAAAATGAAGCGCAGGCTTCTGCGCTTTGTTCATTTTGGCTGGCAGTGATGTCATTTGAGATGTCATCAGTGATGTCACTGACCATGTCATGAGTGATGTAATATGTGAGGTCATAAGCAGTGCATTGCGGGGGCATAAGTTATAGTTAGCTCAGTTAACTATAACTGCTGAATTTCACTGGTTTTGTATGAGTGAAACCTGAGCCTGACATTAAAGTCCCTGTAACCTTTGTCTTTTTCAGTGTTTTTTTTAACTAGTAGTTGCATTTGCAGAGTGGTTGAGAAAGGGGGCGGGGCCTCTGACCAGCTCTCAGGAATCCCACCTTGTTGGACTTACTGGAGGTAACAGGAGGGCTTCTTGGCCCCCAAGGACCCTCAGCATCCAAGGGGAGTTCATCTGCCACCTAGTAGTACAACAGGAGGCGTGCTTACAGAGTGGTGGAGAAAGGGGACTTGGCCTTCAACAATCTCTCAGCAACCCCACTGTGTGGGACTTACTGGTGGAAACAGGAGGGGTAGTTGGCCCTCAAGGACCCTTAAGAGCCATGGGGACATCATCTCCCAACTAGTATTGCACCAGGAGGCATGTTTTTAGAGTGATGGAGAAATGGGGTGTGGCCTTCAACAACCTCTCAGCAATCCCATTGTGTGGGACCTAGTGGAGGTAGCAGGAGGGGTAGTTGGCCCCAAAGGACCCTCTTGAGTCAAGGGGACTTCATCCCCCAACTAATAGTACCCCAGGAGGCACATTTGCAGAGTGGTGGTAAAAGGGGGTGGGGCCTCCAGCAACTTGAGGGCTTAGTTTTTTTATTTAGTAGGGGAGGAGGCCGCATGGTCTCCATTCCCTGGGCCAGTTTGGGCCCCGGGAACCACATCCCCAAGGGCAGTGCTTTTTAGAGTGAGGTAGGGGGCCTCACCTCCCCCCTCCTGGGTTAATCTCGGCCCAGGGGACCCCCATCCCCCGGGGCCCAGCCTTTATTTTTAAATTTGCTTTTTAATTAAAGGGAGGGGCGCAGCTGCCCCCCTCTCAGGCTGATTTCAGCCCAGGAGACCCCTACCCCAGGGCCAGGCCTTTTTATTTATTTGTATTTATTTAAAGCAATAAGGGGAGGGGGCCATGCGGCTGTACTCCTGGGCCAATTTCGGCCCCAGGGACCCCATCCCCCAGGGCCCAGCCTCTCTTGTAGGTACCCTGGCCCCACCCAGAGCACCCACTCACCACTAATGGGGACCACGGGGGGAGCCTGAAGGCCCCCACGGTCCGTGCTGGCTCCCTGCCTCCTGCGGGAGCCAGCAGTGCTTTTACAGAGAGGGAGCTGCTAAACATGCAGCTCCCTCTCTGTAAAAGCAATTGTGCTCTCCTTCTAGCAAGTGAGAGCATTTGTTATGATTTTTCTTGCAAGAAGTGGGGCACAGTTTGCCATGGCTTGGCAGGATTGGTAAAGCTCCCGCCAAGCTATAGCAAACAGCTATGTCCTGGGGGTGGGCATCCCAGACATAGCAGGAGCCGGCCCTGGGGGTTAGCGGTCCCCAGGGCCATGTATGGCTCCAGAGGGGGGCCATGCCCCCCCCTCTTTTTCTTTTTTCAGGGCCTACCCCGGGGAGGTGGCATTTCCCCTCCCATTTAAAAAAATGATTTTGGCCCCAGGGAGGTGGTGGTTCCCAGAGCCTGGGTGGGTCTGTGAGGCCCCCCATTTGAAAATGAAACAGCGCCAGGGAGGTGGCAGTCCCTGATGCTGTGGGGGAGACCAGGGCTCTCATAAGTAACGTCCTCCCGCCTTTTCAAAATCAGTCGTGACGACTGATTTTGAGGTGGTGGGAGGACATTACTTACAAGTGACGTGGATCCTGTATCGTGGGGATTGAAAGTTTCAAGAAATAATTCAGATGTGCAGTAACGTTACGTATGGACACCTTTTTTTGTTGGATAAGATATGATGACATCCAGAATAAGATAAAACTTTGGTAGCCCACTGGAAGTAAGAAGTTATAACATCATGTTTATTAAACCCTGAAGAAGCGCAATGTATGCGAAATATGTATTGTCTATAGACTATATGTGCTGTTAAAAGAGATACAACAGTAATTCAATAAAGAAGAAAAAATAAGAAAAAACAATGCAAGAATGTGTACTGTGTAAAAATCTTTGGTTATATCTCAGTACTATTGTGTAGGGACCATGTTTCCATAGAAAAAGTGTTTTTTTACTTGCCTATATCTTTGGCACCATTTGATGAATCTTCACGAAATGTTCCAAAAAAGTGCCCCAGCGGTTCTTGTTTTGCATGGAAAGTTTCGGGGCGATATGTCAAGCGGGGGCTGAGAAAAACGGGGATGAGGGGTTAAAAAAAAAGTGGTTTTTTCCACGTTAATTTCCATAGAAATTTTAGACACGACTACAGGTCGAACCGCTGGACGGAATTACACCAAATTAGGCAGAAAGGTAGCTCTTGGTCCATAAAGAACCCTTTTTGTCATTTGGAGTAAATCCATTCAGTAGTTTGGGAGATATTAAAAAAAACTAATTTCTATATATACTGGGACGCGGATCCTCCGAGGATTCAACAGTCCCTGTGCTGAAATCTGATTGACTGCCAACACTTCAGTCAGGATGCCAAGACCCAGAAAAAACATTAAAAAAAAGAAAAGAGGCAGGGTTGGAATACTCTGACCCCCTAACTGTGGTCCCTGGGTCCCCCGTGACCCCGACAGGGCCAAAAAGCACTTTTAAATTTTTTTTTGCCATGGGAACACAACGGAGCTGTGAATCCAAAATTTTAAGAAAGCATGTGTGGTCTCATGCACTTGGTTACATTATATTCCCCGGATGGGCCTGGTCCCAGGGGCATGCCGGCTATTTTTAAAAAAAGGAGGGGGGTGAACGGGGTTCCCTTCCTTGGGCTTAATTATACCCCAGGGACCACCACCTCCACAATGCTTATTTTTTATAACTCAGGGGTGCTCTGACCCCTCAAGCCCCAGGGACCACCACCTCCCTGGGGCAATAATAGGTTGATTTGTGTGGCCTCGATGACCCCTGAACCTCAGGGACCACCACATGCAGACAAGGGAAAGAGATGAAACAATTGCTACTGCACAGAGGGAGTTGCCTTTCCAGCTGCTCCCTCCGTATAGCAGTGATGCCGGTGACCGCAGATGGCAGGGAGCCAGCTGGGACCGAGAGGGCTTTGAGGCTATCCAGCCGTCCCGGGAAAAAGAGCAGAAAGAGACAAGATAAAGGTGAGAAACGTGCAGAAAGAAGCAAAATAAAGGTGACAAACGAGCAGAAAGAGGCAGATAAAGGTCAGAAATGAGCAGAAAGAGGCAAAATAAGGGTCAGCAATGAGCAGAAAAAAGGCAAAAAAAAGGCTGAGAAACAAGCAGTAAGAGACAGGATAAAGGTCAGCAATGAGCAGAAAGAGACAAAATAAAGGTAAGAAACAAGCAGAAAGTTGCAGAATAAAGGTGAGAAACGAGCAGAAAGAAGCCAGAATAAAGGTCAGAAATGAGCAGAAAGAGGCAGAATAAAAGTTAGCAACTAGCAGAAAGAGGCAAAATAAAGGTCAGCAATGAGCAGAAAGAGGCAAAATAAAGGTGAGAAACGAGCAGAAAGAGTCAGAATAAATGCCATCAACAAGCAGAGAGACGAAGAATAAAGTGAGAAACAAGCAGAAAGAGTCAGAATAAAGTTCAGAAGGGAGCAAAAAGAGGCAGAATAAAGGTCAGAAATGAGTAGAATGAAGCAGACTCTTGCACACTTTCACATACTCACTCAGACACTCATTCACCCACTCACAGGCCTGCTCTGACACTCATATTCCCAGACCCACTCAGAGACTGATACACCCACTCCCAGATCCACCCAGAGAGTCATGCACCCACTGACTGACCCACTCAGACACTCACTCACCCATTCAGAAACTTACATAACCTCTCACAGACCCACTCAGACACTCACGCACCCGCTCACTCAGAGAATCATCCATCCACTCCCAGACATTCAAAGACACTCATGCGCCCACTCACAGACCCAGTCAGAGACTCACACACCAACTCACTGACCAACTTAGACACTCATGCACCCACTCACAGACACACTCAGACACTCATGCATCCAGTCACAGACCCACTCAGAGACTCATGCACTCACTCACAGAACCACTCAGAGACTCATGCACTGACTCTCAGACTGTGAAACGGTGGTTCTGACCATCAAAGCCAACCAGATTTTTCACTTTTTGATCACCTGATTTTTGACCTTCTACCATGGGAGAGCCTAATAACCCACAGTAAACTCATGGTAAAATTGACTGCGCATGTTTACTGCCAGTGTCTGCCTTGTGAGATAAGGCAGCTGCGACGCAGCCAGGGTAAGGGGCACTGGCTGGTTACATGTGGACACATGTGCACACGCATATGCACACATGTAAAGGCTGCATATGGGAGACTCCTGCTGTGCGCCAGGTAACCTGGCACAGAAGGGATTATGCAGAGTTGGGTGGTGACCTACAATAGGCCTTATAATGGGAGTACACATGTAGGGAAGCCAGTGTGCTTTACTGTCGTAAATGTAGTAACACTCCATTATATTCTTATGGGAAAGGCTGCCTTAAGGCGCAGCTTCAGTTCCCTGGGGTCCAAAGACTCCAGAGATGCACCAATGTAAACTTTAACCTGTGTGAAAAAAATAATTCTGTAAAATCCAAAAGCGTATCTGCACAGCTTATGGGTCATCCAGAAATGAAATATTCCACTGACTCAGCTCGTACGCAGAGCTCAGGCCTTGTGTGACTCTGCCGGGCTGAATCAATTACTTTTCTCCCCAGCCACAGGCACAAAGGATTCACCCTTCAAAGCTAGCATTCGACTGTGCTTAGGTCAAATCTCCAGGAGGGAGAGACTCTGCATCAATCATTCAGTTGTCATTCTGTGCCAAGCCCAGTGCCTGCCCCAAGCCCCTCAATCAGGACAGTGTGCTCCTTTGAAGATTTGCTGGGTTGAGGCCCTGGCCGTGATGTCAGCGAGGGGGAAGCTGAGACCCCCAGATCACATGTGGCAAGTGACTCCTGGGTGACACCATTTTGAGCTATCCCAGAAGACTGTGCAGAAAGGTTGAAACAGGGGCAGCTAGGAGATGCAGCACCTCAGGGTAGGCCAGAGGTGTATTCCTGCTGGCACCTTCCGCCCCCCATACAAAAGGTCTTGTGCAGGAGGGGACAGGTCTCTTGGATGTGCTTTTCCTGAGGAACACCGGAACTGGAGGCTAATGCCATGAACAATTGGAATGAGGAACTCCCTGACTGTCCCCAGGACTCAGGACTCTGTCTCTGATTGACCCCAGGACCAATGGGAAAAGATTGGACTTCTGCGCAAGGAGTTGAGAGGTCCAGAAGGAAAGCAAAGCAAAAGGCTGTCCCATGCAGAGGGGTTGGAGCCAAGGATGAGGACTTCTATTATCTCCGAGTTGAGCTTCATCCAGGTCGCGACAGCTTTCATCCCCTCTTGGAAGTTGTGCCTGGTGATGGTGGGTTCTTTGGTGAGGGAGAGGATGAGCTGGGAGTCATTGGTATAGGAGACAATGTTGAGCCTGAGGTTTCTGACGATGGTTGCGAGGGGGGCCATGTAGACGTTGAAGAGTGTGGGGCTGAGGGAGGATCCTTGGGGTACTCCGCATCTGATCTCTGTCAGTTCTGAGAGGAAGGGCAGGAGTCTTATTCTCTGTGTTCTGCCTGAGAGGAACGATCATATCCAGTCTATGGCATTTCCTTCAATGCCGGCGTTGTGGAGCCTGGTGGCTATTGAGCAGTGGTAGACGGTGTGGAAGGCTGCTGATAGGTTAAAGAATATGTGGGCTGCTGTGTGGCCTTGGTCGAGGACGGCATGGATGTCGTCAGTGGCGGCAAGGAGGGCAGTCTCGGTGCTGTGGTTGCTGAGAAATCCAGATTGCGACATGTCTAGGGCGTTGTTGGTTTCTATGAAGTGTGCTAGCTGGGTGTTGACAATCTTTTCGATGACTTTGGCCACAAAAGGAAGAAATGAGATGGGCCTGAAGTTCTTGAGAGTCCTAAAACCAGCAACACAAGATCAGTAATATTGGAGACAGGCAGGCCAAATGTTTGGGGGAAGACCACCCAAAGGCTGACAGGTCTTCTAAAAAATGTGTGGTTTCTATTCTTGCACACAAATACCTGCCTCACAGGATCCTCAGGATTTGGAACTGAGTCCAATGGCAGGTATGTTGTTTCTGAACATGTTGTCTACCTTTTTTTTATGCCAATTGGCAAGATTGTTCTATGATTTTGGAAAGACCGTGTAGTGATGGATTAAGATTGGAACTTGGCTACAAACCCTTTATCGGACATAACCTGACCTCACATTAGGATCAGTGAAAATGATATTGTTGTGCTCAGTAATATCATGAACGATCATGCTTTAATTGATATATATTTGTAAAGAACAACGGTCAGAGTTGGAGGCCAGATAGGTCCTCGGATAGCCGGAGCTATTATTAATACAAAGGTAGTCTTAATCTAGGTATTATTAGTGAACGCAAAGCGCCAACAAAATTTGGAGAACAGAGTATGCAGGGACACAAGGTTGTTTGAATGATACCACATTTATTAACATCATAAATGAGTATCAATCACATTAGGAACTAGTCCTGGTGCTCACACAAAGGTGAAAAGTGCGTGAAGTGATAAGTGCTGGTGACTTAAAATTTACATCGCATTGACAACACTATACAAAACTCCATAATTAATAAAATATATTTAAAGAGTTTCGGTTGTGAAAGTCGACGGCGTTTCGATCTCCTTAGGTTGAGATCATCATCAGGACGAGAAAGCGTGTGAGCAGATAGGATCTTGTAGCGGAACGATATAATTAATAATCGTCAGCGGGTAACAATAGTCGGGTTCAACCGAATGTAGTAATGTTTAGTGAGAGGTCTTGCCACTCAGCGGGGTACGTGCTGGCCGAGAACCAGGGAGAAAAAACAACCAACAGGAATCAATCGGGCAGGTTGGAATTGAAATTGAAGGAAGAGGGACAGGATCCTGCTACTTCCAGGGCAGCTACAATGAATGGTGCCGGCGTCTGGGAGAATGAATCAATCACGTTGAGTGATTCATTCTCCCAGACGCCGGCACCATTCATTGTAGCTGCCCTGGAAGTAGCAGGATCCTGTCCCTCTTCCTTCAATTTCAATTCCAACCTGCCCGATTGATTCCTGTTGGTTGTTTTTCTCCCTGGTTCTCGGCCAGCACGTACTCCCGCTGAGTGGCAAGACCTCTCACTAAACATTACTACATTCGGTTGAACCCGACTATTGTTACCCGCTGACGATTATTAATTATATCGTTCCGCTACAAGATCCTATCTGCTCACACGCTTCTCGTCCTGATGATGATCTCAACCTAAGGAGATCGAAACGCCGTCGACTTTCACAACCGAAACTCTTTAAATATATTTTATTAATTATGGAGTTTTGTATAGTGTTGTCAATGCGATGTAAATTTTAAGTCACCAGCACTTATCACTTCACGCACTTTTCACCTTTGTGTGAGCACCAGGACTAGTTCCTAATGTGATTGATACTCATTTATGATGTTAATAAATGTGGTATCATTCAAACAACCTTGTGTCCCTGCATACTCTGTTCTCCAAATTTTGTTGGCGCTTTGCGTTCACTAATAATACCTAGATTAAGACTACCTTTGTATTAATAATAGCTCCGGCTATCCGAGGACCTATCTGGCCTCCAACTCTGACCGTTGTTCTTTACAAATATATATTACCCCTGGTCACACTATTGGGGTCCCCTTGTTCTTTAATTGATATATGGCACCTATTCTTCACAGAGGATCACTACATATTTATTTTATGTGTGCAGGGCACCAGCTCATGCATAAATTATATGTTGTTCAGGAATCAGTTCTTCGTGACATCTCCCTGGTGTGTGATCTGTGCAGAGGAATCTCTGATCACACTCTGATACAATTTGACTTGACTTTGGGCATATCATCATCATTATCATCAACTTCATTTCAGTTCAAAAAACCATAAATTATCACACAAATGTCAACAAACATGCATAAGTTAGCTCATGAAAAGTTTCAGTTACATCATGTCAATAAAGGCTCAATGTGGGGCGTGGCTTATGCGCCAACCAAGATGGTCGCGTAGCGTCGGAGCTCCGTGAGCCGACTTCCGATGCATTTCGCATAGAAAGAGAAGCACTTTATTTCATGAATTTCGGACGTCAGGAATCGCCTGTTGATAATGCGGTGAGCCTTCTGTTATCTTCAAATGCCGCCTTCATCGGCATTTTTGACAGCGCAATTCGGCCCTGCCTCATGACGGCCACCATTTTGTTTTTCTTGCTCCTTACCACCGTGTTTCCTGATGAGGAGAACCACTTTCCACACCACTGGCTGGATATCCTTTTCACGCATAGCGGTGAACTTTTTATCACCCCTAAATGCAATTTCACTGTTTTCCAGCAACTTCTGAAGGCGCTATTTGGTACATATGATAAATGACCGCCATTTTGTCTTTCTTGAATTTTCCTCACAGCGCCCAACGAATATTAAGATGTTTTCTCTTGAGTCAGTTCTTTTTGTCTTAGACTCTATTGTCTCTTCTTTTGGTACACACGATTTGAGACATCTTCTCTATTGAAGCATTACTGCCTGAATTATGGTTTGTTTGCTTTATGATCATTCCTTTTTTTATGCTTCCTGCGAGTTCTTCTTTTTGTGAGGAGCAGTGAGTTTAATTTATTCTCATCTCAAGGAAGCTCTCTCACACTACAATCTTTTGGTTCCTGTCTCTCAAGAGATTGGATTATTTTTGAATTAACTTTTATGGGGAGATTGCGTACCACTAAGCTCTCTGCTCCCACTAAAGTTGCTACGTGTTCTGACTCAGACTCTAATTCTAATTTTACCGACATGGATGATCCTTCGCTCCACAAACCTGATCAATCTTCAGGCACCATTCCTAAAACGCAACCTGCTAGCAAATTACCTGCAATATCTACTAAACGTCCTAAGAAAGACCCACCTTCTCCTGTAAACTCTTCCTCTGCCTCCATGGATTTAATTCTTGCAGAAGTTCGGGCACTGAAACCTTTTGTGGATGATACTAATAAAACTTTACAGTTTCTTCATGACAAATGAACTTCACTGGACTCGCGAGTGCTTATTGTGGAACAAACGATGGAATCCCTCCAAGCTTCTTGCTCCCGCATTTCCTCTTTAGCATCTGAGATATCTTTACTCAAAAAACAAGCGGAAGATTTGGAAAATCAAAATCGCAGGAATAACCTTAGACTTTATGGTCTCCCTGAAAATGTTGAGGGCTCTAATCCAAATGACTTTTTCAGTCATTCTTACCTAAGCTTTTGGACTTACCATCTACCCACTCTCTTAACATTCAGAGGGCTCATAGACTTGGTCCAAAAACCTCTGGGAAACCACGTGGTGTCATCATGCTTTTTCTGCAGTACACAGATCTCCTTCAAGTCCTGTCAGCTGTCAAATCCCAAAAACAAATTTTTTGGGAAGGTCATCGTCTATTGTTTTCTCAAGACGTCGCTAAAATCACAGCAGATCATCAGAAGAAGTTTCTGGATCTTCGTCCTCAACTACGTGCTATTAATGCCAGATTTGGTCTTATGCATCCCTGCCTCTTCAAAGTTACATATAAAGACAGGACCACAACATTTGATGACCCCGCGGCGTTGCAAGACTTTCTTCGCCTTCATAGATCTGATGTTATGGATACTTCAACGCCTCCGTGATTATTATTCCTGCCTGATGTTGTGTACATGTTCCCTTGTTTTGACTTTAAGTTGAGCGTTGTCTCGTTTACATTCTTGTAATGTTTTAATATATTGTTTTCTACTTTATATAATCTTCTCACCTTCCTCTTCTCAATGTTAGTGTTTCTTCTTTTATTATCTTCTCTTTCTTTCATACACAGGTGTACTTCTTCTTCGATTACGTTCTTTATTTGCTTTCCCTGTATGGTTGAAGTCCATGATGTAATCAGTCGGGTTGTCGGTGGAGTCTCGCTGCTGATGTCGTCATCTTTGGTGTAGTCATTCCCCATTTCGTTTGTATCTGTAGGTATGTTCTTCAGTCGTCTTATGTATGACTTGTACTGCCTCTTTGTTCTCTATCTTCCCCTTTTTCTTTTTGCTTTTTCCTTTGGTTCTCTATCACCTTCTTCTTTGCTCTTATATCTTTATTTATTCCTTTCTTTTCTATTGTATTTCTTTCTAAAACAATTGCTCATGTTCTCCTACCTTCTTTCTCTATCTCTTTTTCACTCATTCTCAATTCCTATTCTTGTAAGCATGAAATTTGTTCACGCATTCCTCACTGAGTTACATTTCGGGTTACAACTTGGACTAAGTAATCCTATCAAAAGGCAACGGGTGCGCTCACCTAGCTAAGTTAAAAACTGATGTTGCTTTACTCCAAGAATCCCACATCTCTGAAGATGAAGCTTTGAAACTGAAAAAATGCTGGGTGGGACACGTGTTTAATTTTCCAGCCTTGGGTAAAAAAATGGAGTTCTTATTCTTTGTCACAAAAAGTTACATGTTTCGATTGTTCATCAAGAAACTGATGTTGAAGGCCATTGGGTTATTGTTAAACTCCTTATAGATAAGATCCCTCTAACCATTTTTAATGTATATGCCCCTACTATGATTGACAAAGTTTTATGGACTAAAGTTTCTGACAAACTACTTGCCTATAATGATGATTACATTATATTTGGTGGTGATTGTAATCAAGTTCTAGACCCCATACTAGACAGACATTCTAGAATTAAGTTTTGCCCATCTAAAATGCATTCACAATTTACTTCAACTATTCGTCGTAAAGCTTTGGTAGACATTTGGAGACTTTGCCATCCTGACCTTAGAGAATACAGCTTTTACTCATCCCCACATCATTCCCAATCCCGGATTGATTATCTTTTTCTGAGTAAATCCCTGGCCCAACTTGCCACTCACTCTGACATTGGTTCTATTTTAATCTCAGATCACGCCCCTGTCACTGTAGACATTGACCTTATCCCCTTTTCCCCTCACCCAGGCCGTTGGTGCTTTAACAATTCCCTTCTCCTTGATCCAAATTTTTGTCAAAAGTTTAACTCCTTCGCCTCTGAGTTTTTTGCTATCAATAATACTCTTGATTCCCCTTTTGTTATGGTTTGGGATTCTTTTAAAGCCGCTGCCAGAGGTTTTATCATTAATTTTGTTTCACAAAAGAAGAAATCCTTAGAAAAACTATCCTCTCAGTTACTCAATAACATTAAACAATTAGAATATACATATTATCAGTCAAATGATGAATCCTCCCTGAAAAATCTTATTGATGCTAAACTTACCTTTAACAGACTCTCTACTGAGTCTGCTTCTAATATTCTTTTGAAAAGCAGATCCCGTTACTATCGGGGTCAAAACAAAATGGGGAAACTATTAGCAAACTATTTAAAAGTCAGAAAGGAAAGAACAAAAATTGAATCCTTGCAGGGACCCGCTGGTATTCCCATTTTCAAAGATAAGGATATTTTGAACGAATTTGTCTCCTTTTATAAGAATTTATACACCCCGGAAAACCCGCCAGATCAGTCTGATCTCCTTTCTTACTTCCAATCCATTCCTTCCCCCTCATCTAGCCACATTGATTTTGAGTCATTGGAGGCTGATATTTCTTTAGCGGATATTTCACATGCTATTTCGGTAGTACATCGGGGGAAAGCCCCGGGCCCGGACGGATTTACCTTTGAATTTTATAATTCTTTTGCAAGCATACTTTTACCAAACCTTTTACTTTTATTTCAATCTTTCCTAGAAGATGGTTCTTCTCGAGGCACTTTCCAAGATGCGCTGATTTGCTTGATTCCTAAAGAGGATAAAGATCATTCCCTTTGTAAGAACTACCGTCCGATTTCCTTGGTCAATACAGATTAAAAAATCCTTGCAAAGATATTAGCTCTCCGTATGGAGCCTATTCTTCCTGATCTTATTGGCCCGGAACAATCAGGTTTCGTGAAGGGACGGCTTGCCTCTGACAACTCACGAGTTCTCTTCAATGTTTTAAGTAAAGCCTCATCTTTAGACCACCCTTTTGCCGCGATCTCTTTAGATGCTGGGAAGGCTTTTGATAGAATTGGTTGGGATTTTATGTTTCATGCTTTAAAATGGGCTGGTTTCTCTTCTAAATTGATTTCTTTCATTTCATTATTGTACTCTAGTCCCAAAGCCTCAATTTATGTTAACGGTATGACTTCTGATTATTTTTCATTGCATAGAGGAGTGCGACAAGGTTGCCCTCTATCCCACCTTTTATTCGTTATTGCTTTGGAACCCTTTTTAACTAAAATTAGGCAGGATGATCATATTACTGGATTCCATTTTGGTCCTCATCAAGTTAAAATGTCAGTCTATGCAGATGATATTCTCTTATATTGTTCTAATCCAGATTCTTCCCTTCCTCCTTTTCTTCAACAGGTGTCATCTTTCTCGAATGTTTGGTGAAGTACTACCTTTAAATAAAAGTTTTGTGCCAAAAACATCTTTTTGACCATTCCGGGTTTTCCTGGAATCCTCTAAAAATCAAATATCTTGGTTTATGGTTTGCTCCTTTATTATCTGAGGCGTTAAAATTAAATTTTGATTATATTACTAAAAATTGAATGATTCCATTACGCATTGGCATCCCCTTTTTCTGTCCTGGTGGGGCCGTTTAGACTCAATTAAAATTATGCTATCTCCTCTTATCTTATATACCCTCTCCATGATCCCTATTCACATCCCTGAATATTACTTTAAAAAGATTGATTCAATATTAGTAAATTGCTTGTGGAAAGGTAAACGCTCTCGTATAGCTTTGTCCTCCTTGAAAAAGACAGATCTAACGGGGGCCGTAGGTTTCCGATTTTAAAACTTATCACTCTGCTTTTTCGTTAAAACAAGCGGCTAGATGGTTATCAACAGATCTTCCTTTACACTCTCCCCTTTGGTTAAAAATAGAGAACTTTTCTATTGCGCCTTTCGATTTTCAAGAAATTTTAACTTACACTTCTAACACTGCTTCTCTACGTTCCCCTATCATTTCCCATTACCGCAAACTTTTGTCCCCTACACTTTCCTCGTCTTATCCCGCTCACAATTCCCTACATCAACAACCTATTTGGCACAATAAATTATTACGAATTCGTAATCGTTCTATATACTGGAAATCTTGGCACTCTAGAGGCTTAAGCTGGATCTCCCAACTTTTATTTAATTCTCAACCCCTTAATTTCACTGATCTCCAAGCTCAATTTTCTTTACCTTCCTCCTCTAGATCACAATATAACCTTCTTCATTATTCACTCATCCAATATCTTAAAAATCTTCCCCAATCTCAAGAAGTTCCTAGTTTATATAAAAATGTATCCCAAGTTTTAGATAACTCTCCTTCAGCATCCAATGTTTATAAATCATTGCAATCTCCTCCAGCCAGATATAAAACAAAAGTTGAATTAGCTTGGGAAAAGGATTTTTTACAAGAATGGCCAACTCTTATTTGGGATAAAATATGGTCTAAAATTCATAAAACCTCTAGAGCTGCAAACACCACACACACCCTTTTTTTCATTTATCACAGAGTATTATTTTCTCCATTACTTTTAGCCTCTTTTTCATCAAACACACCCTCCACTTGTTGGTCCTGCCCTTGCCCTGTTCCTGATTTAAAACACATGTTATTCGAATGTCCCCCACTTCATAAATTCTGGGAACAAGTTTGGTCTCAAATCAATAAAATATTTAGAGTCTTTCTCCCTTTTTCTTATACTCACATCTTTTTAGGTACTCTATCTCCCCAATGGCCTCAGTCTCCTCTGAGTTTTAAGCTTTTAGACTTATTATTAGCTATCGCTTTCCACTTAATAACCTCAAATTGGAAACAGGCTGATAAAGTTAATTTTAAATCCTGGTGGAATGCAGTCTGTTTCCATCACCGACTGGATACTAGCTATGTCTCCCCCATATCTCTTGCAATTAAAAGGGATCTTTTATGGCTCCCTTTAACAAATTATTTATCCCTTTCTGTCTCCTTTTCTGCTGCTTCTAGAAACAGTTCAGACGAAGTACAAAAACCACCCTACTTTTTTCCCTTTGCCTCATAATATAGATGATTAAGTTAGTCTTTCATTACTGATTGTTTCATTACTATGCTGGTTTTATAATGCTATTTATTTGTTATGCTTACTTGGTTAACTATTCTTGTATAATGTGTTTCTGACCCTCAATTGTTGCTTATTTCATAACATTTCTTTTTCTTTACAGAATTTCCCTCTCCCTGTTTTCTTATTGTTTTATATGATGCATTTTTAACTTGGTATACCATGTGATACAAATATTATTATGTACCTTCACTCTTACCCATTTCTTTTTATGTTTAATAATGCTCCATTCTCTGGAAATATTGTTATATCTCTTTTCTTTGTTACTCATTAATACACTCAAACTTAAAAAAAAATAAAGGCTCAATGTCCTAGATACTGTACTGGACAGCTGGGAAGGCAATGTGGAGAAAGATCCTGGTGAGGACTTTGGCCTTAGTGAAATTGAATGTGAAATTAGACCAGTTGTGACTTTGCCAGGGCATCAAAATACTGAAGATGTTGTATAATGATCACCCTATGCCTCAACTTTGCCATCGTCTGGAGGAACAGGAATTCTTCCATAACACTTTTTTCACCTCCAAAGACGTATATGCCCTTCAAATCTTGAAAGGAAGACAATAAGAGAATGTGGAAAAGTTCAGCAGACTTTAATCCTTCAACTGAGACAGAGTGAGGATTGGATATTAATCACAGATGTACAAGACCTCAGAGACCAACTGGTCTCCCACCCAATGCACATCTCAGACATCTTCTCCTCCTTTTATGAACATTTGAATGCCTCAGATCATATACAAGCAATAAATAATTTTAGCATTTTCCCTCTTTATTATCTTTAACACAAGAAGATATAAGCCTTTTTTTAGGATGAGGTTACAATAGATGAAATTAAGGAAGCCATTCTAGTCTCTCCTTATGTAAGTTTGTGTGGGACAATGGATTTCCCATTGAATTTTTATCAAACCAGGAAGGGCCTCTGTTGGAAATGGCCCTTTTTGCAGGGATATCCCCAAACTTTTTCTTCTTCCTCCTATTTTTTCCTGACTTGTGTTTGTTGGCTATAGGACTCTGGGCACTTTACCACTGCAGATCAGTGCTAAAGTGCATATGCTCTGTGTGTAAATTGTTATTGTGATTGGTTATCCATGATTGGCATATTTGATTTACCAGTAGGTCCCTAGTAAAGTGCACTGAGGGTGCCAGGGCTGGGAAATCAAATGCTACTAGTGGGCCTTCAGCACTGATTGTGCCACCCGCATGAGTAGCCCTGAAAAGATGTATAAGGCCTGCAAACGCGGTACCTGCATGCAGTTAGTTAACTGCCATGTTGACTTGGCAAGTCCACCCACTTGCCAGGCCCTAACCTTCCCTTTACTTACATATAAGGCACCCCTATGGTAGGCCCAAGGTACCCCCCTGTGCAGGGTGCAGTGTATGTGAAAGGTAGGACATGCACTGGTGTGTGTAACATGTCCTGATAGTGAAATACTGCCAATTTCGTTTTTCACTATTGAAAGGCTATCTTGCCCCATAGGACAGAATGGGGGATGCTTTGGGACATTTTACAAGCATATCTTCCCATTGGGATAAGATGGAAAAATGGAGTTTGGTATCCCTGAACTCAGAATTTAATAACACCTCTTTTAGTAAAGATGGTTTTTAAATTGTGTGTTTGAAAATACCACTTTTAGAAAGTGGCTATTTTCTTGTTCAACCATCCTGTGTGCCTCTGCCTGTTTGTGGATTGACTGACTGGCTTTGGAGTGACAGGGGCTGGGGAGGTGCAGTGGCTCCAGGAGTCTGGATGAGTCAGAGCTAGGCTGAATAGGCTTGATCTGCATTTGGAGTGGTGGGAGGAGTAGCACCTGTTCCTGAATAGGGCTGTGCCTGCCTTCCACAAGGCTGGCTCCGCCCCCTTGTGGTGTGTCTGGAGCCAAGGGTCACACTGACAATGGATGTTGTTGTGCCCTTGCAGAGTACCCCCCACAACTGGTTTGAACTGGGCTCAGAGCCCCTTGCACAAAGAGAACAAAGACATTTTGGGGTATAAGTATCAGACCCAAAACCCCAGACTTTTAGATCATTCCTGGAATTCAAGAGGAACCTTTGCCAAGGAGAAGAGCTGGAGAGACTGAGGAGAAGTACTGCCCTTGCTGTGTGTCTGGGGTTGGCCTGCAGTTGCTGTTTCTGCCAAGGAAAGGAGAAGGACTTTGCTGTGTGCTGTGTCCCCTGCTTGAAGGAGATCTCCAAGGGCCTGAAGTGAGCTGGCCTCCTGTTCTAAAGTCTCAGGGACACAAAGACTTCACTCCGAGCTTCCCTGAACTCGGCTGCTGTGAGTTCTGACCTGCCAAGAGGTGCCTGTGCCAGTTTTGGGCCTCTGGAGGTTGTTGCTGCTGTTTGGGAGCTGGAAGAAAGAAGAAACTCAAAGAACTACAGAAATCGATGCACCGAGGGATCATGGCTGAAGAGGACCGACACAGCGCCGCTCGATGTCGCCGCATCGATCACCGACGCATCCCGGATTTCCACGCATCGCACCTGTGTGGCAAGTTCTTCCGACGCATCAACCGCAGACCACAACGTCACGAAGAATCGACGCATCACTCCCTGTACAGATCGGATTCGATGCAACCCCTCCTCTGCGTGCAGCGGGTTCTGTCGCATCGCCTCCCCAAGGTCTCAGGAGTGTTGCATCTCTTTTTTTTCCGACGCTGCAGCTGTTTGGCTTGTGAACTTTGACCCATCTACAGGTACTTTGGTGAAAAGTCATGCATCCATAGTTTTCTATGGTACAAGTTCTCGAAACCTTTTGAAAGTCATATTTTTAACTGTGTATGTTGGATTTTTGTCATTTTGGTCTTTTTTAGTTTAGATAAAGATACTTTATTTTTCTAAACTGGTGTGGTGTCCTTTTGTGGTGTTTTCACTGTGTTACTGTGAGGGTTGGTACAAATACTTTACAAATTGCCTTTGGGATAAGCCTGTCTGCTCGTGCCAAGCTACCAAGGGGGTGAGCAGGGGTTATCTAAAGTGTGTATTCCCCTTACCCTGACTAGAAGCAAGGGTCCCTATTTGGACAAAGGTACCTACCTCTGCCAACTAGAGACCCCCATTTCTAAAATTGGTGATCAGTGGTGAGGATTTGAACCTGTATTTGTACTTGAACCACAGTGATTGGTGTACATCACTAGTTTAGTGCAGACCACTACGCAACCACATACTGTGTTTTGTTTTTGATTCTATTTTTGAGTAACCCTTAAAGTATCCATGCATCATGTCCCAGAAGGGTAAACCAGCAAGTGATGTTACAGAACCGGAGTTTGATATTGAAATGTTAAGTAGTTACAAAGTAGGTCAACTCAAGCAGTTCTGCAGGAACTTTGGATATCCCATGAAGAGCAGCTCCAGGAAGGAGGAGCTACAGAAGGCCTTAAGGGCCCGGTGGGAGGCCAGAGAGTCTGGGGAGGCAGAGGATGCAGAGGTGGATAAGGATACACACGGGGATAGTTTCAGATCACGGGATCTGCCTGTGGGAAGAGCAGCCTCCAGGGCTGGCAGCAACCATTCCTCTAGAAGTTTTTCCCCAGAGGAGTTGGAGGAAAACCAAAGGGTTAGAGATCATGAGTTAGACGTCATGAGGCTCGAGATGAAAATATTGGAAATGGAGAACCAAAGAGCTGCCATAGAGAGAGAAAAGATGGCAGAGGAGAGCAAGAAGGCTTATGCCTTGGAAGAAAAGAAATTGATCTTGGCAAATGAGATGAGAATGAGAGAGCTCGATGAGGAGTTCGCGAGGCTTGAGCCCTGAGTGTCTCAACCAAGCAAAAAGAGATGTGTGTAGCTCAGGAAGTGAGCTTGGCTGGGTTGGAGGTGGAGTCTAGCTCAGATGGTAGCTGCAAAATCGTGTTATCTAGTGCTGAGGGAGAAGTACACACACCCAGAGATGTGGCACCTGACTTGAGGGAGGGGGTTAACATACACCAGGGGGTTCAGGGTTATGAGGTAGCTTCAGTGGTGTGCAGTGTCCCAGAGGTAGATTGGGGAACTGACACAGGGGATCATATTCCTGGTGGTGGGAGGGACACTCTACTGACTCTAGATGAGAGGTGCAGGGAGAGGGGTTCCCCCATGGTAGGAGTCCTGGTGTGTGAGTGTGGAGACCACCCAGACGAGTGTGGGTTGAGTGACAGAGACAGTCAGACACTGTCTTGCCAATCTCAGGAGAGTGGTGTGGGGTACTTGTGTGAGGCACTGGATAGTGGGGTAAAGGGTAGCTTGGTTAACAACTGTGGGGGGCTGTGTGATTCAATTGTTGGAGAGCATATTTTAAGTCCCTGTTTCCCAGAGCTATGCCAACACCAGGTAGAGTGTGAGTTCTCTGATTCCAGGGAGCTTGCATGGAGGAAGACCTTTTGGTGGATTCCAGAGGGTCTGAAGAAGCTTTTGGGAGTGATCCTGAAAGGGGTGGCTCAGGATTTCCAGAACCAAGTGAGGTAGGGATGGTTTGTGGTAGCCCAGATAGGTCCCAGTGTAGTGGGAGGGGTGTAGGGTCCCACATCCTGTCTCAGAGGAGAAGGAGTGGGAGTGGGCTGTGTCCCAAGGTGCCCGAAATCCAGTCTCAGGACCTGGTTGGTTCCATAAGGGAACACCAGGTGGGGGGCCTAGTCTGTATTGGGAGGCCATTTCCTGAGGGGGATCCAAAGTGTCAGGTGAACTGGGGAGGACTGCTGTAACCAGCATCCCACCAGTTCTGGTGTCTGGCAGCACCACTTCAGTGGGGAGGGTGCATGAGTCCAGAGAAAAGGGTGAGGAGGGGACGCAGCAACCAGTGGAAGGACCAGTGGGTCAGGGGTTGCCAGCTCTGAGGTCATAGCACCCCAGGACTGACCCTAGTGAGGCCACTTCTGGCCTGTGGGTCTTCATGCTCTGTCAAGTGGACAGGAGACTGGAGACCTGCGCCAGGCAGACTCTCGTACAACTCATGAGGAGTGTGTTTCCCTTGGGGGGGCTGGTGTACTCCCCCAGAAGTCCTGGGTTGCCAGGCACAGGTCCAGCCTAAGGGTACAGGCCATACCTGACTTGGCAGGAGGGAGAGTGGAGAAAAGGTGCCAGGCACCTGGGGCTACCGCCCCCCACTTTCTGAAGCCAAAAAGGTTAGAGAGGCCTGAAAGGCATGAGGTCTGGCTCTCATCACTGACAGCTGTCAGTGGCCACTGTGGCTGGCTGTCCTGGTGGACAGAGTTGCACCTGGGAGGGGGGGCAGGAGTCACACCCCGGGGGTGGACTGGGCCACACCACTGTGTTGGCCATGTGGGTACTGTCTAGCTGTTGGGACAGCTCTGTGAGCAAAGTAAGTGTAGGCGCTGCACAGATGGGGTCCCCAGTTGGGGAGAAGGGTCCCCCATCGGTTAGACTAGTGGGCCCTGAGAGTATGGATAGAGGTATCCAACTGGGTTCAGTAAGGTGTAGAACAGGAATAGACTCCTGCTGTTCGGCCAGGTTCCATGTTTTTTCGCCCCAAGCTGGGAAGCCCATTGAGGTATTGATTGGTCTACCCTGGCTTAAGGCTGGAAGGGGGTTGTGTTGGAAATGGCCCTTTTTGCAGGGTTATCCCCAAACTTTTTCTTCTTCCTCCTATTTTTTCCTGACTTGTGTTTGTTGGCTATAGGACTCTGGGCACTTTACCACTGCAGATCAGTGCTAAAGTGCATATACTCTCTGTGTAAATTGTTATTGTGATTGTTATCCATGATTGGCATATTTGATTTACCAGTAGGTCCCTAGTAAAGTGCACTGAGTGTGCCAGGGCTGGTAAATCAAATGCTACTAGTGGGCCTGCAGCACTGATTGTGCCACCCGCATGAGTAGCCCTGAAAAGATGTCTCAGGCCTGCCACCGCGGTGCCTGCGTGCAGTTTGTTAACTGCCATGTTGACTTGACAAGAGCACCCACTTGCCAGGCCCTAACCTTCCCTTTACTTACATAAAGGGCACCCCTATGGTAGGGCCAAGGTACCACCCTGGGCAGGGTGCAGTGTATGTGAAAGGTAGGACATGTACTGGTGTGTGTAACATGTCCTGATAGTGAAATACTGCCAATTTCGTTTTTCACTATTGAAAGGCTATCTTGCCGCATAGGACAGAATGGGGAATGCTTTGGGACATTTTACAAGCATATCTTCCCATTGGGATAAGATGTAAAAATGGAATTTGGGATCCCTGAACTCAGAATTTGATAACACATCTTTTAGTAAAGATGGTTTTTAAATTGTGTGTTTGAAAATACCACTTTTAGAAAGTGGCTATTTTCTTGTTCAACCATCCTGTGTGCCTCTGCCTGTTTGTGTATTGACTGTCTGGCTTTGGAGTGACAGGGGCTGGGGAGGTGCAGTGGCTCCAGGAGTCTGGATGAGTCAGAACTAGGCTGAATAGGCCTGGACTGCATTTGGAGTGGTGGGAGGAGTAGCACCTATTCCTGAATAGGGCTGTGCCTGCCTTCCACAATGCTGGCACCACCCCCCTGTGGTGTGTCTGGAGCCAAGGCTCACACTGGCAATGGATGTTGTTGTGCCCTTGTAGAGTGCCCCCCAGAACTGGTTTGAACTGGGCTCAGAGCCCCTTGCACAAAGAGAACAAAGACATTTTGGGGTATAAGTATCAGACCCAAAACCCCAGACTTTTAGATCATTCCTGGAATTCAAGAGGAACCTTTGCCAAGGAGAACAGCTTGAGAGACTGAGGAGAAGTACTGCCCTTGCTGTGTGTTTGGGGTTGGCCTGCAGTTGCTGTTTCTGCCAAGGAAAGGAGAAGGACTTTGCTGTGTGCTGTGTCCCCTGCTTGAAGGAGATCTCCAAGGGCCTGAAGTGAGCTGGCCTCCTGTTCTGAAGTCTCAGGGACACAAAGACTTCACCCCCAGCTTCCCTGAACTCGGCTGCTGTGAGTTCTGACCTGCCAAGAGGTGCCTGTGCCAGTTTTGGGCCTCTGGAGGTTGTTGCTGCTGTTTGGGAGCTGGAAGAATGAAGAAACTCAAAGAACTACAGAAATCGACGCACCGAGGGATCATGGCTGAAGAGGACCGACGCAGCGCCGCTCGACGTCGCTGCTTCGATCACCGACGCATCCCGGATTTCCACGCATCGCACCTGTGCGGCAAGTTCTTCCGACGCATCACCCCCGGACCAGAAGGTCACAAAGAATCGACGCATCACTCCCTGTACAGACCGGATTCGATGCAACCCTTCCTCTGCGTGCAGCGGGACTGTCGCATCGCCTCCCCAAGGTTTCAGGAGTGTTGCATCTCTTTTTTTTCCGACGCTGCGGCTGTTTGGCTTGTGAACTTTGACGCATCTACAGGTACTTTGGTGAAAAGTCACGCATCCTTAGTTTTCTATGGTACAAGTTCTTGAAACCTTTTGAAAGTCATATTTTTAACTGTGTATGTTGGATTTTTGTCATTTTGGTCTTTTTTAGTTTAGATAAAGATACTTTATTTTTCTAAACTGATGTGGTGTCCTTTTGTGGTGTTTTCACTGTGTTACTGTGAGGGTTGGTACAAATACTTTACAAATTGCCTTTGGGATAAGCCTGTCTGCTCGTGCCAAGCTACCAAGGGGGTGAGCAGGGGTTATCTAAAGTGTGTATCCCCCTTACCCTGACTAGAAGCAAGGGTCCCTATTTGGACAAAGGTACCTACCTCTGCCAACTAAAGACCCCCATTTCTAACAACCTCCTTGCGCCCAAAGCTATAACAGGCTTTAAATCAGGGCTCGAAAAATCCGAAAAATGTTACTAGACCTGCAGGTCTAGTGACTTAAATAATCTACTCGACCTAATTATAATGCTTTTGACCCATAAACTGGTTTCAAATTATGTGATCCTGGGCAAGTATTTTAATTCACCAAGACACCATTTTCTTCACTATCACATATGAGAGTACCTTCAAATATGCAAGTTCAGCATGTCTGCTGTACATAAAATGCTTTTGTTTGATTTAATAGACTAAACATTAGCTCCATATAGAATGCAAATCTAGCCACATATTAGATACACTTGACTGCAGACTTGCCTCTTAATTCATTAAATGCATTTTCATCAGGGCTTGGCCAGGAATGTCTCTCACATCATGTTTAAAAACTATCACTTTTAATAACTACATAAATAAACCATAAGTAGCAGCCCACTGTTATTTGCAATCAGCAGATTTTACATTGAAATGGCCACAGAATTTGTCATTGACATGTGGTTTTAAAACTATATAGTGTAGAATGTTTGGAAGTAAAGTTTCTGCAAATATTTGTCATTTGCACATCACCAAGTTCTGATTTGTTTTCCTCCAATTTAACCCGTTCGATGCGTCGGACGGCCCCCTGCCGTCCGGCGTCACGGTGGGCGTGTGTGGAGGACAGCCAGGGGCCGTCCGAGACACGCCCACTCATTATTTAACCCGCACCGCAGTGGAATTCGCGCTGTGGTCAAGGTGTTAAATCTTTGTTTGCATCACACTTCTAAATTACAAAACAAGTTCTTTCATAATTTCTGATCTACTTGTACTATTCATTTACAAGCTGTTCAAATGTTGTTTAGAGAACAAAATGGACATTTTACTGCATTTTGTTTCACAATTATTGTCCAATAGTTCACTTGACAAAAATCATTAACTGTAGAAAGAGAAAGAAAAGTAAACACCATTTTCCAGGAACACATGAGCAACAATTAGTAAATAGACAAACTGACATTTGACCTCTGTTCCTGAGCAGTTGTCAAATGTGTCAAGATAAGACAAGATAAGATTTAAAGGCGTTTTAATTGCTCATTCACTTTCTGAATGAACAGAACTAACCCTGGGCGTAGTTTGCGCGAAGTACATTTTGCACTACACGTAGCTATGCAAATTGCGTAGTGCAAGTGCGTAGCTGTGTGCTTGACTGCACTGTACAATAATTGCCAACGACTTCTTGCACAGTGCAAGTTAATATAAATATCTCTGTCTTTATATGCTAAAAATGCATATAGTCATTTCACAAAAGTGAAAACGATAAATTAACAAGCAGTGAGAAAGGTGATGATTTTGGGATCCTCCCTAACCTAGGGAGAGAACCAAGCAGATGCCTTGAAAACAAAAGCACATCTTTTGAACGATTCGGTGGTGGTCCCATCCTCTTAGGACCACCCCAAGCACAGTTATTGGCAAAAATACAATCCCAACCAAAGGCCCTGCAAAGCATTATGGGACGAGATTAGCAGTGGGCAGTGAATATTATAGTATCCAATATCAAAATAATTCTACAAAGAGCTGCAGTTCCACTAGTCGTTACTAGATGTCCTCACGAGTCAAATGCAAAAGCTTCATGAAAGGGTTTCAATGCTTTTGCATTTGACTCGTGAGGGACATCTAGTAACGACTAGTGGAACTGCAGCTTGATGTATTAATAATTTCAATGCTTTTGCATTTGACTCGTGAGGGACATCTAGTAACGACTAGTTGAACTGCAGCTCTTTGTAGAATTATTTTGATATTAGACACTATAATATTCACTGCCCACTGCTAATCTCGTCCCATAATGCTTTGCAGGGCCTTTGGTTGGGATTGTACGTTTGCCCATAACTGTGCTTGGGGTGGTCCTAGGAGGAAGGGACCATTACTGAATCGTTCACATGATATGCTTTTTGTGTTCAAGGCATCTGCTTGGTCCTCCCCCTAGGTTAGGGGGGACCCCAAAATCATCACCTCTCTCATTGCTTGATATTTTATTGTCAAAATTCACTTTTGTGAATTGGTTATATGCTTTTTAGCATAGAAAATTGCTTTATCAAAGCATTTGTAGGAGTTTATTATACAATTGCTACGTCAATTAGCACAGTTTTTCACTCTGCTATGTGCATTGTGCGTAGTAGCACAATCTTTGCATGCTCTGTGAGCGTAGCGAAGTATTATGCCCATGGTTAAACAGAACGCTTGTTTTTTCCAGCTTAAGTTTACTTGCCAGCAGGGTTGAGTAAGTGCTAAAAATAGCTCGACCTGCTAAAATTTCACTCAAATTGCGAGGGGGCGAGTGGATTTTTCGAGGCCTGCTTTAAAGGAAGTGTAATATTTAGGCGTACCAAGTCTCCTCATTAATAAAGCAATCATAAGCCTTTTCCAAAAAGGCAAGGATTATATGAACTCTGCCAGAAACATACCAGTAGCATTGATTAACATTGATATTAAGATATTGGCCAAGACACTGGTAACCACATTACATAGAGCATTCCTTCCCTTACACCTACCTTCCAGTGAAGCTTTGTGCTGAAGAGGTCCTCAAAAACAACATGAGAACATTGTTGCACTTGTTATGGTTGTCCAAAATAGCCCATAGGAGACACTAGCCCTCTTACTGGATGCAGGAAAGCGCTTTGATGGTGTTGAGAGGGGATATCATTTTGAGACCTAAGAGAGAGCCAAACTGGATTAGGTTTTTATTTCTAAGGTCTGTTGGCTCTATAACACCCTGGTAGCTCAGGTGAACTGTGGGGGATTTTTGTTCAGATCCTTCCGAATATGGCAAGGTCACCCACCAATCATTCTCATTTTTCTTTATTATGGCCCTGAAACAATAATCTACACCAAGTAAACTGCCTTTTGACCTTCTGATGAGTCAGGTAATACTACCTTTTCTGGTGTTGTGGAAGCTTTCCTAAAAGGAGATGACATATTATTAACCTTGATCAAGCCAACTTCCTCTACCCATGCTGTACTGTCTGTTTTCCACTTGTTAGCAGCCTTTTCAGGCTGTAAGGTGAACTGGAATAAGTGTAAGGCTCTCTTTAAATCTCATGTTAGTACAAAGGCATGCTTGGGGGAATTTGCTATGGGTATCTCATTGACGTTGGCATTTTGGTTAATTAGTGAAAAGTGATTGAATAAAATTATAGAAGGTAATTTCCTTTGTTTACAAAAACACAGAATGAGCTTGCATGCTGGTCATACCTTCACTTCTCCCAATGTGGCAGGATTCAAATGATTACAATGACTGTGGCTCCCTGGGACAATTATGTGTTGGATATGATTATGGGGATTTCTGTTACCTGCAGATGGAGTCTTATTGTTGTGATCCATATTGAGATATTGTATTCCATGAAGGGGTATGGGATATATTACTCTGTCAGGAAATTACCTTGATAAAATGTCACACATGTTTTCTGTCCGAATTGGACACTGTTCAGATAACCTCCATGTTCTAAATGCTGTTTGTTGACTACCCCACTGCAAATCTCTAATTGTTGCTCAGAAGTGTTAAAGGTGCCCCTGGGTCTGTGATTTTATGCTCCATGATGACTGGGAGACCAGAGAACAGAGGGTGTGGCAAAGGTTTATTATATTTTCTTATACAAGATATGCTTTTGTATTCTAAAAGTATACAGGGTTTTTGGATTCCCCTGTAGGAAACGGAAAATATAGACAGAATATAGCAAAATGTTGCTTTAAAAATAAAAAAAAAGTAAGAAAAAGTAATGTGCAAGAAGTCGTTTTTTTTCTAAAATGTCTGCTGTGATAAGATCACCAGCTTCCCAGGTTTACAAAACAAGCAGATGTTAACAACAAATCAATATTTTTACAACGGTTTTTGCATTTTTCTAAGTTTTAGCTGATTAATTCTATTTTTGTTGTTTCTACCTAATTCAAATTTGTGATGGAAACAGCTGTGAAACCTGTGAATGAACCTTGAAGGATATATATTTCTGAAAAGTGGACATATTTTGGAATTCTCATGATTTCCTAAAGACACTAAGGGGCATATTTACAAGCCCCTTGCGCCACTTTGCGCCGCCGTAGCGTCACTTCTGTGACGCAGCGGCAGCGTAAAGCCAGCGCCATGCTGCGGGGTATTTACAACGT